>JAODUP010000396.1:0-172500 GCA_025642065.1 Paralvinella palmiformis
AGGTGAAAATTCAAATGCTCTGACGTCACATGGGCGCTCTCTAGACTGACGTGGATTATAGTTTCTCCTGAGCGTTAATATCTGAGCCATTTTGAACCATCTTCCTCTAATAAAGTTCTTTCTAGCTCAAACTGATATGGTTGTATGGCATTCATGACCTAATTTTAACAAGATAATTAGGTTAAGTTCCGGAATAATTCTTTGCTCACACTTGTTTACATAGTTTTGTACAGGTTGTACAGACTTCAGGTCAACCGGGTACGTTCAAGTGAAGTCAGCATTCAGGAGCTTCCGGTCTCTGTCTAGCTTGAAAATGGCAATTTCCACAGGCAATTAAAAGTCGATTAATCAGCACTTTGAACTGGATTATATAATGTGCGGGTGATCGTTTACACATTTTGACATTATTTATGATATTTGTGAGTCTATATAGCTGTATTAGTCTCTAACATGACAGCTACTATACACAAGTATGATGAAGTACGACAACTGTAGTGCACACACATAGTAGGCTAAATGGGGCGTGCACACAAGTATTTGACATATATCTTCACCCCATGTCTAAACAGTTTATAACATATTGTTGTTGCAGGTACTCTACCTATACAGTATAATATTTCACACGCTATATAATAATAATTGAAAACTATTAAAATAATTAAAAGACGTATAATGTTTCGAAGGTGCAACGTCTCAATATTTTATCTTTCGAGTGTTACCAACAACGGGGTTAAACTAAACCTTCAGTCATCAGTTACATGTAGAAATTGTTTGGCGTACCACTACAACTAATGTTTATTATTAACACTTACAACTTGAAAAGACACACCAAAATCTTGGTATGGGATAACATAAATGTGAGTTGATATGTAAACGAAATATGAGACAATTTCGTAAAGGCCAAAGGGTTAAAAACGAATTTTCAATTTGTTCGTAAAGTGAGACAAGATGGTGAAGCTATTTAGTGGGAATAGGAATGGAAAGGAAGCGGAGAACTAAGATACCTCTGAGGTGTTGCCATTTAAGAAGACTGTGCGAAAATGGATCCAGATTTGTCACCACTTGGCCAGCCGTCCAGACAGTTGTAGGCAAGATATGGTGGAACTAGGGATGGGACGATTAATCGCCGTTCACGGTATTCGCGGTTTTAGCGCTTCTGTTTGATTCGCGGTTTTTCAATTTACAAACCGCGGTTTATTTCGATTTTTTAATGGTACGTTACTCTTCCGTAGTGTGCACTCATACAGTGGTGGAATAAAATTTCCAATAACCTTTACTTTGACGTCATGCGGATTTCCGATGACCCATGGGTTTCAGCCAATCATAGTGCTCCATTCCGCAGCACGTGATAATTGCAGGGACTATCCTTGATCAAACCCTGTCATCACACCGTGCAAAGAAACTAGCAATTTGTCTAAGCATTCAAAATTCTATTTATCATTTGTTTGAAAGCATTTCGGCCACCCGATAACAGTGGAAAAGACATTTTTAACTAGCTGTCAGCCGGATTTGTTCGATCGTACCATAAGTCTGGAAATACTACGAATATGACCCAGCATTTAAACAGACACCACCCAGATATTCGTCAACTTCGTCTTCGCTTTTGAGAATTTTAGTTTCATTATTACATGTTAAACAAAAACAACAAAAAAACAAATTGGCAAATTCATAATGACAGACCATACAAAGTGGTGGTAAAGCTACGATTTAAAGAGCTCCTACATATTCTGGAGCCAAAGTTTGAGACATGCAATATAGACCCTACAACTTTTATGAGTTGCCAGTTAATTAAATAGATCGAAGTGGGTAGTTACGGACCGTTGGTAGTCAACCCTTATTAAATATTTTCTCTAATAGCTTTATAACTTACACTGCATTGTCTACAATACCAGTTCTTTGGGAAGTGGTACTTGAAGTCTCCTCTTAAGTTCTTTATTTCATATTTGTGGGCTTAATTAATAACTAAAGCTATTAAGTTAGGTATATGTTCCTGGAATAATTTTTGGGTTTATGCTATTTCTTTTTACTAAAGTTAGTATTTGTAACCAGGGTTGCAAAAAAAATCCTGATTTAAACAAAATCGGATTTGTTCTTTTTAAAGAGACAGTCCACCCCTAGAAAATATTTCTTAAACGTGTAATGCTTAGAACAGTAACAATAATAATCACGAAATAATCACGAACTAATCACGAATTATACCTGATATCATAGATATAGGGAAATAATCCAAATTACTGGATGGCCGCTATTACGGCTGCACCGGAAACCAGATTCGAAGGCGGGAAGGTGAAAATTCAAATGCTCTGACGTCACATGGGCGCTCTCTAGACTGACGTGGATTATAGTTTCTCCTGAGCGTTAATATCTGAGCCATTTTGAACCATCTTCCTCTAATAAAGTTCTTTCTAGCTCAAACTGATATGGTTGTATGGCATTCATGACCTAATTTTAACAAGATAATTAGGTTAAGTTCCGGAATAATTCTTTGCTCACACTTGTTTACATAGTTTTGTACAGGTTTTACAGACTTCAAGTCAACCGATTAATCAGCACTTTGAACTGGATTATATAATGTGCGGGTGATCGTTTACACATTTTGACATTATTTATGATATTTGTGAGTATAGCTGTATTAGTCCTGAAAATTTGAATTGAATGTGGACTATCTCTTTATATAAGATTTGTTAAAAATTTTTAAATATTTTTTTTGCTAACAGTAGTCAAACATTTCTTCTGGTTTGTATTCAGCATGAGATAATTATCAATAGTGAACCTATGTGGATGTTCACCTTATATACTCATCCTGGCTAAATACCAAAGACTCAATATTTCCTATAAGCAGAGAAAAAATATGGCGTCACCTGTCAGATCACCCCAAATTAACCAAATTTACCACATTGAAGCTTTGATTGACACTTTCTATTGTGTTGATTTCCCAAGATCATCCCAACGATAGAGTTGGGGGAATTGTCACTCAACTATAAGACTTGTTAAGACTACATTAATTGGTGTTGAAATCTAACTGAAATTAAATTATGAATATATGTAAAACTGTTATTCAGCGTAAGTTCATCTGCAGTTATTCTACAAGTAGTTTAGATATTACAATAAAGTTTTTATTAAAAATAATGTTGCTGCTTTAAGCTTTTTAAAATTAGTTTTTTGAATAATATGTATGATCACCAGCATGTTGGAGCAAAGTATCGTGAATAAATCGAACCATGGGCTAAATATCCGAAAATCGAATCGAAAATACAAAAAATCGAATCGTCCCATCCCTTATGGTGGAGCTGAGACAAAACATGCCCTATTGGCTAAGCAATGAGCTGATATTTATTTTAACAAATTATATCAAAATGTGGGCATTCCGATTTCATTGTGCTGTAAATGTTCACCTTGTGCGTCCTAATCCAACTCATTCCAATGTTTGTATGATTTGTTTCCTTAGTACCAAGACTAAATAATAATTCAATATATAGAAATAAGTTCATGATTTCCCCGACAACACTTTATCTGGATGTTCAGTCATAAGTAGTGTGTTAATTGCCATTGTAGAGGCGCTTATTGAGAGACACAAAGCCGTTCTTGTTTCTGTATGAGGCAGTTGTGTACTGAGGTAGTTAGATAAGTGTGATGTAAAATTCCATATCAGGGTTCGGATCGAATAAAATTACTGGTTTTTCCGGGATGTTTTCTCAGGGAGTCGTCTTTCATGTATATATCTTAGGTGTGACTGGTGTCTAGGATTTCCAAACCACTCACTTATACATGATGGCGTATATGAAGGCTGAGTTATTCCTCTGAGAATTGTTACACCCTGCCTGGGATCGTAAATTTAATGCACGGTGCATTATAAACATACAAGCAGCACCAGAATGTTGTCTGTCTCTGAACAACAAGTAAATACAGCTAATTAGGCATTGCGGTTTGTCATGAGCGTGATTCACCTGCAGATTTCCAATAGTGAGACGCCATTCATTGAATCCATCACGGGTACCATTTAAAAACATCGGTGAAAGCTTTGAATTCAGCATAAATCTATTTTAAATAAAGCATTAGGCTAATATCACCGTTGACAGATATTTGTGAAGACGAAAAATACAAATACCATTTATCTGACTTTACATATAAACTGTACATATAGGATTTGTCTCCGTACATTGCTGTGTTGTTTTTTGGTAACGTCAAAAGTAAACAGGACTGGGATCGGAGCATATACTCATCGATATATACTTTTGAATCAGATCGAGGGGGATATTATATAACAAGTCATCGCCATAGTCCAGGCGAGAAACAATAAGGGCTTGGACTAAAGTCTTGCATGTATTATCATTAACGTACTTACGAATTAAGTCCTATTTTTCATATTTGATTATAACAGGACTTACATATATAATTCACCTGCTTCCCCATTCCTATAGGATTTTCTAATATAAGCCCTAGATTTCTTACAGACATGGAAGTATTTATATAACTGGATCCTACCTTAATGCGAAGATTCTCACTTTTCTTCACTTGGATGAGAAAACATTGAATTATGTCTTATCCTATTTCAATTTCTCCATGTTGCTGTTCTTCCAAATATTTATGTCTTCGCTACAAGCTTCAATGGAAGATGAAATAGCATCCCATTTATCACAAGGCTTTAAAGTCATGTACACTTGAGTATCATCCGCATACAACTTATATTTAATATCATGCCGTTTAAATATTTCACAGACTGGATTGGTCTAAGTACAGTAATTCTGTGATCCTAAGACGGAACCCTCTGGTATATTAAAATAAATATGATGTTTCATCCGTCACTGAAACACACTGCGTTATGCCGCGAGATACGACTTTACCAAAGTTAAAACCTATTCCTTAATTCTAAATATCGTATAATATCGGATAATCGATTACATCATAAGCTGCAGATAAATCAAGCATAATTAATGTGAGCAAGTCTCCTTCATCAAGTGACTAAGTAATGTAACTGCAATTTCAAGAGAGCAGTTTCTTTTGAATAGCCTCTACGATGAGCAGACTGATAACTGCCATTGAGGTCATTGTGTTCTTAATGTTCTTCTATACGCATTGCTACTAACTGTTCCTTAAGTTTAGAGATGAAAAGAAGCTCAGAAACAGGACGATAACTATTCATCTCTTCCTTATCCAACCCAGATATATTAAGCAGCGGGCATATGGCGGCTCGTTTCAAACACAGCGGCATCACTGGCTCATCCATTGTCCTATTGCCCACCGCCATGGCTAGGTGGGTAAGAGGCTGGGGCTTTCTTACTTATTATCATGCTGTGTGGCAGGTCGGAGGTTCGTATCGTGGCCGTGTCACCATAGTAGGAGGAATTTTTCATCCAACCAGGCAACTGGCAAGGTTTTCTCCGCCGAGTATGTCATCCATTGTAAACTCGAAATTTATTTAGAATTAGTGCCCGTGGTGAAGCAGTATATTACAGACCATATGAGGCTCCCTCATTTAAGGTATCTAAGCCGCGTAAAATAACTGCCAATTCGGCCGTTATTAATGGTAATGGTTGTTATTTTTGGCAGAAATTGATCTAGAGATTTTTCAAAAGCCAAGTGGGCAGTGGATCTAAGTCACATGACTTGTTCGGAAACTTGGTTATTAACTCTTTGACTTCAACTTCAGAAATTGATCGAAATATTTCGAGCATTTTCTCATTAAATATAATATCTATATATCCATGGATATATTACAGGTACTGTTTGGGGAATCAGAAATTATCTTATTCCTGATGAGTGTTGTTTTCCTCATGTTTTGCTCATGACGAATTTGGTGAACTTGTCCACCAGGAATTCAACAGAGTTAAAATGTGAAATATTTACATTTCAGTTACTTCCCATCAAGTTCCTAGTTAATTTGAAGGGCCTCTTTTTATCTTTTCCACATTCCTCTATCTTTGTGGAATAGAAGCATTTCTTCTACTCGATTAGCAATGTATACATTTTTCTACAGAGATCCCTGTATATTTCAAACTACATCATTAAAGGGGTTTGGTGCTAGGTTATTCCTGCTTTCCTCCGAATTTTCTTAGCAGATCTAAGTTTATCAGAGTACCAAGGAGTTTCTGGTCTGAACGTTATGATGTTTTAGCAGGCGGGAGGATATGATTAATGATACTTTAGACACCTTTGTTATAGGCCTATACCAGCTTATCAACTGATCCCTCACATTTACCTAGGTGTTGAGATGACTGTTTATCCTCAATAAATTCTTTATTATTAATGCCACGATATTTTCTCTATGTGATCTTTCTTCGTATGCAATCTCGCTTATCCATATTAATAACTAACTGTACAGCCAGATGACACCGAAAGGTTTACATTTGTTGCTATTGAAACGTGGTTCACATAGAGAAGGAACTCCTACTACGATGAAGCTCGATTATCTATAGATAACCAAATCTAGTGTGTGGCCTCCTTTGTGAGATGCACAATTGATATGATGAGTCAATCCGTGTGAATCCAATGTATTGCAAAGCCTAAGAGCTTCAACATCAGACGTCTTATACATCAGCTTAAGAGTTAACTAACATGACAGCTACTATACATAAGTATGATGAAGTACGGCTACTGTAAGTGTACACACATAGTAGGCTAAATGGGGCGTGCACACAAGTATTTGACATATATCTTCACCCCATGTCTAAACAGTTTATAACATATTGTTGTTGCAGGTACTCTACCTATACAGTATAATATTTCACACGCTATATAATAATAATTGAAAACTATTTTTAGCAATCCAATATTAGAGCGAAAAAAACTAATCTAAGGATTGTTTGAAAAAGTCAGTTGAAAGTTTGATATAAATACTTTCTGGGTTGGGTCACTGTTAATTGAATTCAGCTATTTCCCTACTCTGTGTTTTAGAAGGTATCTATCTCTATTTGGGTCAACAAAGTTCATGAGCAATGTTCTAATTAGTAAATTGTCCAATAATAGCTTCAATTATTCTCTGCGCAATATTAAATCTTCAACATGGTACGGTAGGTAGTTTCATTTATAAATAGGTTATTAAATCTGATCAAATACAGGTAGTCTACAGGCCAGCGATAATTCATTATTGCTAAATACCTACGTGTATCTTGTTATTACACTTGTACCTGGACATTTTAAATTGTGGCTGCTATTCAGCCGTTCTAGCTGAAAACACTATAATACACTAGGATGCTAGCGCAGTTAGTTAGAGCGTAGGATTCGTAGCCGAATGGTCGCAGGTTCGAGGCTCCGTGAGCTGCAATGCTGTCGTGTGGCGGCGACTGGTTCACTCATCCATAAAGAAAATGAGTACCTGACGGGATGCGATGGCTATGTGTTTGAGTAACGCTTTGTGCCTATAATGGCAGCATGCGCTGTATGCTCCCCTGGGAGTTGAGAAATGTGCTGGATGGAAACAGGTCTGAGGTCGGTAAAATAATATGGTACAGCGCTTTAGAACAGCTATCTAGCTGAATAGGGCGCTATATAAATGTCACATATTATTATTATTATTATTATTATTATTATTATTATTATTTATCTTTTTATTACGTACGGGAAATATTCTTAATTCTCATTTCCGAACTAAAGTCAATTCTGGAGTTCGAATTGGTCACCGTGGCAGCAGATTTATGAATACTAATTATTATCTACACTGTATAGAATATTGTTATTCTCCTGAGTAGGTTTTCATCTCACGGTCTGTTACCGAAAGATCATCCTGACAAGATCTAGTAACGACAGTTCTATTTCGCCATTTGATATTCTTCCATGTGACATATTGGCTACACACAAGACGTGGCTATTTATAGACTATAAGATGAGCAGCAATTTGTAGGGATGTATAAATGTTGCTTGGAGTGATGTTGTCTAGTCTCGACTTCGGTCACATCCTAGATATATGGCCAGATGGGGGAGGGAGGGGGGGGGCGCTACCTAGGGAAACAAATACCATAAAAAGATGTAGAGTCGGGTTCGAACTTATGGATGGATGGATGGATGGATGTATGGATGTATGTATGGATGGGTGGATGGATGTATGGATGGATGTATGGACGGATGGATGTATGTATGGATGTATGTATGGATGAATGGATGTATGTATGGATGGGTGGATGGATGTATGGATGGATGTATGGACGGATGGATGTATGTATGGATGTATGTATGGATGAATGGATTTATGGATGTATGGTTGGATGGATGTATGGATAGATATATAATATAATATAATAATACTAATAATGGCTGAAATGGCAGTTATTTTAACGTGGCTGGCAACCTCAAATAAGGGAGACGCATATGGTCTGTAATTTATAGCTTCTCCATGGAGACTTATTCCAAATAAATTTTGAATTTACAAGGTTCGGTGGAGAAAACACTGCTAGTTTTCTGGTTGGATGAAAAACTCCTACTATAGTACCACGGCCGAGGCGCGAATCTACGATCTTCCGCACAGAATGACCAGAATGATGGATGGATGCATGCATGGATGGATGGATGGAAGGATGGATGGATGGATAGATAGTGGATGGATGCATGGATGGATGGATATATTGATGTATGTATGTATGTATGTATGTACGTATGTATGTATGTATGTATGTATGTATGTGTATGTATGTATATATATATATATATATATATATATATATATATATATATATATGCTGGATAGATTTTAACGACACATCGGTAAAAACTAAGTGATTCACATTTTCTTCACTTAAAGCCCCGTGCCATTGTTAATTATAGTGTTAATTATAGCAATCAATATTAGGCTAATGTTTGTTTACAATATGGATCACAATTTTTATTCGCAAATTAGCACGAAGTATTTTTTCCTCCATTGTTGTATCTATATCGCGTCTGTAGCAGCTATGCCTTCGTTATTATTATTTTAATTTCATTTTAAAGATGATGGATAACCTACTGTATTAAACTTCCCGTAATCAATTCATCTTAACGTTTCGTGGAGATGTTCTTTGGTTGTGAGTTCCTTGCATATGCGTTTGTATTTGTTTAGGGATGAATATAATTATTTAAGTGTGGCACATGCACAAATATAGCACGGTATGTGTACATGAATAAAAACACGTGTACATACATGCATTCATAATTATAGGTACATTCAGACAACGAACCAAATGTACTCATTTCTTCCCTACGAACATCTTTAGTGGTAGCATCACACCATCAGACACTGTACGTAATCTTGGTGTTACATTTGATGGCGATTTTAATTTCAGAAGACATATACCTCTCACATGTCGCTCCTGCTTCTGTCATATTCGTGACCTTCGCCGTATTCGGCGCTATATTTTTCTTTCAGTTGCCAAAACCATTGCTATAGCACCCATTCCTATTAGGCTTGATTACTGCAACTATCTTCTTTATAACATTGCATCTAAGGATATTCTAAAGCTTTAGTATATTCAGAACTGATTAGCTAGGGTTGTCACACGGTCTCCTCGGTTTTCCCATTCTATCCCACTTCTGTAATCTCTTCACTGGCTCCCTGTTTAATCTCACATTATTTACAAACTCTGTACTATTGCCTATCAAACTCTTTCTTCTGGAGATCCTTCATAGAGTAGAGTTGAGTAGAGTAGATTTCAACTTCCACAAAGATATATAATTTTATAATGCAGTACTTAAATACATATATAATAGGAAATCGAAGGACCAATATAGGCTAACATGTCTTCACCTTGTCCCCAACATTAATACCAAAAACGAAAATACATTGACAAAAAAGGCATCGGTATACATTATGGCGGCAGTGTGTCGATAAAGGTGGTCCAGGTCAGTGATATTACATATATAAAATACAAATGAAGACCAAACAATCAGGAGACCATGCAATAGTCAGGGAACTTGTGAAAAAAAAAATATATATATATATATATATATATATATATATATATATATATATATATAATATACGTATATATAAATTGTTACTATGCACATTCAGTGCATCGTGGATTTGAGCATTTCACGTGAGATTCATAAGCTGCCAGAAGCCTGTCTTTGATTTGTCGTTTCAAATTTGACCAGGATGTGAATTTGTAAAATTTTACACACCATGAATTCCATATATGGGGAAAATTAGATACATATTGGTAATTTGCTAAATTGTTAAAGGATAACGGAAGATTTCCTACAACATAATATATAACAATTTCTCATATTCAATTTGGTCTGGCAATATCAGTATATTTGCACCATTAAATAACGGTTCAGTGTGCGCGTTACATCCTACCTTGTATATTAAACATATGGCTCTCTTCTGAAGTTTTATGGACTTATTTAAAATGGAAGACGAAGCATTTCCATAAAATTCCGTAAGTTATATGCGGATGTATCATTGCAAAATATAAGGTTTTTAAACTATTTGTCGGTAAGAAATTTTGAACCTGCTTCATAGTAAATAAAGCTTTTGATAGCTTATTGTTCATCTGATTCGAATGATGTTTCCAGGTTAGATGTTCATCAATTGAAATGCCGAGAAATTTAGAACTATCTTCTTTAAGGTTCTTACCGATACGACTGATGGGGATTCCATTAATAACTACATTCAAGTCATCAAGTGCACACTTTATATAGGGTAATCTTAATACAATATATTTGGTCTTCTTAGCACGTAAAGATAGCTTATTTGCACAGAGCCAGTCACAGAGTTTATTTATTCAATATTTGCAGTTTGGAAAGGTGAATCAGACACACACACGGATGTGTCGTCTACAAAAGAAAATAGGTTGGCATATGTTGCATCATTGTGCTACATCATTCACATAAATAAGATATAATAAAGGCCATAGAATTGATCCCTGTGGTATACCACAGTCAATACTACATAATTTAGAAACATGCTTGTTCTGAGTTAATTTGGCACATAATCCCTTCTCCGTCACCTTCAGCTGGTTATCAGTCCACATGTGTGTGGTTGGTATGGTACCTCCAACGAATGTTATAATCATCGGGTCACATGTTAGCATTATTTCTACAGTTTTACGGTTGTCTTGGATCATTAGTGCCTTAGTCATCTGATAATACTGCTCAACACTGCAATATTGACTTCGTTCAATGTGAAATAACTACGATGAAAGTTACTAAGTGGTGATACCCAACCATGAAACAAAACATGGCTGGCTGTGGTAACAGTGGATTTAAATGATATTTTCACCTTTTCTGGTAGTTTATCAAGATCGTTTATCGTGAAAACTTCGCCTTCAATATTCAACTTATCATTGGTCAACGATGCTCTCGTATTTTCGTCCTTCGCGACCTTCATTATTGGCCTCAGAATATTCCGACGCCTGTTGATTTCACGTTTTGTTTTGATGTTCGGGGAGAATCCCCAGGCTGTCGCTTATTCGCACAGCCTCTATGTTTGAGTGGTTGAGAAACTTCCTCCCTGGAAAGATGGAGCCGAAATACCCTGAGGGTAGTCACTGCTAGAGTGTTTTACGTCCTCAAAGGTTTTTTTACGTCCCCCTTTATTTTTAAAATGTTTCGACCTCTTGCTGGGTTAGAACTTGTGACCGTTGGCACCAAGTGCCGGGTGCTTAACCGCTAGGCCATTGGAGCTGACGGTTGATTTCATACGGGAACTGTTCGTTTATATATACAGCTGGGTCGTGACCTATGAGGTGTTTGGCATAATGCAGCACGGTATACTTGTCGTCTAGTTCGAACACAGCATCTATGTCGCGTGGTCTAACTGATTTTCTCTAGCGATACCGATCCTGTTGGAACGAAGAACCTGAATGTTCTCCCCTTCTAGGCCCATGAAAACAAACAGTTCATTGATCTACTTGCATATGTGGACACTGCTCGCCTCCTTTACCTTTTGTATAACGGAAAACACGAGATTGTTTCCCATGCCTCAACATTCGAGATCTAGTACCTTTTCGAGAAGAGTGTACTGGCGCCTCAATAACATTTTCAAACTTTGGTTTTGGTCTTTATTTAGCTGTGACAACTCCTCATTTTTGGCAGTTAGCCCCATAATTGTGGCTTCTAAGCGCTGAAATTACTTTTCTATATCATCTTTTAATTTTGTGTTCATTTCCTGCATTTCTTTCACTAATTCTGTATGGAATCCCGCGACCCATGTTGGGGGTCCCATTGCCAGGACTTCATAAACTAATTGTAATCCCATGAGATTTTTTTAGTCAAATAAATAGATAGTCTCACCACAGTAAGCTCTGATTTAGTACAGTGTTGAACTAACACAGTTGTACAGGCAACCAGTTTTACAACTTCCTCGTTTATATTCCGCTCGGAAGTTCAGCGATGCGTGGTTTGCGTTATTTCAAGCAGGCTATACACAAACAGTCACAAAATCACCCAAAAAGATCAAAATTTACTCGTAATTATTAATATTATAATACATACATACATACATGCATACAGACAGACATACGTTGATAGGCCTAAATATAACAAACACCACAGCTTGAACTAAACAGTTAATACACGTACAAGATAACTGTTTTAACACTGTGGCGTCTATTTCCTGCTAACTTGAGATTTTGGTATGCTAGGTCAAATTTTACTATCCATGTTAGTATGCATTGTTTAAGTGTGCTCTTTTGCCATTAAACCTTCGTATTTGACATTCTATATGACACCTCCTTGTTAACATTTGTACTTTTATGTTCCATTATGCTATTCTAATCTAATTGTTATTGTGCTACGGGGTGGCGCCACATCCGTATCAATTCTAAGAGCTCTTTGGCGGCCTCGGTAGTACTTATAGTTGTGAAAATGAACACTCCCCGGCTGTGCTAATATTACTAACGGTCGAATTATGCCACTGACGTGTAGATCTAGACGGTAGAGATTATATTTAGAATTAGAGGATCAAAATAGATCTAGATCTCTAAATGGCATCGCCTACATTTTTGATCCCATTCAGTAATTTGATGTAAATTCTTGATCCCGCACCTCTAACAAATGACGAAGAAAAGATGGCGTCTTAGATTAGGGTATAAGTAAAAATAAAAGATTACCTTTTAAAATTAAATTGTGTAATATTGGTTCTGTCTATGACAATGAAGTTTTAGATAAAATTATACTTATTCTTGTTTAAAGGTCATTCAAATATTCATTCAGTGGGAGTTTCACCTTTTAACACCTGCCGCAGCCGTACAGAAGGCGCCATTATATTGTTGTTTTTTCCCTCTTGTGGCGCCATCTCGTAGCATAATCGGCTATAGCATACTCTGATTATGGACAAAACAACATCGAGTGAAACCCGTGAAAGTCGATCACATTTATAATGTCAATAGTGGATGTTCAATAACAAAAGGACATTCTCTAGACTATCGAAATAATGGATAATGAATGATGAATAGGAAAATCGCACATAGCTTATCAATTTTGGCAGGGAATAGACGCCATTTGACACCACAGTTGACAGTCAACAGCAGTTTGTTTCGGGTTTAAAAGAAACCCATACATAACAATACTTCGACATCACCGACGCCGACTTTAGTTTCATTATGGATTCAATCCTACCTATATAGATAGTACGAACTGGCTGCCTTTCGAGTTGAACACGTGACAAACTTGTGTGGCGTACACTACGTCTGCATATAGAATCAACCGAATGACTAAAAACATTAAACCTAAGTTGGAACACTGCAAAATATGTTATCATCGGACTAAAATGAAATATTGCCTCAATCCTGACCAAATTCTATGATTTACTCGAACCTAACAGCTAATCCTCATACGTTTACGTTCATCACTTAATGAACGTTAATCGACGGCGCTAATTTAGCGTCCCTTAGCTTATGTAGTTAGGTGTGGTCGGATCTAAATTAAAGCGTCCATCCGCTTGATTTAATTTGACCACGACACGTAGGGATTATAATAGTTATATATTCGACATATATCCTATGACATCGTAATCTAAATATTCAAAACAGGGATGAACTTTGCCCGCAATTAAACATGCAACGGGATATGTCCAGGATCTGTGCGTGTATTTCCTAGAAATTAATCAATGACAGAATCTTGGGCACCGATTTCGCGATTGCATTTCAGACGCGAGACATCTACCTATGCATATCCTCTTTGGGTATGTCATCTGCGGTATATTCCTCAGAGGAGAATCTCTTATAGGATCGCATTGAATTATTCAATACTGTGTGCTATTTAATCCGTTTCAGTTTTGTACAGCTTCAGTTTCAGTTTGTGCAGCCGCTGAAACTTCTTCACCAGATTTAGGACGAAGTTTTAAACGTTTATCTGAAATATGGAGAGCGTTGCTAAAACGGATCCTTTCGATCGTGTCAGAAGTGAGGACTAACGTTTCTGAATCTCCGAGACAACCTATAATATATCGATCTGGTAGTCATCTTAATAAACAGATTTCCCCCCGGATGATTAAACAAAGTAAACAATATGCTCATCTTCGTGAATCCTTTATTACGACATTATTATAATTGGCTAAACAAAGGATTAAACACTTTGGTTTGTTGATGGCGTTTCATGACCTAGAAATCTAAAATTTCTTTATTTGAATTTCGTTGCTCAAAGGAAATGCATAAAGTTTTTATCCATACAACGTTTCGTCGGATATAGAGGAATATACACCAATCACCAGTAAGACTGTGTTTGTCTAATACCCTCCCGTTATTTATTAATATATGATACGCAAAATCCCGTAGAAGCGAAACTATGTTTGTATCTCATTTTAAACACCTCACTAGCAGCTGACCGCTCCGCTGTTGTATTAAAAATGTATGTATGTATGTATTTATTTATGTATGTTTGTATGTATTTATGTAGGTATGTATGTATGTTGTATGTATGTATGTATGTATGTATGTATGTATGTATGTATGTATGTATGTATGTATGTATGTATGTATGTATGTATGTATGTATGTATGTATGTATGTATGTATGCATGTATGTATGTATATATACATGTATGTATATATGCATGTATGTATGTATTGTGTACGTATGTATTGTGTATGTATGTATGTATGTATGTATGTATGTATGTATGTATGCATCTAACGATATATCTATCTTTCTATCTGTCTATCTATCTATATATCTCTATGTATGTCTGTCTGTCAGTCTGTCTCTTTATTTGTTATGTACATTATATTCAATTCCATGGTCAATGGTTCATAAATCACGTGACAATCTCAAATCAAATCAAATCCCTCAACGTCTTCACGAAACAACCGACTTTCAAATATTAATTTGTCCTCATCTCCGTACTCAATGAGGCATTTGTTTAAGTACAATTTCTTATCAATCTTTACTAAGTAACTAATTACTATCTACCCTTCTCTTGTGTATGTGGGGCTCTCTTGTCTGTTTATCATTCCGAATAATCATAATGCAGTTGTAGTTGTTGTTGTTGTTCTTGTTGTTGCTGCTGCGCGGGTTTTCGCAACACGAACAACTTGTTCGCATCCGTGCACCTAACAACTTCGAGAAGTCTCCAATTGGCGGTCATTTGCTGCAACCGCTTCGTCCCGTACATCCGGTTGGCATTCCACAGGATGAAGCCGTCATCGGTCATGGAACACGGCAGTCCTAATACAAAGAGACCACCCGGTTTGATCATGCACCATGTCTGGGCCATCGCCTCCAGATCGCCGTAGGGATTCAGCGGATCCGTATAGCGTCCTAATCCAGAATGCTCCAGAGACGAAAACGTGGCGCCGAAATCGAACAATTCGACGCTCTCCCCTCCAAGGTAGTGATCGGCAAAATCGTATGGCGTGAACACTTCGATCCTGCCATCTTCCAGCTCGAGACCGGTATATTCCAGAGTCGTCACTTTGATGGCTCCGTATGCCAGCAATATTGCTTCTAACCAGGGCTGCAACGTACCTATGACAACGCCTCGCTTGCCGTTGATCTCATGGCCATATCGTTTCAGCGTGTCCTCCATACATTTGCCGGCTTTGTATCCATTAACCTGCTCGCCCTCGTTCACCTTGGAGATTAGATTCTGAATATATGACGCCGTGAAGACTCGAGTGGCAGTTGAGGACCCGGACGAGAAGTATTTCCTCTTTGTTATCGGCATTGCGCCATTCATAGTAAAGTTCGGGATCAAGCTCTCCGGTGGATAATCCGGCGGCGGATCTTCTACGGTGTAGTTCCTGTAAGCCATCCGATTCATTATGTTCTTGCAGTTGATATCTTTATGTAGTTCCGGATAAGCCATTCCACTGGCGTTCACTTCCGTTCCACTATAGGTACAGACTTCACCACAGGGAGCTGGAGGCACAGGCTCTGTGTGGCGAGGATGAACCTTTCTTACCACCGTCCGTTCTTCAACCTTGTGAAATATCAAATCTGAAGGAGACTTTAAAATATGGTGTTCGATTAATAGGCGGCAAACGTTCGGCAAAATGTTAGGTAATGGGGGGGGGATAAAGATGAGTCCAAGTAAGAGATTTCTCCATATCCAGATTTCTCTCACGCATCAAAATAAGTATCTTTTGAAACATTGAACACAGTCGCTTGGTTGGATTGTTTTATATTACAACTTAAGTTGCATATAAAATCCACCTTGGTTGAATGTGGGAATAGACTTATCTTTCCCAGGTCCAGTTATGTCCAGTTTGGACTATGGCATTCAAAACTAAGTTTAGTCTGCTTGTCACTTAATAAATAACCCTAAAGGAATAGAATTATCTTTCCTAAGTCCAGTTATTATAATATGGTCTGCTATAGATTGTAATCCAAGCATCACGCCGGACCCAGATTAGACCAATATTGAAGGACCTCCATTGGTAACTGTAATTTAACATCCTAATACACACGTATAAAGCCCTACATGAACAGGCTCCACGATACATATCTGACATGTTGACATTTTATCAACTAAGAAGAACACTACGTTCGATGGGTTCAGTGACATTGGTGGTTCCAAGGGTTAGAACATCTAGCTATGCCGAAAGAAAAGTTCAGTGTTCAGCAGCCAAGCTATGGAATGCACATTTTAAAGAAGTTGTTGAAAACGCATTTGTTCTCGAGCTAATTTTGTGTTTAATTTCTTTTTTTCTTCTTTTTCTTAGTCAGTTATTATATTATATATATATATATATATATATATATATATATATATATATATATATATATATATCCAATTTAATCTTATACATATAGTATTATGAAATAATCGTATTATATGTGTTATTTTCATAAGTTTATGTACAGCGCTTTTGAACAGGGTTTAAGTATGAAAAGAGCACTTTATAAGTTTGGTATAATAATATAACACATATTTCAATTTTATAATAGGAATTAAGCTATCAGTTTTAATAGTAGTCGCTTCATGACGCCAGCCCGTTGTACAAACTGACCTTTGAAGAGAGTAACAATTGAATTATATAGTTTATATAGTATTGCTTTGAAGAAGGTACTGCAACTGAAAAACTAGCTATAAATAAGGCTGATTAGATCATTAACCTAAACATTCTCACAACTGATGTGATCTGACTTTGGTGTTCTACTCCCAAACTCCACGGCTGTAGATGATCTGACTTTGGTGTTCTACTCCCAAACTCCACGGCTGTAGGTGTTTCGCTTTGTGTTGCTTGGCGGCTGTGGGACTGGTGAGACATTACACATGTCTCAGCATGGTTCACGGTTCGAAATTATCTGTGTCTATGCCTTATTATACACAGCTAAAACACACACACACACACACACACACACACACACACATATATATATATATATATATATATATATATATATATATATATATATATATATATATATATATATATATATATATATATATATATAATAAATATATATATATATATATATATATATATATATATATATATATTATGATACACATACGGAGGTGTAGAGCATTTTATATTTAGATTGATGTATGTATAGTTTTATCTATGTATAGGATTATGGAGGTATAGATCTCAAAGGATATGTTGATGTTCTGAGCCAGTGCCAATATATATGTATCCTAAAATACACATTGCCCGTGCCAGACATCAGACCTATTTCGATCCAGATTACAACATCTTTTACTATATTAGCTTTTCCATGTATAATGTAGAATCTATATTGTTGTCCTCTTGTGTGGTCTGGCGAAATGTTGTTTGATGGATTTATACTCCTGGAATCGTTTGGTAGTGTACATATTATCACGTGTTCACAAACTGTAATGTTGGTTAATGTTTCACTCAGGTTAGAGACCAACTTGCAACACCGGTTTGACCTGTCAGACGTTTATCGATAAGGTTGATATATGTAGGATTTGTTTAGTTATTCGAACCCCAGAATAAAGCTGAGATCAGCATCTGAGGTGTCGAAATGTTCTATGCTTAGGTTTCTTTTGGACCACAGAAAATTACTGTTCAATGTAAACTGTGGTGTCAAAGTAGTTATCCTATGTATGTAACAACTCGCCATTGAACCACACGCACTTGTTGTTTAAAGCAAGCTGTGGTGTCAAATGGTACGTTTTACATGCTTCCGCTTTTGTACGTAGCCTGCATTTAGCCGCTTCCCTGTGGGCGTGACATAGTTTTCATATACGAATGGCGGATTAGCTGGACCCCACAGGCTGATGAATAGCCAGTAGTTCTGTTAGAAGCCGGGACCTGGGTCATTTGACCCGCCTACTGTCAAATAGATACCCGGCTACTTTCGTTTCCAACGCCAATGAAACGCCGCTTTGTGCCATTATATGCCCTTGAGGCCTAACAATGGCACGCTATATATATATATATATATATATATATATATATATATATATGTATGTATAATTAGAAATAAAATGATGTAGACATACAGACGTGGATATCCTGGCTAGGAAATGCGTCGTGGTCGATTTTACATCCAGTAATATACATTAGTTATGGCATCATTACTAGGTAATAAAACCCAATTACTGAATCGACTAAATAATGGCGGCTAAAACCTATTCAGCTTAAATCATCCATGTTTAAAATAACATTTAAATTTCTGACAATTATTAACTTACAGAGTATTTTACTTTTGAGTATTAAATGGGAACGAATTTCTAGAGCTAGCTTTCAATTTGAAACTGACCAGAGACTGACAATAAAGAAGGCTTTTTTTTAAACGGCCACAGGTATACGATTAATTCAAAAGGTTTTCTTCTGCGTTATTCACCGAGATTGCCGACAGCTATATGGATAAATTTGAGAAGGTATTACAAACAAACAAATTTTAAACCTCATACTAAACCTCACACTATCGATATTTAGATGATACATTTATGGTATGGCCCCATTTTGAAAAAGCATTTTATAGATTCTTGGATATATTTACAGATGTGAAAGCAAAATTGAAACATTAGTTTATTTTCAATTGCTCTAATTAAAACAATTGTTTTGATTATAGTAACAGCCCTTCGTTTTGGACATAGACTACAAAGGCTAACAGTTCCTAGATTCCCAGTGAATCCTATTATAAATATGTATGACAAACCGGAGAAGTTTGTATGGATTGATTGGTGTCCAAGTCCGGATCTAGACAGTTTCTTAATTTCTCCATGGGGCGCCTCTATGGTCTAGCGGTAGCGTGTTGGATCATAGATCACTACTACCCATGTTCGAATCTCGCCGTGGGCATATCTGAAGGTTGTTTTGTCTTTGACTTCGCCTCATTACCTTTGGAGGTCGCTCGGCCCATTTAGCCTACCATGTGCACAAAAGTGGCCGTAAAACATCAATCATCAATCATCTTAATTTCTCCACAAAGAGATCCCAATTTACTTTCTCGGTGATCTATCTTGGTTGATTATGGATCCCAGGTGCTTTCTTAAATGAGCTGATTATATCAATGCTGTTAGATATGTGTTCCGAGGTGATGCTTTCATTTTGGTCCCAAAAGGTATCTGTGAATAGCTGTGTAGATCCTGTGTAGATCCAATATAGGAGCTTTTGACTCGTTTATCACGATCTTATCGGATCTGTTGAGCATCGCCTTCAATTACTACTTCAGGATAAAAACAAGATAGAGATGGCAACAGCCAACATCTCGAAAACTAAGACCACATATTCTCCTCACTCCTTTGTCCCCCCAGAAGCCAAACAAATGGAAAAAACAAGTCAGCCAGATCACCAAAATCTTCAAGTCTAACCCAAGCGAAAGAAATAGAAAATTGTTCGTTTTTGCCAACAAGAAACCAAAATGAAACTCTTCTCCCTGAATAAACAACAGCAGGATTTATATAGCGCAACAAACTAGCTGAAATGAGGTCAACACAAACATGGCCAGAGATTAAAAACATTCAACATCCAAAACTGTTAACCATAAACATGTAACTAACTGACTTTCCCTGCATTTAGCGACCAGAGCAGATCAGACTTCTCCACCCCAAAACCTCACCACAGCCCTCAAACAACAACAACTACCACTAAGACAATCCGACTTAGCAGCAGAAAAAAGAAACAATCAGATACAAACATGCTTTTTACCTTCCACGAACTGAAGATCGTACTTAGAAGACACAGAAAGACAGTCCCAGGAGAGGATGGTTGTACCTACACTTTCTACATTCTCGATTTATTCAACCAATTTTAGACAAAAGGAAAACTACCAGAACAGTGGAAGACGGCAATAGTCATCTCAATAGTTAAACCAGGAGAAAACGGGCATCGGGCCGTCTCCCAATTATTCACACTCTCAAAAATTATAGATAGAATGGTTTCATCAAGACTTCTGTGGAAAAGACAGGTCCACTCTGAACGCTATGGTTCATTTAGGAACCAAGATCACAGCCAGAAAAAAAACTACAAAAAGAACCAAACCAGTGTTTGTCGCCTTCACGGACAAGGCATTTGAGCGTATAGATCGTCATTCCCTTGTCTCTTTGGCACATTGGGCATGATCATCACATGGATAGAAGACTTCTTAAGAATCAGCAAGATAAGAGTAAGGATACAATGAACCATTTCCAATCCCCATGATCTCACCACTGGATGTCCTCAGAGATCAGCAATCTCCCCCACCATCTTCAATGGTCTTGTCGCCCTACCCCTGACAGTCACTCTTCCCCCATTAGTAGACATCCCGGCTTATGCCGACGACCTTGTTCTGATTTCACACAGAATTAGCCCAGAACACAAACTCCAGAAAACCCTACATGCAATAAACGGCTTAGGCTTATACTTCTTTCCAGCTAAGACCATGACCATGGCCTTCAACACATCTAGACAAAGCCAGAATAAATTTAAATTCGGGCTACAATAACTGGCAATGGTCAATAATTATAAATATTTCGGCATCACTATAAACAGTCGGCTAATCTTCGCCCGCCATGTTGCAGAAACTAAATGTAAAGTAGATTCCAGATTCAACATGATCAAGGCCATTAAAAATCTGAAGATTGGTGTCAACACACAGATTCTCTGAACTCCATACAAGTCCTTGATATAGTCTGTTATCTTATACTCAGCTCTTATCCTTCTACTGGCCTGCGACTCTCATATAACCCTTAGAAAAAATAGAAAGCATCCTACTACGGTACATCTTGGGTCTTCCTAATGAGGCAAGCTTCATATTGGTATAAAGAGAATCGGGAATCATCGCCTTCTGAAATTTAATTTAAAAAAGAAAACCGTTATATATCTCCTAAGACCTTGTTACAAACCCCTTCGGATCGATATTGTATAAGAAAATATACAACACGATCCAGAATCTTTAAAGTTGCCTCATGGTCAATCAAGGCATCTTGACTCCAGAAGGAAATAGGCATACCCCCAATCACACCCCATCGACTGGAGTAATTATACAGAACCCCATCCAGATGAACGTATACCCTGAAGGAGCACAAGTAGCAGCCATCACCAGAATTGCTAACTTCAATCAAAGCAGCACAAAAACTATCAACATATACACCGATGCTAGCTCACAAACAAACGGAACCACAGCCTAAGTATATGTCATTAAAGAAACGGGCAAAGAAATCAAAGGCTGATCCCAAATCACACTCCGATTACATTAGCTGTGCTGCATGCAATCAAAACGACACTAATATGGATATCGAGACAGTCTTTCCATGAAAGAGTCATCATCCTCTCGGTCTCTATGGGGACACTCGCCATCATATACACAGATTTTAAAAAGAGGCCCATCCAGTTAACTAAGAACTTGATAGGAAGTAACCCAAATGCAAATTATTTCAGAGTATATTATAACTCTGTTGAATTCCTGTGGACAAGTTCACCAAATTCGTTATGACGAAAACAAGAATCATCCGGAATAAAATAATTTATGATTGCCCAAATAATACCTCCAATATCTCCATGGATGTGGATATTATGTTTAATGGAAAAAAAACTGGAAACTTTCGACCAGCTTCTGAAGTTAAAGTCAATGGGATAATCACGAAGTCTCCGAACAAGTCATACGACCTGTATTAACTTCCCACTTCAACACTTGAAGTCCCAAATGCCAATCGAGGCCCCCAATAACGGACAATCAGCATATAAAACTGATCTTAATTTTACCTGACCGCTGCAATTCACAAGTGATGATAATTAGTTTCAAAGAGACATAGAGAAAACATACAAACTGTTGAATTAGATAAGTTGCTTTTGATTATCAGTGCACATCACCATGCCACCTGTTTGTGTTCATTGATTGTTGTTTTAGACACAGACATTTGCCGCTCACTTTCTGTATGAATGCTACCACAATTTATGAAATGGAATAATATCATTTTAGATATTTAATGGACACGCAATACAATCACAAATACTAAATCTTTGAAAATGACTTTTTTTAAACCACGAAATGAACTTTCATTCAAACAAAAAGTAGACCTGTTGGAAAAGAATGATGGTAAAAATAGTTCAATAATGTTACGAATTTGTACACATCTATCGCCATGCGATGTACTTGCGTGATAGTATTGTTGTTTTTATTATGTTTCCGTGAACAAAATTTGATTATAACATGTGCTAGACCTAATGTTTATTCGGGCATGGCTCAAATTTCAATAACAAGCTTTTCAATGAAGCTAAATTTGGGTTGTCTTGTATTGCGGCCAGTCCTCAATTACGGCCACAAATCACTGGTCCCAATGGTGACCGTAATACAGGCGTTGGACTGTATATATACGAAACCACTTGGCTAAATTATTAAACGTCGTAATGTTAAATATGATTGTTGTGTGGATGAAACTCAAGTATCCATGACTTTAAAGCCATGTGATAAATGGGATGATATTTCACCTTCAATTGCAGCTTGCAGTGAAAACAAATATTTGGATGAACAGCAACATGGTGAAATTGAATAAGGATAAGACCGAATTCATTCTTTACTCATCCAACCTACATGTGAAGAAAACTGAGAATCTTCGCATTAAGGTAAGATCCACTTATATAAACTCCATATCTGTAACAAATTAGGGCTTATATTGGATAATATTCTAGGCATGAAGAAGCAGATGAATTATATATGTACGTCGTGTTATTATCAAATAAGATTTGATGATGATTGATGTTTTACGGACACTTTTGTGCACATGGAAGTCAAAGATGAAACACCCTTCGGATCTGCCCAGGCCGAGATTCGAATTGAGGTGGTAGTGATCTGTGAGCCAACGCGCTACCAGTTAGACGACGGAGGCGTCCTATTATCAAATAAGAAATATAGGACTTATCTGTTAGTACACAAATGAGGAGACATGCAAGGCTTTAGTCCAAGCCCTCATCATTTCCCGAAAGAACTATGGCAATGCATCGTTATATAATATTCCCCCCTCTCTCTCTCTCTCTCTCTCTGACAAACCGCCTGCAGCCAATGCAGAACTATGCCTAACGTCTGGTGACATGCCCTCGTTAAAGGGAAATATGTAACACCAGTTTTGTTCCAGCTGCACTGGCTTCCTGTAAGTTTCAGGTCATTGTACAAGATCCTGTTTCACACATTCAAATTACTGAGTGGAACACCACCACTGTATCTAAGGTATCTGATCCAAAAGTATATATCAATGAGAATGCTCCGATCTGAGTCCTGTTTATTATTATTATTATTATTATTATTATTATTATTATTATTATTATTAAGGAAATACTTTAGACACATGCAGTTGAAAAAGGTTTCTATGACTGACTCTAATCGTGCTATTTGAGCTGATTGAAATATCTTTTATTACTTCTATCGTCGGAGTTATTAGAATTATAACAATATTTTATTAAACTTTTTTTCAATTATAGGTAGTGGTCATTTGGTTACAATTGTGTAAGATTTATATACATTGGGAACACCTGAGCCCACGCATTTTTTTATATGTAACATAAGACATGCACACACACACACACACACGCACACACACACACACACACGCACAGCACCAACACATACACACATATATATACACACACACACACCAGGGTTGGCAGGTTTCTCCCCACCCAGTTTCTGTCAATACGGCAGAAATACTTTCTGCCCAGGGGAGAAATTGCAGAAAGGGGAGAAACTAAATTTGGGGAAATTTGCCATGAAAATACCCAATTAATAGAGACTTGAAAACGTTGAAACCAATATACATAAGCATAAGTTATTTAATTATAAATCTTGTCCAAATGCCACATACTTACTTAAGGTGTATGTCAATAATTAATCACGTTTAAGATTGTGACATACAATTTTGAGATTATTTATTTCTGGTATCTGTGCAGTAATATACATTATAATGCGAAATAAATTTCATTTTATAATAATTGCTTTGTTAATGCAAGGCAACATAACACCATCAAATACCCAATCAACTGTGAGAAGGATGATGGTGTGTCTAGTCATGCTTGAATACTACTGACAACATCATGTAGCCTGTAGTAATAACTACATGTGTGTATCACTGTAAAGAGATGCTGCTGTGTAATAACACTCACCCACTGCTGCATATTAAATATGCAGCAGTGGGTGAGTGGTGTATGATTGTTATAACACCATAGCGTAGGGAAGTATCTGCACTGACTAATTATAATACGGTAGATAGACTTCATATTGACTAGATTAATGTGACACTGATGGGGTCATGTGTGTACATCGTTTTGTTTCATATTTTCGTAATGTACATGTAAACTTGTTCTAATACCACAATTATAGACAAAATCATAGTGCTATGTGCCAAATGTGATAGAATAAACCAATTAAATCATGAATATTTGTTATTTTTCTTAAAACTATTTTTTAAACAAATCAATGAATTAATAATTAATATGACATACATATCTATACTTTGCAAATGCTGAATATTGTGGCTGGACAAATTGCTTTATCTTGCAGGTTTGTAGTTTTGTTTTGCACTTTACCACATAACATTCAACATATTCAAGGTAAGTAGACAGCGAGATTATATCTGGAAGAACTTTGTTGTTTTTCTTAAACATTATTAAACAGATGAAAACATTAATTTAATTGTATCCCTGTACAAATGTACTTGGTGATACCATGGCTTACACATGGTTATGCTTTGCACTTTAAAATAAACACATCTGGAAGCTTCTCCCCAGTTTCTGCCATTTCTCCCCAGTTTCTGCCATTTATCCCCGGCAAAAATGTATTTCTCCCAGTTTCTCCCCGTAGCATGGGAGAAATATCTTTCTGCCGGGGAGAAAGCCAACCCTGACAGACAGATACACACACATACACACACATACACACACGCACACTGATACACCTGCCAAATAGGTAATGTGCTAAACAAGTATGATTGAGTGTATATATGTGATTGGTTTATGTCGTCTCCGCCACTGATCATAAATAAGATACATGACCAAGTTATCAGAGTTCAGGGAAATGGCACGATCACAAGTAACATCCCATAGATAAATATATAACACAAAAACATTACCCTACGACAGGCTAAATGGGCCGAGCGACCTCAAAGATGAAACAACCATCAGATATGCCCACGCCGAGATTCGAACACGGGTAGTAGTGATCTGTGGTCCGACACGCTACGGCTAGACCACGGTGGCGCCTCCTTGAAAAGGATTAAAATGGCACCTTATATATATATATATATATATATATATATATATATATACAAACATAATGTAGAGATAGAAACGTGGATATTCTGACTAGGAAATGCTCCAGCGGTCGATTTTCCATCCAATAATATACATTAATTATGGCATCATTACTAGGTAGTAAAACCAATTACTGAATCGACTAAATAATTTCGTTTAAATTTTGGTTCATTTTATGAGTCAGCCATCTGTGTCCAACACGTCAAATTATACTTGTAACACAATCCCAATTCAGATTTCACGTAATTACTAACAAACAAGAAAACAAACAAACATTATCACAGGCAAATACGTGCACGCATACGCACGCGTGCGCGCTCACAGAAAAGGAAAAACAAACAAAAACACACACAAACATACATACATACATGCACGCACGCATTCGCGCACACGCACACACATATATATATATATACACACACACACACACACATATATATATATATACATCCATACATACAAACATACATACATACATACATACACATTCACACACATATATACACACACACACAAATGTTCAAGACTATACCGTTCCATATATTCAAGCATTTTCAGTAATAATAATAATAATAATAATGTATATTTAATAAAGCGCCCTTACTAGCAGGAGCCATTCAAAGGCGCTGTACAAATAATATGTAATTTAATAATACCCCAAATAATGTCTGTAAAAACCCTGTAATGATTTAAAAGATAATAATTATTTATCTGTGAAAGCGACCTTAAATAGGTGTGTTTTTAGAAGAGACTTAAAATTTCCAAGAGTCGACGCATTTCTAATATTTGCCGGCAACTTATTCCATAAATTGGGGGCTGCAACACTAAACGCACAATCACCATATGACTTGAGCCGAGACACTGGCACCTGCAGTAGTATCTGACTGGATGACCTGAGTTTTCGGGATGACTTTCTAATGGAAACCAGTTCACACAGGTATTCTGGCGCCATATCATTAATAGATTTATAAGTTATTAACGGAACCTTAAAATGGATACGCTGTCTAACAGGTAGCCAATGTAGTTTTTGAAGAATGGGGGGTAATATGATCATATTTTCTAGTATTTGTTACAATGTAATGCCACCACAAATAAGACATAAAGAGTTTTCAGCTTAGTCGATTTTACATCCAGTAATATACATTAGTTATGGCATCATTACTAGGTAATAAAACCCAATTACTGAATCGACTAAATAATGGCGGCTAAAACCTATTCAGCTTAAATCATCCATGTTTAAAATAACATTTAAATTTCTGACAATTATTAACTTACAGAGTATTTTACTTTTGAGTATTAAATGGGAACGAATTTCTAGAGCTAGCTTTCAATTTGTAAATGACTAAAAACTGACAATAAATAAGTTTCTTTAAAAGTTTATGGCATGAATTCTATACATAAATATATATATATATATTTCAAGGGAAAATGGCATAAATATGTGAAGCATTATATATATATTTCAAGGAAAATGGCATAAAAGCTGCATGTCTTGTACGAAGCCGAAACAGTTAGCGTAATCATTTAATTAACACGCTATTGTCCAGACATCGATTAAAAACAAGCAGATTACCTGAACATGATGTTCCTTTAAATTACTAAATCGCCAATACAAGGTAGACACGGCCACAATTACGACGATAAGAGCTCGTCTATGATTAAACCACACAATCTTCATCTTCATGATATTTTAACACGCTAGCCATCCGCATTTAAACTGAACTGACAGATGCAAATTCGATTAGGTACCCGGATTTTGCTCTGAGTGGCCTAGTTTTTAAATATGACAAATCATAACGTTTCAGTTTGAGAATTGGCGATTTTCTCAGATTATTCGGCATCCTAATTATTCCTACATAAATATTTCGGCATTTTCTTGTCAAATATTTACCGAAACTAATCTTTTATTGGCCAGTTATATTTTTATTTTGAGATGCAAACAGTTTTGTAATTTTATTTATTTACTGTTGGTTTATTTTGTTTCTTTACCGTTATGATCTATCAACCATTTTATTAACTAATTAAACTACGGCTACTGTCACATGATAATATGTCGGATAAACGCGAATGTTGGAATATCGAGTCCGTGACATGCGCATTGGAAATAGCACACATTTGTGTTTGTAATGAGCCATGAATTATTACGATTGGGTATTAGATAGCCACAGGCAATGGAAGCATCGTGTGTCGGTGTGGGCGAGTTAATTAGCCATTACTGACAACGTGTTGGTGTGTCTTGCATGACTGAACTAACGGAAATATTTTGCAACATTTTCGTGTCGTCGGATTATCGAGGTCGTTTTACGTGTCCGAACGCGGAACGCGATTTTTCCGGATTAAAGAGTCATTTATAATGGAGCTAAATCCGTAAAAGCCAATAATGTGTCGTAATGTGGATTTGTCGGATAAATGATGTCTGGATTAAAGGATTCCGGATGTATAACACACAATCATAAACCTAGTCGAAGGTTCACGATTGTTCTCCATAATGTGAGCTTGTGTAGGTAAATGCTAAAATGTGTGTTCCTTAGCGGACTCATTTGTTATCAGAATGTTATTACTGTTCCAGTTGTTGACGTTGTTTGTTTTAGTAATTCAAGTTGTTACTCTTTTTTATAAATAACCGAATATGGTGATAATGGACAATGGGGGGAGGGGGGTGCACGACTGCTACTTAAACTTGGATAGTGTTTCCCTTATTGCGAATGGCTCCTGTATGTGTTAAAGATGATTGCCGTTTACGGCCACTTTTGTGCACATGGTAGGCTAAATGGGCCGAGCGACATCCAAAGGTAATGAAGCGAAGTCAAAGATGAAACACCCGTCAGATATGCCCACCCCGAGGTTCGAACTCAGGTGGCAGTGATCTGTGATCCAACGCGCTACTGGTTAGACCACGGAGGCGCCACTTCTGTATGTGTTAACAACACTGACCAGTTATGATCCATTGTTCTCTATTTTTCACATATCTCGAGTGTTGACAGCGCTAGAATAAAAACTAAACTAGGACCATACAATCGAGCTGTCCCCCGAACAAAAATCCATTAGGACCACACAATCGCGTCATCGCTCGAATAAGTTATGGCACGCGATCTTTCATTTAAATAAAATAAAGTTTATCACTGTATTTATCTGCATAATTTTTGTCGGATATTTCCTAATTATTGTAAGATGATTTCCTCGCAAGTCGCATATACACAACAATTAAGTAACATCAACTTAATAATCGGTTATTGTAAAATGCGGTTCAACTTGGAATCTCGTAAGGTAATTAAGAGTTATTTGCATAACTTGACTACAATGTTTGGACGTTTGGTGTTTACACAATTGTTGGCTTGTTAGTTTATTGGGGAGGCGCGGGGGGGGTGATGTTTTGTCCATTTGATCATTTCAGTGTTAACTAGTTGAGGTTGATACTATATAATTAACTAAGATTGTATAAACTCCTGATAAATAAACACCTACTTGTAATTTCATTTCTACGTAATTCATTGTCATTACAATGTTGTAATTCAATGAAATATTTCGGGATAAACGTGCCAAAGTCTGTATCAACAACTTAAAATGTGCTTAAAATTACTGATAGATTGAAAGATGAATAAATGTTATGTTATTAGTATTATTATATTGCCGTCAGTCATAATCATACGAATGGCTTAGAAAAATGGTTGCGTTGTTCAAATTGGCTAAAATGTTATACAAGAAGAAAAGGTATTGGTTAAACTAGGGGCGCACGCATGCAGGGAACATCTCCCCCCCCCTTTACCAACACACATACTCTCCGAGCCACCTCCAACGGCAAAGAAGGGTGTTTCATTTTTAACTTCATTTCTTTTGAAGGTCGCTTGGCCCATTTAGCCTACCAAGTGAACAAAAATGGCAATAAAACATCATTCATCATCAAGAGTCCTTATAGCATAGCCCCGTCGGAGTTTGAACCCACATGCTATAGATCTACGGCGGCCATCCACGCTACCAGTTAGGCGATGGATCGGTCATATATATATATATATATATATATATATATACCAGCCGTGACATGTGTATCGGGTATACATAGTTTAGAATACATCTTGCTGGTGGATGAAGTTAAACATATATATCAGGATATACGAGACAACGTCGACAGCCACTTTGACAGATGGTTCACACATGCCACCAGAATGGCTGACAAGGTCTGTAACGTCTGTATATAGGAATCTAACTCATTACACTATGTCATTACATACCTCCGTCAGGTTTTATTTAAGCATCCACGAGTAAGTATTAACGATTCTCTAAAAACTAAGTCACTACCAAGCATAGCGAAGAGGCAACAGCACCGCAGCAACACGCCTGTTATCTAATTTGCTGTATTAACATACGGTCTATATTTGATATATTTGTGAACATGTCATAAATAGATTTATTATAGAAACAACTGTGCAAATACAATCAATTTATCAACAGATTTGGCAAGAACTTGCGCCATACTGATTGGTCTTGTCCCACCTGTTCCCTGCGAGAAGGCCGATCTGGATGTCAGTGATCCTGTACAACAATACGAAGCCTTCAAGTGAGTTTGTTCCAAAGGAAATGATTCGTTGGAGAGCTCATTACATGGCTATGGATCGCAACGACCGACCAAAATCATGCACTCGTGCAATTAAAGAATACGAGGAGAGGTTATATCCGAATTTACGTTCTGCTTCAAATTGTTTGCACTCTGCCAGTCACAAGTTGTGAGTGTGAACGAAGTTGCAGCGTTCTCGGGCCATTGAGCAACTACATGCGAGCAAGTATGGGTCAAGGGCGTTTACCGTCTCTGGCCCTGTTACATATTCGCTATGGACAAAAATTGATCTCGAACAAGTGGTCAACATGTTCGCATCTCTCCATCCAAGGAAACTTGAACTCGAGAATTTAATATTTCAGGTAAAACCATTTGTCAGTAAAATCATCCTTGTGTGGTGTGTATACTGTCAATAAACACTTGAAGTCTGTTCATAGCCAATTGTCTTGCTAAATTTTTTCTGAATGTTTCATTTGCCATATATAAAACCGTTAAAACGCATCTTGTACAGCATTATATTGGTGTTAAATTCGTGTCTAAAATCCACCAGAGAGCACCTTCTAAACATTGTTCCTATGAAATCCCCAATTTGGCCCCAAACATAACCATACAGTCAGAAGTGCTCTGAGAGACTGCAAAACCCAAAATGATCCCTCCGCTCGCTCGCATTGAATTGCACCCTGTCTCTCCAATCTATATTGGAACCCCCCATCTCTGACGTTATTACCAATATTGAATCAGGTAATCAGCCACTCAATTATTGAACAATTTACACCACTTAAATCAGTTTAATCACTACTACATCACAATGCACATCACACTTTCTCGTTATTTTGCTGTTACATTATGATAGGATTAAAATAAAAACCAATCTGATCTGTATCATTATCTTGGGCATCTGATATATTGAGTCTGGGTGAGGAAGATACTCTGAATGCCGCATTGTAAATAATCTGGATCCCCGAAAACCATCTGTCATTATATTCCAGCTGTTATTGCTCTAACCAGTTATGTTATGACTCTTCATTTATAGTGAATCTGTAAAGTTGCTTATAACTCCACTCACATATGCATATGCCGTATATAACCAATGTATTGCTCGTCTTCACATATTATCGACTCGGGTTTAATTAGCCACCCATAATTCCGTTTTTCAACTTTTTGTCAGCAATTACAGTAATTTCTATTATATTGTATTTTATATGCTTATATCGTACAATTATATCTATAAATCAATGGCCATAAATGTTTTCCATTTTTTCATTGTTTTGTACACAATTATGGAATAAAATAATCCGAAACAATACCAACATATTACTTTTTTTAAGTCAGCGCCGGTAGAATACATATTATAATATCAAAGATAATAAAGGCGAATTTCACTTTGTAATAAACTGGACCCTGCACGACCACGTTCCAACACCATATATCCCTCATACATATATATATATATATATATATATATATATATATATATATTTATGATTAAACCGAACATAATAAAGTTCGTTGATTTACTTACTTGTCATGACAATATTTGTATAGTTAAGTTAGAGAAATATACCTATTTTATTCCGGAATTTAGATCGTTAAAATATGAACATTTCCAATGTAGTATAATTACTTTATTTGGTTAGGTTGTTATGCATGTCATTTGTTTACCGTCGTCACAATTAATATATAAATCAATTTTCTCACATTTTAGTTGTAAACAACCAGTAATTGTTGGAAGGTCTCCTCTCGCCGAATTAGCTGTTTCTTTTAGCTTTTCGTATATAAACATCTAGGCTAAAACCACATGTTCGTATGTAAATATCCATGATAAAGTCACATATTCATATGTAAACATTCAGGCTAAAATCATATGTTCGTATGTAAACATCCAGGCTAAAATCATATGTTCGTATGTAAACATCCAGGCTAAAATCATATGTTCGTATGTAAAAATCCAGGCTAAAATCATTTCAAAGTGCATAGTTATGAGAAAGAAACAATGATGTTTAAAATATTTATTACCTCATATAAATCTACATCAGTTAGTCGAAAAGGGTGGGCTTGAACAATCGTCTAGGGTGTTCTTTAATGAACCTATCTGCAATTTGTGTGGAATCGATGCGTTTACTGTAATGTATTTTCGTTCATGTTAAGGCAGAAAACCTTGTGTCAGCCATCCGGCTTCTCAAATGGCCTTTGATTAGCCTCAACACCGATAAACTACGCTCTGCTTCCGCATATGTGGCAGGCAGAGTACATACTAATACCAGTAAAATTATAATGATCTGAAATATATCTGGATCTGCAGATACAAAGGATTTCATGAAAGTAATAATAATATTATCATAATAATAATATATATTTAATAAAGCGCCCTTACTAGCAGGAGCCATTCAAAGGCGCTGTACAAATAATATGTAATATAATAATACCCTAAATAATGTTTGTAAAAACCCTTTAATTATTTAAAAGATAATAATTATTTATCTGTGAAAGCGACCTTAAATAGGTGTGTTTTTAGAAGAGATTTATCAGGTAAAGTATCAGGTAAATCGGTTCGATCAAACTGCCTGGACCACATATTGAACCACATATTGAACCATCTGAATACCACGTTACCTCGGAGTTGGCAGGTGGCCATGCCATGATTCAAATTGCTCCGGGGAAGATATCCCTAGTTTGACTATTAAACAAATGGTATTAGACTCACCAAAGCACTGACTGGCCGGCAGTTGTCTGACGAGAAAAGGTTCCGCAACTGTTGCAGTAAGATATCAATACAAGGAATGCCTATTGATCTCTTGTACATTCGACCTATTACACGGAAACCTTGGAACCCATGTCATTTCCTCTTCGGTACCTATATATGAAGTCAGCTGCGTACCATCTCTGGAATTTTACACCAATGTCATCCCTCAAACGTTGAATCTCTAAGTGGACTGAGCGACCTCCAAAGGTAATGGAGCAAAGTGAAAGATGAAATACCTTTCTGACATAGCCCGGCCGGGGTTTGAACCCAGGTGCTATAGATCTGTGGCTAACTGTGCTACCAGTTAAGCCATCGAGGCGTCCCCTGTATGCCTCAAAGACGTCAATATCTCTTCTTTGTAGTTCAGCTGACAAACCTTTCAAATAATCCAAACATTTCTTACTACTGTGACGCCAACAGTAACTCCAAAACTCTGCAGATTACTTTTCATAACATGAACCGTAGTCGTGGGGTCACTATCCCAATTCCAACGACTTTTATTAACCTCTGGATAAACATATGGATTAACCATAGCATCAAGGCAAGTGGCCGTGTGTTCATAAAGCTCACCAAATGACTTTCAACCCATCGTATCGTACACAAACCTGGGGAAATATTGCTTGAATGCAAGCTCCAGGAATGTTTGCCTATTGGGAGAATTGTTAAAAAATTGTACTTACTAAGTTATTATTTAACAGATAAGTCACAATTATAGTTCATTTTATACTAAGTAGGTAACTTAATGTTAAATGAAGTATAATTGTGATTTTTTTGTTAAATAATAATGATATCAGACACACATTACACAATACTCAATGTGCGGTTATTTAAGAATGACAAATTTGCAGTACTTGTAATGGCCAATTCGACAGGTATGAATTATTCGTATTTATCACCATGATCGTTTTTTTTTACTGTGTTTTGGATTGTGTGGTATATTGTAGACCACCTGCATGACTTGGAGAACAGTAATGATGGGAAACTTGAGAGATCAGTTTTCGCCGGATCAGATTTGAGTTTATAACCAAATTTTGGATTTATGATACAGAGCTATATAGTATGGTTAGCATCAAATTATAACTTGTTAAGTTTTTCTTCGAATGTATTTTTGTTTGTGAAATAAATGTTTAAAGAATTAAAAATCACATGTACAAATTTGATGTGCAGTAATTGAGTAAATATATCTATTATTCTATTATCTATATCTTGTTCCAATCATAATGATTATTAGTTATTTTAATTTGAAGCTTATTATTTGCACTTGTACTTATTTATATCTTGGTATATTTTTAGCCAATCTCACGCTTCAAATAAAGAGATATAAATCCATGCTGTGTCTCTGGATGAATTGATATTGAATATATCTGAACGTAGATCCAACAGTACTACTAATAGAACTAGTTATTATGTCACCAAACGGTATATTCTACTTTAAAATGAAGTATCCCAACTAGAGGGTGTCCTCCTCTGACAGATGTCCCCCTCCCAGATCCCCCACTGTGTTTGCTATCTGGTTCGACAATGCCTCTTCAAATCACTGCACAACGATGGCACATGAAATATAATTTGTATACCAATAACACATATACACATGTATGTTCCACTGGATCCTGACGATGAATAAAAACATTATTTTCTTGGAAAATGTGAACATTTACATTTCTCACATTCGGGTATGAATGATTAAAATGTTTTATACCAAGTGAATTGACTTTTTGAAATCAACACACACACACAGAGACTGTTTTGTGGAGATGAATGTGCACAAATATCAAACAACAGTGTACCTCTAAAACATCTTTATCCTTATTGTAATATCATAATGGTGATACGGTAACAAAACGACACTTCCCTCATGTAAAGCATATTCCCAACATCAATTTATATACAATAACATAAGCAAGTCTACATAAGGCACGCATATAAGATTAACAACCAAATATCTTACTTAGAGCTGAAATATTCCATGATACATCAAAGACAATAAATCCCTCACACGTCCACAAACACAGGTGTATGCTGGATTCAAACCCACAATCCGGGGGTTCGCAATTCAGTGTTCTAAACAGATGAGCCAATGAAATACCGGAATCAGCTTTAGAAGCAGATTCCAAAAAACACACCCGCGCAGCATATGAGATCTGGTATTAAAAAAAACACACATAAAAAACACCAACACTTTGAGTGGACTTCAAACTGAAATAGATTCAATGCATACCCTGAAAACATCAGTTCAACCTTAAAAACGGTCATCCTACACAAACGTCAGCTTTCATTTCACTCGGACAATACAGTTATCTACCCAGGCAATATTTACAATAAATAAGACCCTGAATACGCAAAATCTGTACACCTTTATGAAAGCCCTGGGATATACGGACAAGTTTAGTAATTCAGTATTCATTTACACATCATATTCACAGAATTATATACATAACGGGAATAGACTAGCACTCGGCAAGGATCAGTTGGGATCAAACTAACACGATGAAGTATTAATAATCAGATCAGCAAAGGACGATAAATAACGTTTTCATAATTTTGTCATTCATGTGCACTTTCACAGTGTATTATAAGTCACAATTTATCATATGACAACAACAACAACCAGACATAGCAAGAGAGATCGGTAGACATTTCTGACTTAAGTTATCACACACACACACACACACACACACACACCATGCAGCAAAACTTATTACCATACAGCAAAACAATATTTGCGTCTGTTCTAGAGCTAAAAGAAAAATGCCACAACATCTATAACTGGGATGTGATCAGTAGGATTCAATTTATGTTAAATTTGTTTATACAATACATTATTGTTAAATGTATTCATTTTGTAAACTTCATGGGATAAATAAACAGTAATACTATTGGCTGTCTCAACTGGCCATCGTATCTGATGATGATGATGATTGAGGTAGGCTAAATGGGCCGAGCGACCTCCAAAGGTAATGAGACGAAGTGAAAGACGAAACAACCTTCAGATATGCCCACGCCGGGATTCGAACACGAGTGGTAGTGATCTGTGGTCCAACACGCTACTGCTAGACCACGGATCAGTGCACGGTCAAAAAATATTTTTATTAGATTTAAAGGCATCTTGAATGGGTACACTTGATTAAGGGCACGCACAAGCACACACACACACACACCACGCATACATACATAGAGGAAGAGATTGGTGTAAAGGAGGCCAATTTCTGAATTGAACTAATTTGTAAACATGTTAAACATCACATAAAATAAAAATATAGTTAATATTCAGTGGACCATTTACACAAATCAGAACTTTGGTCAGACAGGTATTTAAGGTTTATCGACAATCAACTGGGACATCATATGAAAATGTAGCTCAGAGTGAACGAGACGGCAAAAGAACAAAATCTACTGAACACATCTACTAGACAGTAACTATGTACGTATCTTCACTCACCAAACACTGTCGGTTATCCCTTGATATGTCTCTATCCAAACAAGGCAAAAAACACACAACTATTATAAATAGTCTGTTGTGCCTCAACCCTACATTTAACAAATGACCTCTCTACAGACGGACAAAGACTGTCCAACATTTGACAAGGACGAGTTCACGCTGATTTCGTTTCGGCATACTCCGGTTCCTCCAGAAATGTGGTGCTGCAAAAATGGATACACTTATCATGTGATGATCACGTGATGATCAGAGGAATCAATCACGTTAAGCATGGCAATGAGCGAAGATGAAATGTATTGATCAGGCGCCGTTAGTGATATGGCATACAACTAACAGGCGCAATTTAGTGATATGGCATACAACTAACAGATGCAGTTTAGTGATATGGCATACAACTAACAGATGCAGTTTAGTGATATGAATAACTAAGCGATGTCTGATACCAACAACAAAATAGTCAACATGGACACTGGCATGACGACCAGTCACAGATGGTTAGTTACATGCCAATTAGCAACTTTACAACTATTGCTAAAAGGCTGAGAAACAACAGCACCATGAGGATATCTGGTGTGAGGAACCAGAGTATTAATTGTCATACAGTCTCCAGAGGGCGGTGTAACATGCCGGATACTTCACTTATTGTTGTGCGTCGACGACCGAGATACTTTTTCTGCAAGGCTTCAACCTGGAAAATATTTATCATTGAAACATAATTTCCAAGCATTTTTAATCTTTGAAATACCGATGGCAGTTCATGTATGATTATTCGAAATCCTGAATGAGTGACTAAAATTATAATAATTAATGACAAAAAAACTTGTGTTACCTTGTCAGAAAAGAATGAGGCTACAGTAAACAGAATGAGGAACACAAGCGCCACCTGGGTCCATAACTTTAACCAGTCACGATATCTCCTCCTGTATACAACAACAAAACATATTATTATGAAAACATCAAACAAAATGGCAAAAATACAACAGACAACATATTACCTGAAGAGTTAAAATCATATCCAAGTATTATATAAAGTTTGTTTAAATGGATGTCAATTAAAGAGATATACCAGTATGTAAAATAGCAGGATATTATGTAAATAAATATGAAAAAAATATATAGAAAGCATGAAAATAATAATAACATATTTATCCCTGAAACTGTAACAGTAATAAACAACCATAGAGGTAAGTTGTAATAACGCGGGTCATCAAGTAAACGGGTATGAGATGCTGGCATGACTTAGCTTTTTGCTAAGTAACTCACCAGTGACGTAACTCATCTACGTGTAAGAAGCGATTACGATATTCTCTCGGCAGTTCAAAACTGGACGGATTTGGATACAAAGACTCATAAAAATCAACCAGTACTGCTTTCACCTAGTAAATAAAGTTGAAACATAAAAGAGGACTTTATTTAACTGCCTCAGAATAAAAACATGAATATTCACTTAAAAATAAAAAAATCAAGCGAGAATCTAGCCAAGACTGATATATCAATTTAGCCAAGACTGATATATCAATTTAGCCAAGACTGATATATCGGAGTGGCTGAATTTATTTAAATCTGATATTATCAAGTATCTTGTTTATTACATTATTATTATCATTTTACAGGGAAATACCACAAATGACTTGATTATTATTCTTATTATTTTTAAAACTTGTATATTATTAGTCATTTATCAGCACAGAGGAAGGCAACGTTGTGTGTTTTAATCTGTTCAACTTTCATGAGTTAGACGGCTTCTTTACCTCAGAAAGTGATTCATCACCACCCACAGATTAAGGAACAACTAAGCTAAGGATGTACATTGCCTGATTGTTTTATCCTTTCTGAGGGTCTGTGATGCCTGATTTTATACTGGAACTGAGTGAAACATCAGTGACTTTAACATGTACTTAGTCATCAATGAGAAACACATTTCCCAGTTGGTTTGAGCCAAGATATTGATCTCTAAAGTGATATGTCTAGCTTGAATCCTGAATACGAATCAAACACATGAAACTAGCATGTTTCCCCAAATTCCAGTTAGTAGCGTATCACACGGCTGATCTGCGAGGCTTTGGGATCCATTCACGGTGTCCCATATGTTACCAACATCGAGGCAGAGCAAAGCAATAATCCACTCACCGATTAATCCCATTCAAAATCATCGGATTATATAAATATTACAAACAATTGAGATTGAATAAAATCTGAGGGTACAAGATCAAATTAATTAAGGATCTGGTATGGATTAACTACTGGTGACAATCTACTTAATGATTATGAACTAATGCTATAAAAGATAAATAAAAGCGCTTTCAAATATTCGATGAGAAGTTATGGATCTCATTAACATCAAGTGTAACATAACACTTCACCTACATACACAAAGTTTGTTTTTGTCTGGTTTTATTTCTGACCATGTGTAATTTTAAATTGTTCCCACATATCTATTCATTATATTAAACTGAACAGGAATAATCACATATTATTATACACCATTCTTGTTCAATGCTAGTGAATTGAGAATCTACAGTTGAATAAATAAACGGCCTGGTTTGAATAAGACCAGGTGGTACAAAGGCTGCGAAATAAAAATTCAACCTAGTGTTTAACTGGTCATATCTGGTGAAATCTTTACAGCAAACACTCACAGTTTTAGCGTCCTCCTTCGAATGATCTATGTTATCATTGAGGCAAATGAACTTCCTAGAAATAGAAAAATAAAATGAATATAAATAACTGTCAACGACAGGGTTACTTTTTTGGTCACACTTCTGTTACATAACATATATATAAGCAAATAATACCAACCTTTTTAATAAAAAACATTAACTCTATTTGTGTTGTCACTATTGATTCCCCCCCCCCACACACAGACAAAACTAGATACAGTTACATACTTTGGATGTCGTCTGATGTCATCAAGTTGACCTACGACCCTAGAGACATTAGTCATTATCATTTTGAAGGCTACTTCCTCCTCACCGACTACTTCATGTCTGTAATGAATAAATTACATTAAATATTTTACCATTTACAAAATGGAAATAAAAAAATCCCTCCCAAACTACTGTTATATTTCCTGTAACAAATGTAAATGTTGTTATTTATGTAGTGAAATCTATGTTTTGAAATAATTATTATACACACCACACACACACACATCTATATATATATATATATATATATATATATACATATACCAGTATATGCACTATCTATTAATGTCAGTGCTAACACTATTAATGCAATGTAAAGGAGTAATCGCACTATTTAGTGTTGACATTGGTCACAACTCACAAATAACACATATGAGAAAAGCTAGTCTCCATGACAACGAGATGATCAACTAAAAAATCACCCATAGATAATACTGAGATTCAAATGGCACCTGGAGGTCAACTAGTACAATGTAATAACAAATACATCATGGAAGAACCGAGTCTGATGTACTGTAGGAGGATGTCACTCAGACTTGGCCTGAGATAGCAAATCACTAGAGTAATGGGCTTGTATTTGTGTGTGTGTGTGGGGGGGGACACATTAAATCATACAAGTAATCATACAGGATAATTTGGCAGATAATATTATCTTGTCTTTAAACTAGGATAAATTGAGGCAAAGGTGACTAAATAATAGTTATCTGTCAAATGTTTACGGCTTTGCTTGAATTTTACATATCAATTTAAGATGGATGGATGAATGAAGTTTAACAATATAATCTTCATCACAAACTAGCCCATTCAGTGTCCTAGAACATTTCAATTGATTACCAGATATAGTCTTAGAATGAAAACTATTCACAAGTTATAAATCAGTAATGGTATAAACACTAACAAGTGAAAATGTTAAATAGGATAAAAGTAAATGTATGTGTAAAGAAATAACAGTGTAAAAATAATAACTAGAAGTACAAAAATAGTAAAACATGTGTAAATAAATAACTATTTCAGCCAAAACAATGTTCAAAAATATTGGCAAGAAGTAACAACAGAATTATTTCGAGGAATATGTAAAATATTCTTTTATAAAGAGAAGACTTTCTTCCATTTGAGAATTAATAATTAAAATAATGTGCACATTCGGCAGATGATAATAATATATATCCCCAAAATGAGACCTGCTTCATTTAAGAAATCAACAGGGAAAATATAGAATATGTCACTGAAGTAAAAGGATCAAAGGAAAGTATTAGCGTTAACAAGAAATGTTATAAATATTTTAAAATTCTACTAAAAACAAAAGACAAGATTCTCTTTAAAATTCTACAATTAAATCTCGGTTAATATCCAGTGGTGTGTGTGTTTTCAGATATCTGCATGATGGCAGTCTCTTCTAATGTTATGTTATTTGGAGTAACGAATGAGGAAATGATCAACGATGAGGGATATACCTTGTTTTAGATCTTCTCCAGCCAAAAGGTATCTATGGGTGAGGAATGTGTGCATAATGTATGTATCCGGCAGAGCACCTGATGACAAGACAAAGATTCAAAACCCCTATCATCACAATATGTGACCAAACACACCACCAATTAACCCATAGAGACCCCATCACAAAAGGCATGGTGAATCAGTAAACGCACTGCTACCAGCTTAGCCATATGGAATCACAATAATGTGCCCATGAATTGTTCTATTGGAACTTGCTGGCTAATATGTGCAATCTTCTTCTGAAACCAGAAAGTTTAACTTAAAAAAAAAACAAGAAACAATTGTTTTACCATTTTTCCTTCAATGAGGTCGATCCTTTTTAAAATTTGTACGAAAGTATTAAAAAAAAAACCCATTAAAATGGCTATTATCAATATCAGTAAAGAACATGCATTAAAAAAAATGAAATACACAAAGCTAACATTGGCAACAACTGCTTACCTGTATTTGTTTCTCGATTTAAACGCTTTCTCAAACAAATGAATAACTGCTGGGCAGTGTTCTACGAGATGTAAAGTCACTTGTGGCTGCAATACGAAACATTATAGTACTATATTCTAATAAAATACATATGTCATATGAATTTGTGCTTCATTATGAATAACAACATTAGAAGCAGAAACAGCAGCAACAACAAGTAACAGCATTCAAAATTGATGCAGCACCCTCTAACAAAATTACCACAAACATAATTTATAACGCAGTCATTATTTCATACCTGCATCTATTGCACTGTTAATGTTTTATACTCCCATGAACCAAGATCCAAAAAATCCCTAATTGATAAAGTGGCAGTATACAGTTATTATATTTATAACTAATTTACATATTTATAGATTTAGAGTTTACAGTCAAAATCCAGCTTCTCTATTCTAAGGACTTTGCATCATCATCATCATCATCATCATCATTACCATTATATTCTCGTAGTACTTTTCTTCCTTAAGGTTAGCCAAATTCGGATCATCGGCTGCATACTTTGAGCAGTTCGCCAACTTTGTTTCTAGTTGCGTAAGTGTCTGTAGATCTAATGGCGGATCGAACAATCTTGTAGCCAATGTACGTATCTCGCGATCTGACAAAACTCTGCGGCATAGAACACGATGATATCCGATTAAATTTAACACCAATAATAACAACATCGATAATAGCGTATGGCTTTATGGCAGCACATCCCAATATGTAGTTCTGGGACACTTCAAATACATTTTAAACAAAAACATCTGATATCAATCGTCACATGAATAATTAAGAATTGAAATATTAATCGATTTTAAATTATGTAAAGGTGCAGGAAATATGTAGAAAGGGTGATTTAAAACTAATGAGAAATATAGAGATCGGTAATGTGACCATTTCATTTTGGGAGCAAATCTTTCCATGGATAAGACAGTTACATCGAGCCATCTACTGTGCATGAAAACAAACGATGGACATCCTCTTTTGGTTAATTTCAGCTAAGAAGTGATTATACCCGGATTTGTCGAGATCCATCTCTTCAAAGACATCTCTTACAGTCAGTGGTTGTGGTTCACTCATCAGATAATAGACGTAGGAGAACATGTACTGCATGTCGTCAGAACTACGGATCTTGTGTGAAGAGGTGACATCCCATTCGTGAGGAAACCTAAACGTAAACAAAAGACCACAAGATATGTTATAATCACTTGCTTGAATTGTGGATGGGTTTTTTTTCAAAGAAAATGTAATAATAATAATAATGTATATTTAATAAAGTGTCCTTACTAGTAATATTTCTGCACAAGTTGAAATGACTGTTAAACCAAAACAGCAGAATAAATTTGATAAACATCATTGTAGTGAAAGAGCTGAAAGGTGTATGTGTGCATGTATGCGGGGTGCATGGATGTAGTCTACCATGTCTGCACACATCTGTATGTGTATGTTTGCAGACATACTAATTACTAACCTTTCCTGTAGTTCAGCCATGATGTTCTTATCAATCATGTGTGGCATGTGCGATGGCACTTTACGAGTGACGTAGCCATATTTCATGTTATACAATTTGTTGACATGCCGCAGCGAATCTCCAAATGTATCGAGTAACCTTCGACTTTGACGAGTAGCAACCCGATAATTATCAGCAACAATTTTGGCTTCTTGTTGCTATGGAAATGACCAAAGAAACATATTTTCATTCAATTAATAAACATTCTCAACTAATACAAGACAGGACCTGAAAATGTATCACTTAATTTATTCCTCTTTCTTTTTTTTTAGTTTGCTGATATTAATCTTTCCTTTAGATAAAAGTCTAATTCCAGCTCCTGGGCAATGCATACCTTCTGTAATCTGATAAAATCACGTTGATTCTCCCAAGGCAAGAATCCAGAGTTATCACTCATTATTACATTTTTGCCTCCCTCAAAAGAGTTCAGTTTCCGGGTCTTGAAGCCATTGGGTTGACCTTGATCATCATCCTGATGAACCTGATCCTGGTTATTATTATGGTGTATCTGTTCATCTTGTCTATGCATATTCATTATATTTTCAACGGGGTCTTCTAGAATGAGTTTTTGTTCCTTTGCATCTGATCCCTGTCTGCTGACGTTCATATCTTTCAGATTTAAAGGGATGTTTAATAAGAAACTATTGGCCAATTTGACATCCTTCTTGAAACCTGCACCATACGTCAGTTGTGTACCATTTGAAAGTTTGTGACTGAATACCTTGCCCTTCATTTCACCAAGAGCTTGGTTCACTCTCCTCACATCTCCATCTTGAAGTGATGGCAAATTTGGCTCAGCTTTGACTTCACTCTGATTGGAACTTTTTACAGTTTTATTCAGTTGAATCCCACCTCCTCCATTCTGGCCCTCAACAGATGAGACAGTGATATTCTTCTTGACTAGTTTCAAACCTTTTGCTTTTAATTCCCTCAGAAGACTGAACCACAGCATTCCTCTTTGGTGGCGGAAGCCTTTCTCTGTTAACTCACCTAGAATATAAACTCACAGCTATGATAAACAATACTTTATTTACCAACTTGCTGGCTCTTCTTTTTTAGAAGAAGGTTATTCTTATGTAAAAGAAAATCATCAGATATAGTCAACAACAAATCTAGAAGTTATATATTGTAAGTGAAAATTCACGACAGACGTCATTTAGAGCAGGAAACACAACGTATAGAAAAATATGAAGATAACAATATTTATTATGTTATTATATTTACCTTGAGCATAACTGCTTTCAGTCTGATTCCATTTTTGCTGAATATGTTCAGGTAACTCATATAGTGACAGATTTACATCAATAATAATTGCGGAGTCATCAAGTGTAACAGCTACTGCACGAGGCAATCTGTAAAATATTCACAGCTAAGTGATTACCAATAAATCAATCTACCATCAATAATATTTCCACCTACCACCACCTCTTATCATTAACACAGAAAATTATGCACTTTGTAATTCATCTACTTCATGTTCCAAAACTTTGTTTGTATCATTTTAGTAAGTTGAAATACGTTTACCAGTAATTACATTATAATTTATATGCAGAAACATCATAAATTACAGTTGTATTATATATTTAATGGTAAGAATAGACATTTTTGGTTTCTAAGGATGTGATGGATTTATGCCACGGCATTGACAAAAAAGACAAACTACTCACTGTAATTCAACGGGTATACTCTCAAACTGACTTAGTAACTGAACCTTTGTGTCATTAACACCATTCTGTGATGCATTAGTCAGATGAACGCTTGGTTCTTCAATCTTCTTTGGCAGCATCCTCGTATCCATAGCAACAGTGAAATTCAACTGTGAATAGACATACATTCATTACCCAAAACAACACATTAACACCATTTCTCTTACATAATATGATTCATAATAATTACTGATTAATTTTCATATGGCATTACCTGAAATGACTTCGACTCATTATCTGTGCCATTCAGTGTGAAGTTAACTTTCTCGGCACTTCTGTTGTTATAGGTCACCACAGTGATGACCTTGAACTTGAGTGCCACAGCCACAGTTCGGATTATGTCATTTTCTGAGTAAATAGCCTTGGTAACCGTGCCATTCTCCCCCAACAGTGTGCTGATGTTAAAATAAAAGGCGACGGTTCCTGAAATATGTCCACAATTAACGAACAATAATGCACATGATGAAATAACCAAGAAACAGTTCCAACGAAGTTCCAACACTGACAGATTATCTAATAATAACTAAATATCTATTTCAAAGTACTTCTGGTAATTACTGAGAGTTTAAACATCATCATCATCACACCTAAAAATGACTGTTTAGATACTTTACCTTGTGGTACCTCATAACGAGTTGTATTTCGCATCAGATGTTCGCCGTACAACTTGATATATCTTTCTGTGCCACAATCGCCAGCATCAAAGCCACAATGATAGACATTACAGGACTGTGGTAAAGGACAAAAAACGTAACTACATCGGGATGGATGAATGGGTGGAATCTAATAACAAACTGACACAAATTAGGCCATCCAATTGCTTACAGTATACATAGTGATAAATACCATAGGATAACTGATCTTGAATACAAGAGACACAACATCTCGTAGTCGTATATGATACAGTAATCAAAAGATTATATAACAAACGATAAAATCAGCGTGCATATTAGAGGCAGGTATACGATGGCATACTAAAAAAGATCAGGGTTATCTGACAGCAAATAAAATGTTATTCAGATACAATTTTTTGTTGCTATAATAAGGGATCAGGGGAGGATTGGACCAGAAACAAGCCGACTAAAGAGTGTACATTATAACATGGAGTCTGATTCAGTATTAGATTCCAGTTATATTATGTGAGTGCCGGCCAAATGAAATAGAAACTATTTTAAATTCCAATAATTGCAAGAATTATACCAAAATAATACATTTTTAAGATGCCAATATTTACATTTTAACCTATCTTGGTGTGTGTTTTCTACATATTAGTCAAAATTTATTTGATAACAAAATAAAACAGTTTCATACATATATATATATATATATATATATATATCAGTACTTGATATGGTATGCCTATTTTGGAAGATTTCTTAAATGAATGTGCTAATATTAGCTATTGTTTTGACTAAAACATTGTAATAACCAAAACAGTTTTGAGAGAAACAAAGAACTATGTTTTAAACAATATGGTTTTGACAGAAGTAAAGAACACCAGATGAAAGACTGACAGAAAGAATGGTCATTGTGGAGTTTAATTACTCAAGTGCCCATTTACAGCCTATATTCAACTTTATATGGTTATAAATGAGTAGTGATGAAATACGATGTTAAATGACTAACAATCTAGTTATGAGTCAAATGTCTGGCTCTTTCCAGTTTTAGAATATATGTGGATTTATCATCATCACTATCAGCTACCAGTTAAATGCCTTTCCTAACAAAATAGTCATTAAAAGGTAAAGATGGATTTGAAAAAATTGTCCATTAAAAAAATTGCTTTTGTTGTTTGAAATTATGATGTTACGACCGGAATAAACTGTGGTCATAAAAAATGAAGTTCACGCTTCATTGGAATAAAACTGTCCAAACACAATACTCACGTTATCACAATATTTATCAGCTATCCAGTTGTTGGAACACCCACTGTTACAATAAGCTGAAACAATATATTCCAAAAATACGTTAGCACGGTAAGAAAAACAACTGCAGCACACTGTATAATGCATACCTCTAAATTATATCACATCACCAGCAGAACCCTAACTATAGACATACCTCATTTAACTGTTATAAATATAAACTATGGGTATAATATATGATGCTTGTGAACTATGGACCACAACCAACTCATGGTTCCCACACCCAAGGAAATATTATTTTCCAGGACATTTCCAGGACAGAATTACCATTTTCCAGGACAAAGTATACAAGATTTAAAGGTAATAAATCAAGATATGCGCGAAAAAGCATATATTTAATTAATGTATGATCGATTATTGAGATTTTCTGGTACTGCCGCCTCCTCCTCCTTCTCACCCCTTCTAGCTGTTTGATCCACTCACTTTTATTTAAATTTTAACTAACATTGGATATGAAGACTAGGTATCTGTACACTTTTCTTATATAATCGAAGTGGATTTTTTCACGGGCAACATTTTTTCCAGGACATTTTCTGATTTTGTAAAATTCCAGGACATTTCCAGGACCTAGAAAATTAAGTTGTTATTTTTCCAGGTTTTCAAGGATGTTTGGAAATCCTGTCAACTTCTACAATACTATGTACATAACTGGCAAAAGGGTCAAACTATAAAATAATCTTTATATGTTTAAAAAAAAGGAAGTGAACTTGTAGTGTGATTGAAAATATTCCAACATTTTTGCGGATGACTTAATTACTTCATCTAAGAAATATGAAATCTAATCAAATATGTGATAATAATCTATTCTACAAAACAGAATTATATATCAAATGAGAAAACCTTACATAAGAGATGGATTCAGATATTGATCCATTCATTATAATAAACTCACTTCCATCTTGTGAGAAAGCTCCTAAATCCTGAACGCCATCAAATCCTAATCTCTGCAATGTGCCGCCATCTTTACAATCTCCGCCATCCCACTCACACTCGGAGTTATTGCAAGCTTTGTCGCAGTAGCCATCCCTTATCCACGATGATGGACAGCCTTCTTGGCAGTTAGGTACAGGCCATGACAGATATATCTGTAATACAAGTTTACGGTGTAAATAAATCTTTATGCATATTATGAACAAGGGTATGTCAATTTTATTGTTATAATCCGGAATTGGAATTAATTATTTTAAAAAAAATGGAATTGATAAATTTTGAATTCGAATTTTTGAGGGGAGGGGATTTCATTTGGTACATCGATGTGGGCTACGATTACTCTTGCTGCAATCTTGTCATCACCCCCCCCCCCCAATTTCTCTCTAACAGAGTAAGATTTCTTTTTTGACAGCTCCTACCTTGAGCTCTATCATTGTGTTGTACATTCAATATGTGAAACATGGAGGTTTTTATATGAAAAGATGTTCTCTACATGTAATTAATAAAGCACACAAAAATAACTGTGAATTGGGATACATGGAATCGATAATAATTTATGGGTGAAGACGTGCACATTGACAGTAGTCATTGGGTTATCAAAGCCACATGAATAAATGAAACTATCTGCATGAATGTGTGTTCTGATATGCAACTAAGCTCTAATGGAATAGTTACTTCTCTAGCTTAGTTCAGCTACTTGATAGATTGAATAATTAGTGAACCGTGGCAATGTTTGGGATTATGACAAATACAGATTGTTTAAACTTTGTGATTAGTAAAGAAAACATGATATGGAAGTATCTGATATCTTCAGTCCAAATAATCAGGATCCAAGCACCCCTGTGTTATATCTGGTTCCATAGTATATAGCACCATGTCATAATGGAGCAAGACTCTCTCTCTCTCTCTCTATATATATATATATATATATATATACACACACACACATAAAATGTCATTGAATAGACACTGCAATATAAACACGTCCAAACTACTTTCAGAAAATAATTTTAAAACTTCATAAATAAATGTCAAGTTTCACCATATAGTCTTTAAATTGTAACTTTATAACCGACCTTTTGACCGTGGGAATGTGTGTAGAAATCATCAGGCCAGACTTCTTTACCAAACATAACATCATCGTTTAGATAAATAAACTTATCCGACAGTCCAGGTATACGATGGAGATGAGCTTCTATGGCTGGTGACGAGAATGTTGGAAGATGACTCTTGTTCATAAAAATCTCCTGAGAAATAGAAGTAAACAGTCAGAAAATAGTATCCCTAATTTCAAACAGAAAAACGAAAAGAGGGAGAATTGTACATAATATAACTTTTAACATAACTTGCAATGGAAGACAACATGAGCCGAGTCTGGTTTATATGACAATATCAGGAAATAATTTTTTTAAATAACTATAGAAATCTACTTACTCAGATCAAAGCAAATAACTTATCAATGACAAATGACACCAAATACCCACTTTATTACTGACTCTTCTCTCAAAATACTTTCATTATCACCGACTTATATCCCGAAATGCATATTACAGTATACTTCTAAACCTAATAATGCACATTGCAGACAATAATACAATAATAAAATATCATTCACAAATGATGGTATATTTAGTGAGGTTTTGTCAAGAAATGAAAATCTGTTCTGTGTGATAAACAAACACAACGAAGATAGAGATCAAGAAATAGCACCAACTGACAGTAATCAAATAGACAACCTGTAAATAGCATGCAATTATTACACAAACCCGAAAACCTATACATTGACACGTATTCACGCCATCACTAAATAACTAACCTCATGTGTCACAATTGTAAGTCTAGGGTTGTCTAAATTCAACCATCCTGGTATCTGTCCATTGGTGACAATATAAACATGATGCACCCACGGGGCATACTGTTCTATAGAACGCAATGAATACCTCAACTCTTCATTATCCGCATATCTACTCGAGGCAACATCCTCGCTGAGACTGTACTGCAAGTAATAAGGTTGAAAGAAAGTGAGGAATAATTGAGGTTAAGGAAAGACATTAATGTCTTTCACAAAAAATTTCCAGGGCATAATTACCATTTTCCAGGACAAAGTATACAAGATTTAAAGGCAATAAATCAAGATATGCGCGAAAAAAATATATCATATGTCATATTATTGACATTTTTATGATACAGCCTCCTCCTGACCCCTTCTAGTTGTCTGATCCACCCACTTTTATTTAAATTTTAACTAACAATGTTAGTAACATGAGATATCAACACTATGTACTGGTACTCTTTTATCTTCTATATTCGAATATTCTTCTACAGACATATTTTCCAGAACATTTCCTGATTCTGTAAAATTCAAGGACATTTCCAGAAACTGGAAAATGAATTTTTTATCTTTCTAGGATTTCCAGGATGTGTGGAAACCATCACACACACACACACCTGTATGAATTATAATAATTATAATAATATTACAAACATCTTTCAGGTCCCAGACAAGGTTAGCTGTCGTAAGTGTTGGCTCTTTATTCTCTATACTGATGTTGCTCTGTTTTAACATGGCTGAGAAATCTTCTGTTACAGGTATTGTAATAATGGCCACCCCTTGGTCAGAATGTAAGTCAAACTGAAAATATAACAGGTACAGTAATAATATATGATATGACACACACCAATACACATGACACCGTAGTTGCAAATAAAACATTAAAAATTAAAGAGACAGCTAATTACTTCTTTTTCATGTACAAACACATTTTGTGTACGCCATAATTATATTACCATGACTTGGTTTACCTTAGTTATGCTCTTCTGATATTTGACTGGAATGTTCTTGAAGAGCTCATCTCTTTCCATCATGTGTGGGAAGCCTGTCATCATCAACACATCATGGAGAATCACTGCATTTGGCAACGTCCAATCACTTGTCTACAAACAGATCACACAACTGTAATTCTAACAGTAATCAAAACAGATCACTCAGTCGTATTAAAAACAATCAGAATCTCATTTTTCAAACAACAACATCACCAGCCATCAAATATTATTTCCCCACCAATCCCAACTAGAATGGCACATTTCTGTTTGGATGGCTACAGTTCCTCGTCACTACTAATAAAAGTCACAGGCATTGTCAGAATATTACTTACATAATAAGCCTTTCTAATGCTGACATTTTTTCCATCTACAAAAACTGATGTATTCAGAGCAGCTTCACCTACAGAACAAATAAACTACATTATTAGTTAGATAAATTATATTAAAAGATAGCTGCCATGTTCAAAATGTCAAAGGCACCCATTTTAATTAGAGTTGATTTACTGTAGTGTCTAGAGCCTACTGCATAAGTATTTCATAAATATACAATTAGTACTACACACACGCTAATTGGTGTATTTCATCTTGCCTTAATTCTTTTCAAAAATACACACTTTAAATCGTGTTTACAAATACAAAGCATTCTATAAATCTAAGTAATCTGCAGTTACCATGAAATTAAATATTTAAAAAAAGGAAAGAAAGTGCATTTAACGCATCGTGTCACAAATCTACTTACAATGTTCATCATTCTCAAAGATGATCACCGTGACATTGGCACTGTTGGCAGGATTAACGCTGCTGAATGTCCTGAATGCTTGCTTGTACGGAGGATAGAGTACAGCCAGCTGTGAGATGCTGACAGCTGGTGGCAAAGCAGGCTCGAGGATGATGCCATGAGCGGGTACACAGTTAGAGAAACTACACTTATCTCCCGGTGATGGGATCGTACTGGAGATTGAATACAGAAAAGTCCATATTAGGCAATGCACAATTACAAGCATGGCAGAATAGATAAAATGGCCCAAACATCTGGTTATTTTAGATCTGATAACTTTGTATTGACTTGGTAAGATGGATTGTTGAAGGTCACCACATGCTACCTTTCTAGCTGACGTGCAGTGATTTAAACAGGATTTCAGTGAAAGAATTCAGACACACACACACAACCTTAATAATTACTACCAAGCACAAATAAATAATGATAAATTAAATATTAACAGTCAAGGTCTGCTTAACAATATGGTAGTGCATGCTGATAGAACTACACTAGTTTAGATATCAGTTGTTTTTCTTAACTGCAAGAGTTACTAAAGTGCAGTGTAACAAGAACCATTTACATGCAGTAGACTGTAGTGTATGTTTGTTGGCATCAGATGGATAACTGCGACCGTGCCAATTATATCGTGACTGGTAGGCAAAAGATGCGTGTGCACATACACACATAAAGCAATTTAATATTCAATACCGATCATGCAATCAGCAGAATATTAAAGCCTGTTAATCAGAACAAGCAGTATGTAGATGTTAGTTACATGCAAATTAATCACATGACAGTCATAAAGGGCTACAGTCAACAATAAATGCAGCATTAACTAAATACCGACCTGTTCTCTTCTAAGTATCTGAAGTTTGCAACATATTATATTAAATTACTGACATTCAACAATTGTATATCAACAAACACAAATTAAAACAGATATTCCAAATGCAAATATCTAAGAGTCAATGCTATCGGAGATTATAATTAATATTATTATATATTTTATCATTACAATCATGTGAAAACCAATAATAACTGGCTACCTGCTCTCATTCAGTTGCTGTTCAATAAACATCTTCTGTCTTCTCAGCTCAGCCAGCAGCTTCGGGTCAGAGCCATTTACCCAGGTGTAAACAACGTCAATAGGTACGGGTAAGCACAGCCTAAAATACAGCCAGGAGAGATTGTTTTACATAATAATAAAACTTCAATTGCACCAATATCCTCGAAAAGAATTGAGGTCAGTGGCACACCTAGTACAGGGGTTGGGCAAACTTATAGTCTGGGTACAATGCAAAGTTTATCAACAAATGATAAGATCGAGTGGAAACTTAGGAAGGATAAGCAAGTCTGAAAGGGTGAGTTTTCAAATGGTGATGGAAAGAAACTATGTTATTTGATGACTAAACAAGCCCGGGGAGTAATTTCCAGAGTAGGGATGGTAACTGAAAAAGCACAAGTCCTAGCATGAGTTTTAACCCTGGGAACAGACAGTAAGTGAAAACCAGATGACCAGAGCCCTCTGGGCTTGGGTGCTAAAGAAAGCATGGGAAAAAGATACGAAGGTTCTTCAGAAGAAAGAGTTTGATAGGCAATGGTGCCGAGTTTGAAAATTATGCAAGATTTCAGGAGTGGGACAGAATGGAAAAACTGAGGAGACTGTGTGACAACCCTAGCTAAGGAGTTCTGAACACACTGAATATCATTAGATGTGATGTTATAAAGAAGAGTGTTGCAGTAATCAAGCCTACTGGCAATGATCAATAGTGTATTATTAGTATTACCCTTTAAATAAAGAAATGTTCAATGAAATATTACACTCCTCAACATAAATAACTAATTCACCATTTTAATATACAGTCTTCCTCTATATCATGCCACCCCATTAGGGTCTTTACACTTTACTGACAAATCTGTATGTAGTGTCTCAGCCTCCACTTTGTGGATGTAAAAAATTAGTCATCTGTTGAAAAGTTTATATCAGTTAAAAAGATTACTCAGCTGTTCAAAGCTGCATTCATTGATAAATAATATTGACTGTTCAAATATGTTATTAGGTTTTTAAAAACACCTTATTTAGGAAATCACTGTACAGCAGTTTTGAATGGCTTCTGCTGGTAAAGGTACTTTGCTAAATCTACAATATTATTATAAAATGCCACTACTTTCTTTAAAATTAGATTTATTCTCACGTCAAAATCATCCCAAATAGATTTTTTGCGCGATCTCCATCAACTGAATTACTGCCACGGTAACCTAGCCCCAGATAGCGCCAATTATGTCCACTTTGCTGTCAATCATTGAGATGCTCTATTCTGATTGGCTAAAAATGATGATTCTGTTATTTGATTGTCTGATGGTTAATGAATAACAACGTTCTATTCTAACTTAGCAGACTCATCTCATTATGTTAGATGAGGTCATGATCAGGTCAATTTGTGTCCATTGATCTGTTATCTAGAGACTGGAATTATAGTGTCTTAGTGAACCAAAAAACATGTAGATCTAATGTAAACATCTCGTGTGATGTTTTATATGCAACAAATTATCACTCACTGTCACTATAGGCTAATGGTATTTCTCTATGGTATAGTTTCTACACCCAAAATGCCACTTCAGATGACATCCTTACAAGACATTGGGTCAATCCCATTTTGTCAGTTCCAATTCCACAATTGAATTGACTCCATTTCTGATCAATTGTGGAACAGGAGTAGATAAACGAAGATGGAAAAATGCAAAACGAGAAACCACTACTTCGGATAAAGTCTTAGCAACAAATAATGTAATTGATTAGTTTTTTAGTAAAGGAAAAGCTAAAAGGTTAATTATTTTTGTGGTCATGATAATTTCCAATTCCAAATCTGGAACTTGACCATCAATTCCAATTCCAGAATTGAACTGCCCCCCATGTCAAATTCTTACTGAATATGCTATTTTATTGTATTGAGTAACGGATAAGTGGCTGAATCAGTGAATGTTAAATCTAACAAGGTGGGAATCAAAAGGAAATGGCTCAGGCTGTACAGCATGAAGTAGACATGGGGTCAAGTCAATTCAGGAATTGATTATTTAAAAAAAAGGAATTGGAATTGATAAATTTTAAATTGAAGTTTCCTACAAAAAATAATTTAAATAATTAATTTACCATTTAATTTTTTAATTCAGAACTATTTCTTCCATTACAATCCTACTTGGAGTAGGTACTCGGAGTACCTACTCATGGTAAAAAGTAGCAGGTAAAATAAGAGTTGGTAAAAAATGGAATTGATACATTTGATGTGGAGTTGATCTGGCATGATGTGATTATTTGGTTAGGGATCAAACAAACCTGCTCAAAATATAGTTCAGACAGATTAGATTCTTCAAAACAAAGCACAAAACCTATGGATAAAATTTTGAATTCCATAGGTTGATGACAAAAGCCATGTTTAGTTAACTAAAAATCAGTAAATCAAGAACTATTACCTCTATTAACCATGTAACTATATTTCCAATACTAAACACACGCATTCGCCATCAGACAAACTGACATGGTTTGTTTATAATTTAAAATGAAACTCCATATTTTCTATATTATAATATTTATCAAATTCCTCAGTAAATGTTGTCAAATCTCAGTGTAGGCAGACAATATCTAGCATCTGATGTATGTTGTTACTGATGTTAATAGTCAATTAAAACTTCCATTAACGACAAGATAAAAAGGCAACATTAATGCCATTAGATACATAATCTTAAACACATTTATATCAGGCAGGAGAGTGGCCTTCGGAAAAAAGACACACCTGAAAAGCAGGACAGGAAATTGCAAAGCAAAGTGAGCCACAAGCAGTGGGGGGGGGTAATAAGACCCCCGAGAAAACATTGGGTAGTGTACTCTTTTAGGACACCAAGACTACCTGAGAAGGAATAAAATATGTCTTCTGCAAGAGAAAGTTTCTTCAAACCACCAATATGGTTCACTCCCCATTTCCAAAAAAAAATGTTACTTTCAGCTCTGGAAAAACTCTCATCCCTGTTATATACATTATGGGCATTTTGCACAGAGAATCCAATGAAATTACTACATACCACTTCAGTAAGATAGTTAACTGTACCTTGTTCTGAATGACTTGCCAGCAACATTATCACTGAATGAATTAAAAACAGCAGCATATTTCTCGGTGCTCCATTCCAAGGCTACCTGTTAACAAAAACAAAACACGGTTGCTGATATAATATAGACAAGAATTAAAACAAATCTGACTGGCAATATGAACAGGTTTTGTGAACATTACAATAAAACATATCTTTGTTCACATTGATTAAACTGCCACATTATTACAAGGCTGAATATATGACCTGTCAATGTTAGTATTTCATCGTCAACAATTAAAGTCACCATAAAATAGCAGCTTCAGACTTTACATTTTATTTGCTTTTCACATTAATAATAGCTGAAATGGTAGTTTTAAACAAGGCTGGCAACCTCAAATGAGGGCGACGCATATGGTCTGTAATTTATAGCTTCCCCACGAAGACTAAGTCTAAATAAATTTAGAATACATGGCATGTTTGGTGGAGAAAACCTTGCCAGTTGCCTGCCTGGATGAAAAACTGCCCCATATCTAGTGCCATGGCCAATGCGCGAACCTGCGACCTCCCGCACAGAATGACCATAGCCATAGGTAAATAGTCTGGCACTCTACTCATGAGGCCAAAGAAGCAGTATTATATTTCTTGGTAATTTTTCTGTTACACCTTATATACTAATCTTATTTAACACCTAAACAGTTTGTTATATATGTCATGGGGTCACTGGGAGTATTCAATTGTCCATCTTTCTGACTCTCATAAGTAAAATACCTATCCACTTTGGTCCTTCATTTTAAAAGTTAATTATTAACTCCAAATCTAACCCTAACTTGTGACAGATTAACTATTAAAATCTGGGTTGCCTTATTAATTTTATCCTAAAATATACTTCCTATGCTACAGATAAAATATTAGGTATTGCTTATCAAATCTATAAATTGAAACAAAATATGCAGTTTTTTAAATGGAAAATAGGTTTCTTTAAATAATTGCTAGTTAGGCATAGATGATCTTATATTAAATTAATTGACACTATCACTAATTAAAAGGTAAACAAACATAATGTATGCACATTTTGATTGGCTTAGCAGGGATAGAATCTAACATTAAAAGGCAACTAGTCTTGGAGGACTAGTTGCCTTTAAAATCAACTAGTTCTTGAAGTAATCAACTAGTCCTACACATTCATGTGTGTCAAAATATGTAACAATGGATAATTATATCAGAAATCGTCACTCGCCTGACAGGATGAACTCAACTGAAAATCTACTCATCCTGTTTTGTTTCTATTCATCTTAGGCTAATGTTAATTTCGAACCCTGCTTAGTGATATGCAATATTCAACAGACTTGAATGTATCCAATAACCTATCTATAATTCATTACAGTAAATACACTTCTTATCTTCTTCCTTTTAATCTGGGTTATAATTTTACATCTACACCTTTCTCAACATCCACAAAGCATGTGATAGTTTCCATATCAAACTCATCAATTTCAATTACCCCTGGTGCTACCATGCGGCTGAATTTCACACTACGGTCTCGGGTTAGAAGTCCAAGAATCACTCTGTTGTGTGGCGATTTACGCGTGTAGTGGCCGATAAATGACATACTGAAAAGCTGTATATAGGCTCTTTACCAGCTATATTTGAATTTTATTTATAGTCCATTAAAGGTATAAACTTCATCTAATAAGCAACGTTCAGTGCGATTTGCATGGCTGTCATGGTCCAACCTGTCTAGTTCAAACTTATTTTTGTAGACCCCTTGCAATCTGACATGAATGGATTTAATCAATGATCACATAGATTATAAACCAATGGGTTATTCCTATTACTGTAACATTAGTATTTATGCATGATATCATGTATTGAAAGTGAACTGTTTTTTTCAGCCGTGGCACCATAGCTGTTTCTGAATTTAAAAAATAAATGGTAAATTAATTTGTGGATTTAATTTTTTGTAGGAAACTTCAATTCCAACGTTATCAATTCCAATATTTGTAAATAATCAATTCCAATTGCGGAATTGACCATCAAGTCCAATTGCGGAATTATCCATTGAATTGACTCTATCCGAGGCTATCTGGCCTATGACATGTCTATGACCCATGTCTAATTTGGTTATTATATAATTGCTAATGAAGACAATGAAGCAGGTTACGTGCACAAATTTTTATTCATTGTAGTACTGACGCAGAAACAATAGACAAAAAATTGTCTACAATACTTAATTCATGTTACCAGTAGTGACATGTGGCGACTATCGACTCAAACGACATATTCACATATTATCGCTCAAGAATAACCAACTTTTAATTGAATTACTATGCTAATCACAGCAGAAAACATTGCATTTATATAATTATATTACTGATTTTATCTTAGTTATATACTTAAAACAAGTTTTGATCGATTAATGGTGATCTAACGAAAAATAATATCGTTCTAGCTAGACTAGACTACTTTTTACCTCTCCGAACTGAAAAGCAGAGACGATTATGAGAACTGTGCCAACAATAAGAATGATTGTGCCATGTCTGTGCGATATGAAGTCGTGTGTTTGTTTCTGGAGCACTTTACAAATAGAATTCCATCCCATCGTTAGCCAAAATAATCTCTCACAAGACGCGCAAAACCATCTCTGCAAATGTTGACAAATGGACAAGCGACATCCACGCCGACATTTGATATCACGTTAATCGACAGGTGTCAGCACCATTTCCCAACCCTCGATGACTAGACCCATTGCGTGATGACGTCAAAAACCAAAACGAAACCAGGCGCGCTTTGCATTGTGGGATTTATAGGGGGGGGGGGTCCGCTGAGCGATATTACCGTGATAATCCCACCATTTTAACCTTTTAGATCTACTTATTTGCAATCAATAATTAAAACAGATCGTCTCTTTTTCAATACGCACTTTCCAGAGTACGAGTTACGTGAATTCATGTTTATTCGGTTAATTTCTTTACAGTGTTCATGAACTTGAAACAGAACCACTTCATAAAAGCGCAAAAGAGATTAATTTATTCAATTAATCGATCTGGCATGTTTCATGACATTGCATAGGAGATCGAACTACTGTGGCGCAATTGGTTGATTAGGTGGAATCGAAATAAAATATTATCTAGCCTAGATGCAGGATAATTTATTTCTATTTCAACTCATTTTAAAAATAAGGTGCATAATGACGTTTCTAACTGGTAGCAACTTAAATTCTAGTGTATCATATGCACCTGAAGATGAATTGCAAATTGCTTTTCTGGTAATTTATTATTACATCGTTATAGATATAATTTTGAATAACATCATTTACTTAAAGGTATTTAGCAGCTGAAAATTGCCAGCTGTATATGTCGATATTTTGTAAATAAAATGCACATATATTACTATAGTGATATCAAAGTTGCACACATTTTATCATTATTCCAGGGTGGAAACCAAAAAAAATCCTATAATTTGAAACTTGTTCCTATATTACTTCAATTTCCCCCAATCTTCAAACAAATACTTGTTAACAAATTAATATTAACAAAATGCAGTGAAATTCTATATATAAAAAGCTATAGTGTATGGCTTCAGGGGAAAGCACCTAACTTATTTAGTTCTAAAGCAACTCTAATACTTTAAAAACTAAGAAGAATTAACAGCTGGAGTTTTATCGACCTAAGAAAGACACTTGATATAATGGATAACATTTTAATTTGATAACTATTTTATTAAAGCATTCGTGCAGCAGTTATAAATTATAATAAGTTATAGGTTAAAATGTTATCTTTAATAAATATTTCCAGTTAATCTAAACAATTATATACAACACTTTTAATGGTAGAACAATTATAAACATCTTGGTAAGAAGCATAAGCTTTAATTTAATGGGCTAAAGAATATGAGTATTTGACTTAAGATTATAAAAAACTATATAACTAATTATTGGTTAAAAAACCTGTATGGTTTATAAACACATACAAATTAAACTTTTTATGGATTTTGTGTGTTCACACAGCCTAATGTTCGATAGTTGTTGACGACACACACACACACACACACACACACACACACACACACACACACACACACACACACACACACACACACACACACACACACACACACACACACACACACACACACACACACACACACACACACACACACACACACACACACACATATATATAATGGGATTACTTACAATATATAAGGGAAAGATAGATGCATGATGGACCATCATATCACTTAATTATCTATTTTTATTTAACCTCCAAAAGGAGACGGATAATATACAATAAAATATAATACAATAATACACGAGTAAGCGAGGTGTATCTAAAAATAAAAATGACACAGATATATTAAAATCCTTTTTAAGGTCATTACGAGTACTAGTTATCGGTATTGACCAGATATTAAAATGGCACCAGTAGCATAATTATCAAATTAGAATCATTATAATACAATCAGTGTCCACTATAGTCCACTATAGTCCATCATTTGTGTACAAGCTATTTTTTTTTTATCCGACTGATGTACGTGTTTTGGGTAGTCTTAATTTAAAATCTACATCTCAAGAATGAAGTGTTATTCCAATGACATACATTTCCGTACTCTTCAGTGTTTGGAGATAAAATGTTCTAGATCTAGAAGTGTCTTTAAAGAAAGATGGAACGAAGCCCAGTTTTTCTGTGTCACGTGAAATGCTAATTCGATGAATTTTCATTGCTTCGAGCAGCGGAGTGTTCTGACAATACTTACTTAAATCAATTGATGCCTTCACTAATTTTGATTGGGGGTTTTGTGGATTGAATCCTGGTATTTCTCAAGAACACGTCTTGACTGCAGGCCATATGGAAGTATATGGTGAATGGCGGGTTTCCAAGCTTACTTCATGCTATGTGGGCTAATACCACTTGAATAAAATCTATCACTTTGGAGACAACAATAAGAGTTCCTGTGTGATTGAATGTAACATTTGGCTGTATTTCCCAAAGTTACACCGAGGTAATTAATGTTGTCAGTTACATCCGGATGAGTGCCATTTTGTGGCTGGCTGTAGAGTGCGCAGTCCAAATGTCACATACTATTTAAGTCGTTGCTGTATTGATCAGGTGCTTAACTGAACATCGTCTGCACAGCAAAAGACATCGAATGTGGATCCACCAATATTGATGTCCACACAGGACTTAGAGAATATTTCAATCTTATTCTTGTAAAGTATGTTGAATAAATACTTCTAGTCGCGTTCCTTCGGTAATATATTTAATCATCACTGATGATGCTACCCGATTTTAATTTGAACGGTTAAATCACGATGCCACGACACTGATATACTCCATCATGGTAGAGGTAGGATGTCTATAACTTTGGAGAAAGGTATTGAGTGATACACCCCGTCGAATAAACCTACTGCATCGACTGATCAGGATAATATGCTGGGTGCTATATTGGTACAGTCATCTGTAATATCGTGGGATAAGGCTACTTTACTGTCATGCTGGTGGTGGAAGAATTCTCAATAAAACCAAAATGTGGCTCATGGAACATTATGGTCTCCACACTCCTTCAGCATATGAATTTCAAGAGGTTTTGAAAATGTCACAGAAATTGTTACAGGATGATAACTGTTAACTAGTGACATGTCAATGTTAAAGTTTGTTTGTAATGTATGCACCTTGATAGTTTATTATTATTATATATATATATATATATATATATATATATATATATATATATATATATATATATATTATATATATATATATAACAAGTTACCGCACTCGGCATACTTGATGTGCTCAGCTGTTATACCACCTATCCTGGGTACACAACCCAGCCGGAGCTTGTAAATGATATCTATTAGTCTCGTTGGGCTAAGGAATGAATCCATTTTAGTTCCCTCCACAGAGCTATACTAATCATTCATTATATTTCTGGATGCGCTGATCAGTTCTGAGTTAACTTTACCAGATCAGGTGACTTTAATATGATCCATTAGTTTATCAAACTTGTTTATTGTCACATATATATTCTTATCAGCTTTCTTGGCGGATCTTATTTTATTCCAGAAGCCTATTATGTTTCGTTCTCGAGAAAAGTGAGTCAATAAGCCTGAAGCATGATGACGTCAAAAACCAAAACAAACCAGCCGCGCTTTGCATTGTGGGATTTATAGGGGGTCCGCTGAGCGATAATACCGTGATAATCCCTCCATTTTAACCTTAAACTCAATGTTCCGGATCTGTTATAACCATGCCAAAAAGTAACTTCTGCGTCATTCATTACTCGGTGTATATATAGCACGAATGTTCTGATTAACTGTTGTTCGACATACACCACGCTGTGATTTCTTACGTTGCTTACACCATCCGAATACGTAAACCTGTTTTTGGACGACTATTTAGTTTCCATGATTGAAATAAAAAACCGTTGTGTGTCTCGTGTCATATAGAACAATCCTGATTCGACCCTATGCGAATTTTTCAAACATTTCCCTTTATATTTGTACACATTCAGTTCAACTGACTTAGAGCAGGAACCATACATTATCTGTGTAACGTTAGGACGTGTCGATTTCGCTGTTGCGTTTGACTCACTGTTGTTGTCTATGTTTGTAAATACCGTTGGCGAACATTTGGACATGATCGATCAACCCTGATATAGCGCTGTGTTTTCTGTTGATTACCATAGTGATTATGAGATTCTGGGACGTGTTGTATAATAATAGTCGTCAGTGGGAAGTAGTCGCTTGTATTATCCTCCTATCCATCAACTATTAGATAGATGACTAGTTGATTCGAGACAAAGTTCGACACAAACAAATGGATAATATATGATTGGCTCGAACCATTTCATAATGTATAATTCGCAGGTTAATCAAAATTGAAATTGGCCAATGTATAATTGTTCTCACATAATTTTTTTTATAAATCTTACCATGAGAAGTTAATCCGTTTTTCCTGTATCATAGTCGTGAGATATGCTGGGTATTGGGTAAAATAGCGCTAATATCACTAACGATTATAATGGGCGATGTCTGCTATTGTCGGATTATTAGTATTATTACCATAATATATATTATATGTACTAATATATATGTTTTTTCTTCTTCTAATTATAGCTGCATTATATATGTACCAATATATTAGAAAAATATTCTATTTAGGTAGTGATCGTTTAGTCACAATTATGTAAGAATTATAAACATTACGAAAACCTGAGCCCACGCCTTTGTTATATGTAACATAAAACACACACACACACACACGCACACACGCACGCACACGCACACACACACACACACGCACGCACACACACACACACACACACAACACACACGCACAAACAAAACACACACACACGCACAAACAAAACACACACACACGCTGATTATATATCGTGACGAACTGAGATCGGTGCACGAGTCTCTATCTAACGACAGTCTAATTACAATACCTCTACTGAATACACTTGCTAATATAGATTGTTATCATTCCTTGTGTATTTCTTTGTGTGAGGTTAGGATTAGTATTAAGGTTAGGATTAGTATTACGGTTAGGGAGAGTATTAATTATACTACAGTTATACTACAAAAATTAATAGAATTAGGCCTATACATATTATCATTAATACTCATACATAATCCCGACAAAACTTGCGAGATGAGAAACATCTTACTTTTACGCTGATGCTCAAACTAAACTTGATAGAAGACGGTACCACCAATGTTGACACTCGTTTTACTCGGTAGACCCAGTGACAAAGGAAAGCAATCCCAAATGGACGAATCAGGAAAATATCCCAAAAAGACGAATCCTAACAAGACGAGTTCTGATAATTTTATGGTTAGGGTAATGGTTAGAGTAAGGCCGGGTTAGGATTAGGGCAAGGGTTAGGGTTGGGGTTATTATGATAGGATATGACTATATATTTTTAGACCTTCGTCTATTTGGGAATCGTCTTGTTGGGACTCCCTAAAATTCAACTCGTCCTTTTGTGATTCGTCTTGTTGGGATTTCCTAAAATTTAACTCGTCCATTTGGGATTCGTCTTGTTGGGATTAAGCCATTTTAAAATGTAGCCTGCTTCATTAGAAATGCCTGAAATTAACTGACGCCTTATTTACCTTATAATAACACTCACTGCTGGTTGTTAGGTAACTATTTGACCCAAACATGTATCAACAAGCATGACTTTCAACAGCTGATTTCAATAATTTACATTTTATAATATCCAGTTATCGATTGATACTTCATAAACTCTTTACAAAGACATGAACTTAATTCCATTTTCTTATTTTAATTCATGCTCGTGTTGAGCTGAGAATAATGGTATTATAAATATTATCTTCACGTTATTGTCATTTCAGTCGCAAGGATAGTACGATTACCTTCTAGAACGATTCTAGCATTTATATATTAAATACCATATACTTTAAGTTTATAAATTCTAACTGATCCAATGCTTTAAAGGTGAATATCCCAATCATATTTCTTACACTAAAGATATTTCTTTAAATAATCAGAAATGAATAACACCTCACACGGAGAGATCGAGATGGCGGGGGAGGGATGTGTGCGCGCGTGTGCATATATATATATATATATATATATATATTGGATATTAATCCACGGATACAAAAAAGTGTAGCTTCGAAAATACGAAATTATTTTACAAAACATGTCATCAAGTGATGACGTTACTGATAGAATGTGCCATAGCAACGCCTATATATTAAACTTCAAATACATTATCGACCACTGACCTAAAATAAAACTGGACCGAACACTCAGTGGTGTTTAATTGGACCGCCATGACGCCAAACAACGCTGACTTCCGGTGGGGGCAAAAAACAACGTTGAAGCGGCTACGCTTCGAGTTTTGAACCTACGAATACGGACATTTATTGTGATGTGTGCATTATAATTTTGTGTGTGCAGACAATCTGTATTACTCCTCTCCTATTATATGCCATGAAATATGTAAATGTCGTTTTATGTAAGTCCGTAGATGTATTCTAGATGGGATCAAACGCCAGAGACGCAGCGCAGAGTTCCCAAATAATCAACACCTTGGTGAAGATGCTGGCTGCTACGTCCTCTAATCTTCTGGCCACCAAGACAAATGATACGTCAACATATTCCAACATGGAGTGATTATAAAAAAACACAACACAATACAATTTCTTGTTGTGATCATACCAAATATGGAGCCATTAGTTTTTTTTTAATCAGAGGCATGAGGTGTGCGGGCCTCTAAGTAAGTAAGTTTATTTCGAACTATACACATATTGTAGACCATATACAATTAACAAGTTCACATGTTCTATGTACGTCCGAGGTAAACACAAAGACATGCGTCTGTAATTTCGGCATATTTTAGTATACTGTACATTAATAATCATAATATATAGTTACTGAGATCAGTATTAGCCTAATATCCCATCCCTTCCAACATTTAATTCAACAATTAGTTTAATCTTACTAAGCAATCAACTACATTAAAATAACATTTCTAGCTCATGCTAATATCCCATACCCCTCCAACCCAACCCAGTTAGTCTCAACCTTATGTTGATAAGACAATAACGTGTTGATGGTTGAATTATAATATTTAACAACAACTGGAAAGACTTTTAGAATATAATTACCACTTGATCTTTTACATAAATGGATATGTACTTCCATTCTAGGTTTTCATCAACTATAATCCCTAGGAATTTCGTTTTTGAAACCAAAAATAACTCCTCAGTTATTTAAAATGTTTGACATTTAGCTTCATGTTTTTGTTTCTGAATAATATATTGTTCGTTTTACTAGCAGTCGGCTGTACAATGACGGGCTACAATAAGTATGGTGCTGTCTATTAGGTTGTCAATCATATACTCCAACATGTGTAACCCTACACCACAATCTCCGTCCGAATCAAAGTTCTGGTTCCACTTATCTCAGTCACCAAAGCGATAGGCGCACATGAGATGATTTGCGGATGCCAGCTCAGGGATAGTTCGCGCCATGTTTAGTGCATCACCATACATGTTAAAGTTTGGAAATGCCAATGTGGGAGATTTATACGTAAATCGGAGGGTCTTGGAAAATCGGACATTATACGTAAATAAGGGATTTATACATAAATCAGGTGATCTAAGGTAACAAAATACTTTCCAACAGTGAATACCAAATTTTATAATTACTCAACAATTTGATAGTCCTGGAACTCTTCCACGAGATGTTCGATTTCATCATCTGTCATAATGCGGAAACGAGTGGTCAAATTCCTCACCATCGTTGGATTTCATGTGTCGCGCAACTTGAGGTCTGGATTCAGCACAGAGAGATCTTTCAGCACTGTGTCGTGAAATGGGAAGATCTTCTACATCTTCTCGACAATGGCAAGGTAGAAGTGACGCACACTCTTGAAAATCCGAGTTCTTGTGCTGTCAGCCAAGTCATCATCACTGTCTGCCAGCATGGTCCGCATACCCATGCCAGCAGCGAGGATGTCGTCATTCAGCTGTACAGACCTGTCAGCAAAAGACACCATTGTCAGATCTGTAGCAGATTTGATGACACGCATCAACACAAATTTCGCCATGAAGAGGCGAAGAAGACGGTTCATCTCGGGGATGAAGATGGCGATCTGCGTAGCATCTGTCTGGAAGATCGTGTTGAACGCATTCAACGGCTCAAGAATGAAAGAAAGTAACATGAAGTACGCCTTCATCTCCACACTGGCGAGGTAGTCAGCACATCGCTTCACACGGCCTGGCTGTTCACGATCCTCGTGGCTTTCAAAGTAGCTTAGCAGTGCCAGCCACTGCTGCCGAAAGCGGTTGACGCATTTCTCCAAGCTTAGCCACCGTGTGCTGGCGTGCTTCAGGATCTTTAAAGGTGCCACGTCAAAAAACTCCAGGAATTCGCGATATTCTTCTTGGCGTTTGGCGCTATGATTGAAGTAGAAGTACAAGTAAATCAGCGCAGCTCTCCGACCGGCATCGGCAGCTGCTTGACAGCGCACACGCAGCATAGATTTGCCAGATGACTCCAATGTCAAGGACCTCTGGCTGGACGTTCCTGATCCGGGATAGCACGGAGTTGTGTCGGCCTTTCATAACACTGCAGTTATCGGACGAAAACGCGATGAGATTCGTCCAAGGGATTCCTCGTGTAATGCAAGATAATTAAATGACATAAGTAAATAATATCAATGGATTTTCAAAGGATTCCTTGTGTACTGAAAGAAAATAAAGTGACATAAATAAATAATATCAATGGATTTTTCCTAGGGATTCCTCGAGTACTAAAAGAAAGTACTGATATAAATAAATGATACCAATACATGTCTTTACACTTTACATAGTAACAATAAGAAGCTCAGGCAATATGTGAATCGATAAGTCAAACGAAAAGGGAAATTTATGTACTTACCAATCGAAATAATTCAGTTATTGCAGTTCAATGACAAAGCTCAGCTAGACATTTGAAATGATCGTATTCACTAAATTAAATAATTTACAATTGAAAAAAAATCAGTAAATACCGGAAACAGTTGTCGATTGTTTCAAATATGTTCGTTCCGGTGCCGATATTGCAGATCGTTATATCGACAAATCATGTCACTACCCTGGCGATCTCTGGGTTAAGCACTTTGACGAGTATCGCCAGTGTCTTTTCGCCGCTTTGGTCGTTACTTTCGTCAGTCAGGAACGAAAATTTGTGGTTCTGACACAGCTGGACAATGTTGGCATCAAGACTAGGGGCCAACGCTTTCTTGACCATCATGGTGGTCTTCATACGGCCCGACGTGAACTTTCTCGCAATATCGCTATCGGGGAACAACTGCTTGGCCAATTTCGTGAAATGATCAGCCATCGAAAATGGTAGATTGTGCTCGGCAACGAATTGCGCAAATTTTACCACGGCAGTTAACACATTGGTGGACAGGTCCGTCGTTTTCGAAGTTATGAAGAAGGATTTCATCTGCGGCTGTGTCTTCGTGGCGTTCTTCAAAGTACCGTGACTTGCCAACTTCGAATGGCGAACAACATCGTACTTGCCACCGAACGAAACATTCACGTGCACGTTGCACACTTTGCAGTACGCAAACATCGCTCCCTTGTCTCTGACGCTTATAAAATCCATTTGAGTCGCCCATTCCGGTTGATATTTGGCAGCGTATTTTCTTTTCTTCGCAGAACTAGCGCACGGCGAACCAGATGCGCGTTTCGCCATATTATCATCGGTTCAGAGCAACGAACAGCGAATCAGACACCTTATAACACTTGATTTGCAGATCACGTGGGGGAACAGCCAATCAAATTCGATTTAAAGCGGCAAGCCCAGACACGTTTGTTTACCGAGACCATGTGCAAGAAATACGTAGTGATTACGTTGCAAGCTCAAGCGTGCCAAAACGGCCAATCAGAATTAATTTAGATTTTTTCACTTAGTTGTCTTGTATCAATACGGGCCATTTTCCAAAGATTATCCGGCTATTCCCAAGGATGTAGGAATGGTACTAGTGATCATTTCTTGTGTAACATGGCACAATTGCTTACAGCTTCTTTAGTTCACTGTCCATCTCAGGCTACTAAACATAGGTCCTTACAAATGATTTCATACATCTAACACTAGGATGTGCTACATGTAACTCTATCAGAACATGATTCTGACCTACTGCTGGGATGATAGCTCGCACACCCCAGAATATGCAACCATCTTGCACACTTAATTAACCCTTCCTCGTGTGATAAACTGCTAATTGCGAATCATCTTCATCTTGCTGCCATCCACACAGATAGTATTCATGCCGGTTAAATCGACGTTTCATCTCAAAAACACACAATTGAAGTCTGTGAAATACTTTACGTAATTTGTCTACCATCAACTTTATTCAGAGTCGTACTGTTTATCAGATCCCTACGAATGTTTCTCATAGCGAGTACATGCACAATGATCGCACCATACCAATACCTTGGTACCCGATGTACTACACATATTGTAACATATCACACATTTTTGTCGTCAGAACAATGTATTGGCTCTTTGTTTACAAATAAGCATACGATTTGTTACTAAATAATTTATCATTCTCGCATAACAATTAATTATAAGTAGTGTATAATATCAAACATGCATGAAGCGTTAAGTAAACATTTGAGGCGTTAAGTAAACATATGAGGCGTTAAGTAAACATACTTGACCTCTTAACGGTCTTATGACATACTGTATATCATAGAGTATGTTAGCCGAAGTATATTTACTTAAAGTACATTTAATTAGTTTTCTGACACCTCATAATTTATATAAGATAAACAAAAAGACACACACACACACACAAACAAGTACCTCATGACCGAGTGAGGGTGAAAATTGGTTGGAGTGCTTGGAATATGCTAATTACTATGCGTATAAAAATGCACCATTGTGTTCATGAGGATATATAGTTTACATTAAATATATTTCTAATCATCGGATGGGTGTACATGACGTTATTAGATCGTTATTTTGGTGGTATTGAAAAGGCGTTTTATTAAGGCCAACACTTTTAACAACTGTGTTTCTGTGACTACTCCTGTGTCTGCATGTCCAAACGTCGAGCCCCGAAATCAAACACCGAAATAAAGTCTGACGATGAGATCCTTAATTAGCCGAATCAGTCCTTGAATAAGAGGCTGAAACAGTTTTAAAGGGACACGATGAAGGAGATCAAATATCACTATGAGAAATCACCAAACAGCTCCAAGCAAAGGTTATTGAACTTGAAGTAAAATAGAATATAATTTTATTTCCAACATCCTCAATAAGGACTGTGGAATCAGAGAAATACAGCAGGGTGAAAAACATCCATGTAGAGAATTTTATAAGACATTGAATCGCTTGAAGCAGCATGAAGATGTAGAACAAGCATGGTCGTTGAACTGCAAGTTATTTGTGAAACATAAAACAGGAAATATATTTGATGTCAGATGGCCGGAGCCTCTGGATGAAGCGCTGAGGAGAACCAACGACGTTCCTGATTCCATTCTGCAACTGTTAGATGTTATTGACTAGCTTCATGCAATTTCTATGGTTTTATGTAACATGGGCCAATTGATTTGTAACATAACATAATATAATGTTTTTTGGAATGTCACATTTTACGTGACACAACTCCATAAAATTCTAACCATTTAATGTTATTATCAAGTATGGCTATATTCATGTATTTTTAAACGTTAGCATGCACTGGCTTATTCTTTTCCCCTTTAAATGAATATCACATGCTTGCTATTAATTAAAACATTTGAATAACTGCTATTCTGTCCTGATGTTCTAATTGTATCAAACTTAGTATAATACATGTCAAGATAGACAGTTATCATTAGCCTGACCTAATAGTTGTATGCACCACTCTAGATTAATTGTATAGGTGGTTGAAGGTGTTGAAACATTGAACCAATTTGGAAATATTCCTTTCTCGTGCTTTTATTTACGTTGCGCTCATCGAAGCACTGACATCAGTGACTGTATTATAAACAACAAGTAGTTGCGTGTGGTATTATATTGTATTTTATTGACTTTATTTTTATTTTTTGTTTTTATTCACTTTATGTACTTGACAAATGTAAACATGAACAAAGTACCTATTAGTGATGACATGTACTTGGTGAACGTGACTGGCACAGAATGGTTACATAACAAGTATAATGGCTAGTCGATTCGAAATAAATGAAATATTGAAAAAACCCAACCTGGACCTGAAAAATATTATACGTGATAGCATCTATCCTTCTGATGATGGTACTTTTTATGTAGATGATTCAATAATTTGTTCAAGGATGGACTCAAACTATTATGAACTTGATCAATTTATATCCTTACAAGGGTCACGCCGAATGCGTTATACATATAGTGCTGTACGTATAAATATTCGGAGGCTGCCCGACAAATTTATTAAACTTAATCTTTTCTTGCAAGATTAGAGGATAGTAAAATAAAATTTGATTTCTTATTATTGTGCAACACATTGTTAACTGACAGTAATTTTGATCTGTACAACATAGCGGGGTTCAAGTTTGTGTGTAAAAACAGGCAACACATGAAAGGTGATGGTGTCGGCATGTATGGTCTTTTAGGTAACACTTAACCCAATATCAGTTATATATCCTGTCTTGTATTTCGAATAATATATATTATTGCCATGGGTTCACAACCTATAAAGTTATTGGTGTTACCTCTCTGTATATTGCACCATGAAAAATATTATAATATATATGTCTATTATGTAGAGTATATTTACTTATTTACTTATTGCTCAATTGTTTGGTTTCAGTGATAAATTTGCACCACTTCGAAGTGCCAAGGGATACCTTTAATTATGCCGCTTTCGAAATGGTGTCTAATGTTTTTGAAGCCTGATAACAATAACTAATTGCCATAGAGACATGACGTTTTTAGGGCTGACAGCTGTGTCAATGTTTTGTCTACCAGCTTTTCAAGTTAATATCTTCAGAACCAGGATAGTTAGCAATGTTCAATCTGTACAATTACAATCGGTGTACTTTAGAATAATAATAAAATGCATGGCAAGCATACATATATAACCTGTTCTCATAATACAACCACATAAACCTGAACAAATTATGTTTTGATATTTTTTTGTGGATTCATATCAGCATGTGGGATAGGTGGTATGTGCAATCTAATTATGCCATCTATCCATGTGATAACATTCGACTTGGAAGCGGTATTAAGTACAACTTGTTCTCTTGTAAGCCAAGTATATTACAAGAAAAAATAGCAGTATACTTCCTGAGTTCCAAACGGGGCACATGTTATGTATGGGATAATTCGGAAGGTGGTCGTGTTTTGGTGTTATGGTGGTCCGACTAACACAACAAATAATGTTGGATGTAACAAAACATACTAATATATGGTAAAACACTGAATTTTCTCTGCATTCAATTCCATAATGCAAGAAGTAAATTTCATTGCGACACAATCATTCATCATCCTGCTCACAATATCTAAAAATTAAATGTACTGAAAAAGGTTTGTTTATTGGAAATAACAGAGATCTTTTTCCACTTTATTTGCTGGACCTCCAAAAGAAGAGCACCATAATAAAACATACACAAACGATAACAACCAGATGAAAATATCATATACGATTAAAATGACTAGAATGGGTTTAACATTTGAGTGATCGCTTCCCTACAATAGTGAACACTTGGCCCGAGAAGATGCGTCCAGACCGCAATACCATTATCTGCAGGAAATTTGACTACGTTGCGTGTTAGACTAATTGCATAATTTCAATAACAGATAAACTGTATCTCAGAAATCCCAGTTGACTCACACGTTTGAATAAACCTAAGTAAAATAAACAACGGACCCTGAGTGCGATACCTTTTAAACATCGTGAGAATAAATCGACACATAAATGACTTGTACGCGACTTTGATCAACATATTTCTGAACAAATTTAATTCCTGAAGACGATTACTGTCCACAAACGTGGAATTCCTAGAGCATGAAATAAAGCCGTATTCCGGCAATAACATCTAGACCCAGAGCTGATTTAATATGTCTGGATTGCAAATGTTCAGTTTCATCCATGATGACCGTGCACTGCTATACATAATGCAGTCTATAAATAACCACGGCCTACATGACAGCTTTATATAAGTGTATTTTCGTGTCAAGCTTGATACCATTAGCACACATTCCAGCATTAAAGCATTATAGGTATTCCTGACTCAGGAATAGAAACACTGTATCGCATCTCGAGCGGTGGCATTGGCCGCAGCAAATCCGGGACAAAATCTCACAGGATAAAATCCTACAGTACCAAACCTACCCGGAGATAATCCCACAATACAAAATATCACAGGACATAATCCCCCCGTCAAAAATTAAATCACATAGCAATAAGTGCTACATTTTATCACAATAATTTGTTGCATTCAAGTAGAGCCCATTGATACAAATTCTATTTGCAATTTATATATCAATGGACTCCATTTACAACAAAATTAATGCCATCAATTAACCGAGATTGCTTCAGCTAATCTATGAGCAATTATCTGCAATTAAGAGATCAGCTTGGATACAATTATATGCTTGAAAATTGCTACGGGATCAGATCATCTTGGATAATCTGTATTAAAGTTTATTGAAATATGAGAAGTTACAGCTTCAGTATATCTGGAATCATGTAAATATTCAATTAACTTTAGCTACAAGCATTGAGGTCATACCCAGTAACAAGGGCTATTTTGATAGCTGGTTATATGTACAAAACAAATCTACTAGGAAGTATCACATATTGTGGACATGGGTGCACTGCCCGTCACTACACTGCAACGAAGTCTGAAGACATCTCTGGCCCTGGATACACCTGTTTCTGGTGCTTCCCACAATTATGATCCTGACCCAGCTAGTATTTGTGTTATCAAGGTCAAGGCAGACTTTACATCTTTAGCTCCACAGACCAGAGATAAACCAGGTCACCTCTTTTCCCAGACGCTCGCTGATATTCCAGATGATGCCAAACCACCCTTGGGCAAGCAAGATACCGTCAAAAAGATGATACGTAGAATTCGAAAGGGCCGACATCCACCTGTACCTGACTCACTCGACGACTTGGCTATTGACGGTGAATGGGTTAAGACTGTATAAGATGAACTTGAACCATTGACAATGGTCCAGACCAGTAATTGTATTGCGTATATTAATAAATAAAGGAAAAAGTGTTTAAGTTTTATTGTGTGAGATTCCCCCCCTCTTTTCACTTTGTGTGATTATGTCCTGTGGTAATTTGTAATGTGGAATTATGTCTGATTAAGGACATTATTTCATACTAGTTCGAATATATATTCAAAACGGCCGCTAAAGATTATAAAACAGTTCACCTCCCGCGTGATAAAACAGATAATTTTATTGCGTCCCTTACAGAAATGTTATTCAAGAATTTAATGTTTATTCTACGACTGAGTCAATAGACTGATTCAATTACTCCTGGCGCCACCATGCGGCTGAATTCCACACTATGGTCTCGGGTTAGAAGTCCTAGAATCACTATGTTGCGTGGCGAATTACGCGTGTAGTGGCCGATAAATGTCTTACTGAAAAGCTGTATATAGGCTATTTACCATCTATTTTGGATTTTATTTACAGTCCATTAAGGGTATATGATCTCCAGATCATAATTTTGCATTTAATAGGAATGGAATAAACTTCATCCAATAGATACATGCCACTAAACTAAGTAACGTTCAGCGCGATTTTCATGGCTGTCATGGTTCGGTCTGTCTATTTAAAAGTTATTTTTGTATAACCTTTGCCATCTGACATGACGACGTAAATGGATTTAATCAATGATCACATAGATTATAATTCAATGGGTGATTCCTATTACTGTAACATTGGTATTTTATGCATAATCACGTGTATTGAAAGTGAACTGCTTTATTTTCTGAATCAGCCATTCGTGCAATATTTACTACATGTAAATGTCAAGGGTGTTAATTCCGTAATGTAAGAACTTTTTTATTTATTTAACAATATACAGGTGATACAGATATGATTGGTTCCCAGGTACAAATAAAAATAATATTTCCAAAACTCTACATTAGATATTTAAAAGATCTTCATTAAAATATCCTACAAATCAGCATAAATAACTAAGGCTTAGCTGTGTCATTCATCTGGAAAGATCGGTCTGCTCAATCATTGGGTTATATCCTGATAAATATTGTGTTAAATCCTTTGGAAAGTCACAATGGTTCAGTTGAAGTACTAGTCTCAGTCTCCGTGTAATATGAAATCATTTGCTGAAAGATATTCAGTTTTTATCGCTAGTGAAAGGTTACCATGTGGGCGCCATAGCTGTTTCTAACCGGAGACCGTAGTTGGTAACCGATGCAACGCATATCACCTGGATCGGTCTATTGGGGACAACGATGGACAAATATTGACTCCAGAAAGCTTATTTGCTAGATTTGAAGCCATCATGTAAATATTGAACATTCTTTGAATATGATAATGGATAGTAAGTAATCAGACGCATCGTATCTGTCCACGTATTTATTTCTGTGAGATATAGAATATCTTAATTTTAGTTAGAAATTCATAACTATTTACTTACATTACCTAGATATTCGTAACCTGGCATCTCTATCCAGAAAGAAAGTTAATACATATACGAAGGATGTTCAAACACCTGATTTTTCAAGCAATGTATTTCAGGTGAACAGAATCCGCCGATATTCCACGTAGACCTCTTATACCCTTTATTGTCTAAAAACTCGATGACTTTCCGATCTCGGTCCCCTCGACCCATCTCCACAACTAATACCTTAACGGGTATCGTCCAGTCCATTGTCTCCAGAACCATTAATTCGGCGCCCTCAACGTCGACAATGAATATATCGATTGCCCTGACGCCTGCCTCCTGCAGCATTTTCCCAATCGGTCGGCATGGTATCTGAATTGGCCTGGGAAGCGTCCCCTTGAAAAACATCTTCACGTGTTCCTCGGTTAGCTGCGACAGAAATTCCGCCTACGGCCTTCGCGCCACTAAAGTTTACGTAGGTCTGGCCTTCCGGACAAACCGCTTCTTGGATGATGACGTTTCGCTTTCGGGATCGGTTCTTCGTCAGCTTCTCCGCGTTGTCTGGGTGCCCTTCAATTAAGACGCCGGTCCAGTTGAGGTTGTCTTCGAAGAACTTGGTGTTGCTATACGTAATGCCATCCAAAGCGCCTATCTCTACATACAGTCCACCGCATATGGTGGGGTCGTTAAAGTAATTTTTAAACAATGCCTCATCTTCATTAAATTGACTGTAATACTTGGCCTTCTTCAAATTTGGTCGACATCCTATCAATGAATAAACGTTATACTGAATTTTCTTATCAAATATAATCGTAAATATTAATTTTCGTTATTACTATTGTTGCAATATTTGTCTTCTTGATTCTAGATAAGAGTTTACCTTTTATAACATAAGTTGCCACGTATTTGCTGGCAACATTTCCATTTACGGTGTGTATCAACTTTCTCCCGACTGATAAACGATCTACCATTGAACAATGACGTAAACAACACAACACTATTGTTGAAACAATAGCAAGACATAAAATGCTAATCTTTTTCGACATTTCCACCTAATGTTACAAAGAGAAACTGTTAAGAGTAAGGCTTCGGTTCGTAGAATAAAATAGCCACGACACTGCTGTTACTATTGCTCATCGTTACGTCATCCGAGATTGTTTGCCATACAAAGAAGCAACAGTAGGAGAGTAGTCTAAAGGCAGTGTTTGAAGTGTATGCGATTCGGGTAAGGGATTTAATATTCTCTACGTTCGACTTCTTTCTTTATTTAACATACATATTGGTATATGTCTACAGAACTGTTGACGAAACCAAAGAGTACATAGGTACTGCCGATTTACAGAGGACCGTTGTAAAGGAATAAAGTACGGATCTTTATATAATGCAAATACAGCTACACCGAGTAAACATGCACCGAACGAGTCTAGTTAAAACACATAATCTTAGGTTGACGGTTACTTCATTGAACTGGTTATTACACACACCCACTAGACGCGTGTTGGTGTTCTTTAGAATTATTAAAACAATCTCCAGAAGCATTCTGTGTTTTTATTTCGAGGACGAACAGAGGGTTTTTGATCATTTTAAAATGTAAGCACTTCTAAAGCAGACCACTACATAAATCCAGGGATGCCTGGTCTACGGAAAATATATTTTGGCCGATTCTACGGATTTCTATAGATATTTGATGTGTGTAAACATGGTAAAATTAATATATGAACAACCTGTGTCACTTTAGCTGTATAACGCAACAAATATGTGCATATGGGTAGTAGAGGCAAGCGGTGTTTGTTTTGTTTAGTTTTTCGGGGGAGGGGAGGGGGCTGGCTGTCGCTTATTTGGCACAGCCTCTATGTTCGAGTGGTTGAGAAACCTCCTCCCCATCACTCAATGGGAGAGCAATACGGAAAGATGGAGCCGAAATACCCAGAGGGTGGTCACTGCCAGAGTATTTTACGTCCTTAAGGGGTTATTAACATCCCCCTTTATTTTTAGCAATTCAGTGGAGACCGCAGCGCTATTTAACGTTGGGAGCCACCCACCATGTTGTGAGCTGAGACATTATTCTCTGGAAAGGTTTCGGGTGCTTAACCGCTGGCCACCGTAACTCACAGACAAGTGATTACACGGGCGGAATATATATATATATATATATATATATATATATATATATATATATATATATATATATTGGTGCCAGATCTTTTGTGGCGTTATTAATCACTGCGATGTTATTGTCTCGATACGACGATTTAGAACAATTGACCCATTTCGCTATCACAGCATTATTCATTGCACATGTGCAATCGGAATTTGTTCATTTGTGAAAGGTTGTTACATAATTTACCAGATTACTGTTTTCTGATTATACGCTGTGACTTACACTTTGCTATTTGACATTTATTTCGCATGTTAATATCAGACAGACTAGGGATCTGCAATGCTATAGAGCAGCAACAAAAACGTGTTCCTTCAACCTGCCATTCATTCTGGATTTAACCAGTTCCTCCAAACTGAGGAACCTGTGGCATATCTGATGAAAGACAAAGTACTGAAACTGCTTAAAGACTTGATGACTTGTTTTATAACACGCGAACAGATAGAGAGACCTTGTCGACATTAACGTTCTGAACGCTGACAACCTGCTGGGCATTGACGACATGACCTGTGGAGATGCAGATTTGTTTCATTTGATAGGAGAGGATGGGGGTAGTTGACAGTTTCAAGAAAGAAGTCTTACAATTCTACCATACTGCTGTGATAGAGCTGAAACGGTTGTCGTTCAAAGCCCGTGCCGTATAACTATGGTATAGGATAACTGAGCATAATTTGTGTTTTAGCTGTGTATAATAAGGCACAGGCACAGAGAATCTCGAACCGTGAATTCAAACTCTGGACGTTTCTTCATGGGACTGAATCCAGAGTGGCGACTTTTCTTGCTGAGACATGTGTAATGTCTCACCAGTCCCTAAGCCGCCAAGCAAAAACAAAAAGCGAATCACCTACAGCCGTGGAGTTTGGGAGTAGAACACCCAAGTCAGATCACGGCAGTAGTGAGAATGTTTAGATTAATTATCTAAGCAGCCCTATTTATAGCTATTTTTTAATTGCTGTATCTTTCTTCAAAGCAATACTATATAAACCATATAACCCAATTGTCACTGTCTTCAAAGATCAGTTTTTACAACGGGCAGGCGTCATGAAGCGACTACTATTAAAACTGTTTATCTTAATTACTATTAAAAGACTGACATCTGCGCTGAAGCAGACCGTAATAGCGCGTCATAGCTTCCGTACTGTTTGAACTATGCTATCATTTTCAAACCTGACCTAATTTATGCTATTCTAACTATTGTAGTTCTTAAATGTTATTTATGACAAGCAGATTAGAGCTAATCTTGAATGTCATAGTACAAACTGGACATAACTGGACCTAGGAAAGATAAATCTATTCCCACATACAACCAAGGTGAATTATATATACAAGTAAATTTGTTATTAAAACACACCAACCGCGCGAACTGTGTCAATGCCACCGCTCGAGATGCGATGCAGTGTTTCTATTCCTGAGTCAGGAGTACTTATAATGCTTTAAGAGCGTACTGTGCCTGCTACAGTCATTTAAATGCTGGATAACCAGGCCAGACACCTAAACGGCGTGCCTCCAAAGACGCAAATAGTACATGGATTATACAGCTCTAGATCAACTTTTCTTGAATGCAGGGACCGTGAAATATGGTCTCCACGCATAGAAAACGGAACTTTCTCAACCGCAGCATAATATGCCTTGTGACATTTGCTGGAGGGTCAAATACCTCATAAACATACAAATCCAATAAATACTATGACCTACTCGTCACTATTATAACAATTTACATCGGCGCTTTAGCAGACCGTTATGGCGGAATTGCCGTTCTATATATTAACATTTTCAAATCAGACCTAATGTCTGCTATACAAACTATAATTATAATATAGGGTTTTATTAATGACAAGGAGACTAAAGTTAGCCTTGAATGTCATAGTACAGACTGGACATAACTGGACCTAGGAAAGATAATTCTATTCCCACAAACAACTAAGGTGAATTATATATACAACTAAACTTGTTATATAAAACACACCAACCACACGAGCTGTGTCCAATGCCACCGCTCGAGATGCGATGCAGTGTTTCTATTCCTGAGTCAGGAGTACATGCTTTAAGAGCGTACTGTGTCTGCTACAGTCATTTAAATGCTGGATAACCAGGCCAAACACTTAAACGGCGTGCCTCCAAAGACGCAAATAGTGCACGGAATATACAGCTCTAGATCAACTTTTCTTAGAACGCATGGACCTGGAAACATACAGTCTCAACGCACAGAAAAAGGAACATATCAACCGCAGCATAATATGCCTTGTGATATTTGCTGGAGGGTCAAATACCTCATAAGCATACAAATCCAATAAATTCTATGACCTACTCGTCACTAACCCTTTATATCAAATATTACAAAATTGGTAAAAAGAAAACACGAACCTCAATCTCTGGCACGGGCAATGTGTGTTTTGTGTATAATAAGGCACAGGCACAGAGAATCTCGAACCGTGAATTCAAACTCTGGAAAATTGCTTAAAACTAAACCCAGGGGGCGATTTTTCTTGCTAAACAGGTAATGTCTCACCCATTTTCCTTTTGGAAAAAAAAAAAAAGGAATCACCTAAAACCCGGGTTTGGGAGTAGAACACCCAAGTCAGATCACGGCAGTAGTGAGAATGTTTAGATTAATTATCTCAGCAGCCCTATTTATAGCTATTTTTTAATTGCTGTATCTTTCTTCAAAGCAATACTATATAAACCATATAACCCAATTGTCACTGTCTTCAAAGATCAGTTTTTACAACAGGCAGGCGTCATGAAGCCTACTATTAAAACTGTTTATCTTAATTACTATTAAAAGACTGACATCTGCGCTGAAGCAGACCGTAATAGCGCGTCATAGCTTCCGTACTGTTTGAACTATGCTATCATTTTCAAACCTGACCTAATTTATGCTATTCTAACTATTGTAGTTCTTAAATGTTATTTATGACAAGCAGATTAGAGCTCAACGTCAACAATGAATATATCGATTGCCCTGACGCCTGCCTCCTGCAGCATTTTCCCAATCGGTCGGCATGGTATCTGAACTGGCCTGGGAAGCATCCCCTTAAAAAACATCTTCACGTGTTCATCGGTTAGCTGCGACAGAAATTCCGCCTACGGCCTTCGCGCCACTAAAGTTTACGTAGGTCTGGCCTTCCGGACAAACCGCTTCTTGGATGATGACGTTTCGCTTTCGGGATCGGTTCTTCGCCAGCTTCTCCGCGTTGTCTGGGTGCCCTTCAATTAAGACGCCGGTCCAGTTGAGGTTGTCTTCGAAGAACTTGGTGTTGCTGTACGTAATGCCATCCAAAGCGCCTATCTCTACATACAGTCCACCGCATATGGTGGGGTCGTTAAAGTAATTTTTAAACAATGCCTCATCTTCATGAAACTGACTGTAATACTTGGCCTTCTTCAAATTTGGTCGACATCCTATCAATGAATAAACGTTATACTGAATTTTCTTATCAAATATAATCGTAAATATTAATTTTCGTTATTGCTATTGTTGCAATATTGGTCTTCTTGATTCTAGATAAGAGTTTACCTTTTATAACATAAGTTGCCACGTATTTGCTGGCAACATTTCCATTTAAGGTGTGTATCAACTTTCTCCCGACTGATAAACGATCTACCATTGAACAATGACGTAAACAACACAACACTATTGTTGAAACAATAGCAAGACATAAAATGCTAATCTTTTTCGACAATTCCACCTAATGTTACAAAGAGAAACTGTTAAGAGTAAGGCTTCGGTTCGTAGAATAAAATAGCCACGACACTGCTGTTACTATTGCTCATCGTTACGTCATCCGAGATTGTTTGCCATACAAAGAAGCAACAGTAGGAGAGTAGTCTAAAGGCAGTGTTTGAAGTGTATGCGATTCGGGTAAGGGATTTAATATTCTCTACGTTCGACTTCTTTCTTTATTTAACATACATATTGGTATATGTCTACAGAACTGTTGACGAAACCAAAGAGTACATAGGTACTGCCGATTTACAGAGGACCGTTGTAAAGGAATAAAGTACGGATCTTTATATAATGCAAATACAGCTACACCGAGTAAACATGCACCGAACGAGTCTAGTTAAAACACATAATCTTAGGTTGACGGTTACTTCATTAAAATGGTTATTTTTCACACACCCACTAGACGCGTGTTGGTGTTCTTTAGAATTATTTAAAAAAATCTCCAGAAGCATTCTGTGTTTTTATTTCGAGGACGAACAGAGGGGTTTTGATCATTTTAAAATGTAAGCACTTCTAAAGCAGACCACTACATAAATCCAGGGATGCCTAGTCTACGGACAATATATTTTGGCCGATTCTACGGATTTCTATAGATATTTGATGTGTGTAAACATGGTAAAATTAATATATGAACAACCTGTGTCACTTTAGCTGTATAACGCAACAAATATGTTCATATGGGTAGTAGAGGCAAGCGGTGTTTGTTTTGTTTAGTTTTTCGGGGGGGGGGGGGGGCTGGCTGTCGCTTATTTGGCACAGCCTCTATGTTCCAGTGGTTGGGAAAACCCCCTCCCCATCACTCCCAAAGGGAGAGCAATACGGAAAGATGGAGCCGAAATACCCGAGGGTGGTCACTGCCAGAGTATTTTACGTCCTTAAGGGGTTATTAACATCCCCCTTTATTTTTAGCAATTCAGTGGAGACCGCAGCGCTATTTAACGTTGGGAGCCACCCACCATGTTGTGAGCTGAGACATTATTCTCTGGAAAGGTTTCGGGTGCTTAACCGCTGGCCACCGTAACTCACAGACAAGTGATTACACGGGCGGAATATATATATATATATATAATAATTTTATATATATATATATATATATATATATATTGGTGCCAGATCTTTTGTGGCGTTATTAATCACTGCGATGTTATTGTCTCGATACGACGATTTAGAACAATTGACCCATTTCGCTATCACAGCATTATTCATTGCACATGTGCAATCGGAATTTGTTCATTTGTGAAAGGTTGTTACATAATTTACCAGATTACTGTTTTCTGATTATACGCTGTGACTTACACTTTGCTATTTGACATTTATTTCGCATGTTAATACCAGACAGACTAGGGATCTGCAATGCTATAGAGCAGCAACAAAAACGTGTTCCTTCAACCTGCCCTTCATTCTGGATTTAACCAGTTCCTCCAAACTGAGGAACCTGTGGCATATCTGATGAAAGACAAAGTACTGAAACTGCTTAAAGACTTGATGACTTGTTTTATAACACGCGAACAGATAGAGAGACCTTGTCGACATTAACGTTCTGAACGCTGACAACCTGCTGGGCATTGACGACATGACCTGTGGAGATGCAGATTTGTTTCATTTGATAGGAGAGGATGGGGGTAGTTGACAGTTTCAAGAAAGAAGTCTTACAATTCTACCATACTGCTGTGATAGAGCTGAAACGGTTGTCGTTCAAAGCCCGTGCCGTATAACTATGGTATAGGATAACTGAGCATAATTTGTGTGTGTGTGTGTGTGTGTGTGTGTGTGTGTGTGTGTGTGTGTGTGTGTGTGTGTGTGTGTGCACGTGCATGCATACGTGTATTCTTCATGTGAATAGTTTTCAAAAATTCTCATTCATGTAGTATCGCATGGCGCCGTAAATATTGTCGTATTATGCAGATTTGATTGTGTGTGCATGATCATGATGATATTAATAAAATAAATATAGACAGAGCATCATAAATGCGAGAGCAGACGTCACAGAGCAATGCTGGCAGTGACAGTCCGTTTTTCCTGCTCCCACCTGTTACAACCTCTTTCGTGGCCGCCAAGGCTATCTCGGTATTTTCCATACATGACGTCATTCAGAAAATAAAACCAGGGAAAGCGCGACATCTTGTTTGGAATACCTGCGCCGTGTAATCACTTGTTTTGACAGCTGTACATGCTACTTGTTACATCTAAGCTCCCAGCTTGATAAGCCAGAGTTTTCAAAATGTTAGGGAGAATTCCCTTTCCAATGTGGTTTTCCAGGGGTGCATCGAAAAATAAGGACTATTCCACGAGTGATATTAAATCAAGTATATTCCAGGATGCGTGCGAACCTTATATATATATATATATATATATATATATATATATATATATATATATATGATGTAGTTTAAATATTGGTGTTTATCCATTGACACTCATCATACAAGTGATGTACTCAACTGTGGATTCAGTTGTTGCAGATCATGCAAGAAGTAATACCAACATTAACGTCAACTCATTTGCTTACTCTTTGGTTCATCCACTCACTGACTCGCCATATATATATATATATGTGTGTGTGTGTGTGTGTGTGTGTGTGTGTGTTTAGCTGTGTATAATAAGGCACAGGCACAGAGAATCTCGAACCGTGAATTCAAACTCTGGACGTTTCTTCAGGGGACTGAATCCAGAGTGGCGACTTTTCTTGCTGAGACATGTGTAATGTGTGTGTGTGTGTGTGTGTGTGTGTGTGTGTGTGTGTGTGTGTGTGTGTGTGTGTGTGTGTATACGGATGTATTTTTCATTTACGTTTAGACGTATCATAATAAACTAGCTGATTGTTTCGAAAATGTATTCACATACACCAGAAATGTGTTTTTAAATACTCTAAAGCTGGAAGATTAAAGCAGACACAAAGCTTTTACAGAAACAGTTCTCATTAATGTGATAAGTCAATGGATACAACAAACAGACAGATTTGGTCAAAACAAGTTCTACTTGTTACTTCCATATAGCAGTAAGATGATTAAAAATGATAATTAAAAAGTGTTAAATTAATCCTATCTATACATATCACTTGACTGAAATATCATATCATTTCATATTATCCATGTTTATAAAATTAGTGTTTATTAATTAGTACTCATATAGTTTGCTTGCTGACATGCCACCATTCACTTTTCACAACATGACTGTCATCATCCAAATAACTTTACATTCATAGTTCACATAATAAAATATTTAGAGGTTTTTTATCATATAACATCAACTAATTATAGTAAAAAACGAAAAAGCTAAAATTGTATTTGGAGTCACTGTCTTGTAAATAGATTTATTTTATTATCTGAAACCATCAAAAAAACATCCTTGCAACAAGAAACTGTAGCAATAGTCATATTGTCCAAAGGGTACCTAATGATAAACAATCACATTATGTTAAATGACATCAAATGAATGTATTTCTTTGAAAATGTAATGAAAGTCAAAAGACTGATAATGATATAGATGTAACAAGAACATAATTTATAAAACAGATACATTTTTTAAACCACTACAACAGATGGAACATCATTAAAATTAACTTATATTGATATTATCAAGAAAAAAAATAGATAATAAATAGACAAACAGAATCTGTGAGTAAATGCTGAAGGAACATGATTTTATGTGTGTGCTTATAAATATAAACTCTCTGTTATAACCTCATCAAACCCAACACACGCGTACACCATATATATATATATATATATATATATATATATATGGGCGACCCCTCAACCAAACATCCCACCAGAGAACCCCTTCTTTGCTTTATTCTGGGCTGTACACCCTACTTCACACAATAGCCCACTTTCCCCCACAGAAAAACTATAACACACTCTCATCAAACCATAGACATTTGTCCCACTGTTGCACAGTCCAATCCTTATATCTTCGAGCACAACGCTATATCACGTCTCTACGGGTTTTTCGGGAATAATCCATTTCTTAAGTAAATCCTTTTGTGACCAAGGAAAATAATTACCGACCCTTTCATTGCATTGTGGCACACAACATAGAGTTGACATGATTATTAAAGCTATTTGTGTTGAATTTCACTAACCGTCCTAACCTGTTTGCGTTTTGGGAATCCCAAGGACTGGGTTGCTCATAGCGCCATCTACCGAATGGTTTTCGCTGGTAGGTTCCTTATTAACATAACAAAAAATAAAATACAAATAATTTTATTCTGAGCCACTTTTCGTGACTGTATATTATCAACTCTATAAATTAAATGACAACAGAATGACATATATGGTTATATATGGAAGTCGTGATATATTTGAGGGGATTACGGAGCCATAAAATCAGAGAGCTTAAATATAGAAAGGCGTTACTCTTGAATTTTGAACCAGTGGCGCCCCCAGCGACCGGAGGTATTTCTCAGATAAACAAAAACTCTCTGGTTGTCCACATGTGATCGTGTATATGTGTGCGCATGGTTGAAATGAATTGCCAATACTATATGTTACATGATCACATATTCTTTGTAATTAACACTTTAATTGTGCACACATGATATCGAAAAATAAAAACGAAGCTCTGAAACTGTAAATAAAGAATTAAGAATTTCACAGCCCAGTCACTTACTTCATAGGCTACAGTTTGCAATCACTTGACAGCTGATCAGAAAATAATTGAACGTTATTTCACAGCTTTGTGTGTGGAAGGCGTAGGTTTTTTAATGAAAATAATTAGGTATATATGAGGTAAATGCATACAAACATACTTTCATCGTGTCAGTTTATCATAGTCCATAAATATTTATTTATTTGGATATATACATATAATGATATATACAGCTATTATAACGCAACCATAACACAATTCATTACAAACTTCCCACCATATATTCATCATGTCCGTTTATCATATATTAAATTTAAAAAAATCATAAGTTCATTTAAAGTCTACACCTCAATAATATAAACCATGCAATATAGGCCCGCCTAGCTGAGAACAAAGAATATACATGGAATATTAAAATGTTTATGTTTGCGGTAACATGTTAGAGATAGAGAAATTAGTACTTTCACACAATAAGCGGCATCAAATCTTTTGTGTCACGGGTTCAGCTATAGTTACAATCAGTCATTTGTTATCAAATGGACAGAATAACCCAAATTGCTTCCAGCTTTAAACAACCACCACTACAAAAATATGACATTTAGTCCAGATCAGTGAACTGTTTAAAGTTAGACAGAACATACCCATATATGTAATAGACACATGCATTGACTACTGTTGGTTAAAGAATTTGATTTGATATGCATTTAAGTTATGAAGATCGAGAAGTATACCAATTAAAGCACATGAGATGAACATTCGGGTGCTGCTAATCCTTTTTTTTTGTATGAAGATATGAAATGGGCTGACAAAATTTCATGGGTTTGATGCCTTGTTTCTTATTTAATTAATTTTATAATACCAATTTTCACCATTAATATTAATACCTTCTTCTTTGATTTCAGTGGATGCATGCGGTGGATTTGGTACATCCAAAATAGTTTGTATAGCATTCTAGATAAGTTGTCTGGTTCATGAATTCCGTTTCAGTGAAATGCATATCATATACATTCTACAATTAGTATTCAAGTAATTTAAATCTTTCCTCGTTATATATCTGAACGACAACAATTAATAACCCATCTTTTACTTCTGTCAATAGAAAAAATAACAAAATGAATGTTTCTACCACTAGTTGAGGTATTTAATAATTAATTTCATAACATTTAAATTATAAATAGAAGTCCATATATATATATATATATATATATATATATATCAATAAGTACCAACTGCTTACGTTTAAAAATAAATATGGATACAGGTGATCATGTAAATACTCAGCTACTTATAATTACTGTAATTAGGGAAAAATTATCTGATTATAATTTTAGAAGTCCAATTATATTATTAACAAAATTCAATATACCTCCCACCCATAACATCTTCAATCGCTCCAGTACATGTAACTGATGTAACTGTAAGCTTATGTAAATCTTACATACCCATTTTGTGATTAATAGGTTGATATTGTTCAATAAAATTTAATAAGATTTTGTCTGAAACAAATATAGATCTAGATAGATCCTGCTTGGGCCTACCGATTGGGTCATGTCAAGTAGTGGCGTGTCTACTTCAAATTGTTATCCTTTATTTTTTTAAAGTCAGATCATATCAAATATTTACACTAGCTTTCTTTTCCTTTCGGGAATGTCTTTATTTGTGCATACTTTTCCTGTTACTGCAGCCAAAAGCAGCGCAGAATGGACCAGTGCCATTAGGCGCGGTGTTAACAAAGGGAGCTGTCCGTGACAATCTCTCCGGTCGCTAGGGCCCTGGGGCTCCATGAATTCAAAATGACGCCCCATGTTAAAACGCGAAGTAACACATCTTGTTATAAATAATCTTTGATAAAATGGTGAAGTAGAGGGGGCCCAACAGCATAATAACTAAAGGGGGCGACACCGTGGTCTAGTGGTAGCATGTTGAACAGATCACTACCACCCGTGTTCGAATCTCGGCGTGGGCATATCTGAAGATTGTTTCAACTTTGACTTCGCTTCGTTACCTTTGTAGGTCGCTCGGTCAATTTAGCCTACCATCTTCACAAAAGTCGTCGTAAAACACCAATCATCATCATCATTAGATAAAACGCTTAAATTGAAAAGACTGTTTTCTCTGTGTCGATTGATTGATTTACTTTCTTATAATGATCTGATCATGAAACAAGGATGTTTAGCTGTTTTCCAAAAATATAACAAACTTCGTCTCCAACTGACATTCCTACAATATGAAGTTATGCTGACATGTATTTGCTAAAACAGTTAGGACGAGTTCTTTTTCTTCTGCAAGTATTTCTGAGTTTACAGTTTGAGTCCACTAGTTGTTTAGGTGGATTGATAACAATGTTTTGTTAGACGTCATGCGGGCCTACGATATTTAGATGACACAGATTACGACTGACAGAACCAAGTCATGAAGTCAGAATACATTTAAGTTGCACAATTCAAATCTTTATAGCAGCAAGATTTTGTTCTAGTAAGAACATTTTTAGCGGGTCTGTGATGTGACGACGCTTTATTAAATATATGTTATTATTATGTGCTCTTCATTGTATCTCGCAGAGAACTGATCTGTAACGTCTGTGTCTACGATGTAGATAGATGGATCATGTATAAAATAAGTGCTTGATAATAAATGAATGACCCAAAACTGTAAGTTGTGCGAACGGTTTGACCATATAGTGTCTGAGAAAACACAACATGTTAACATATATGCTAAAACTGTGGCATCACTATCTGAAATCATTGTTCCAGACAATGTTGTTATACATTCAACAGAAGCTGATATCACCTCTGGAAAGCCGACGACCAAGGTGTGACAAACGGCCGCAAGCCAGTCCTTCTCGACGGGATGTTTCAAACTCGTCGTCAGGTAGACAAAGGAAAAACTTATTTACGGAGTTTTCAAAAAGAATTTCTTTAATTTTAATTCCCCTTAATTTCTTTCTGTGAGGATTTACTTCTTATATATATATATATATATGTGTGTGTGTGTGTGTGTGTGTGTGTGTGTGTGTTATCATTTTCCGTTCTTAAATAATTCATTATAAGTGTTTGATGATGATGATAATGCTGATGATTGATGTTTTACCGCCACTTTTGTGCACATGGTAGGCTAAATAGGCAGACGACGTCCATCGGTAATGATGCGAAGTCAATGCTGAAACACGCTTCAGATATGCCCACGCCAAGATTCGAACTCAGATTGTAGTGATCTGTGGTCCAACGCGCTGCCAGTTAGACTACGGAGGGGCCCTTATACAATGAAATAATTTTGCATTGACATTTAAAACAATAATATAGACGTACGCCGCTGAAAATGTTATAATTAGTCGTTAAATCGTGGAAATTACATTACTACAACAGTGAGGTTTTTTTTGTCTCATTAGACAGTAAATTACATGGATTATGGCTCGTATTGAATATGATCGGTCGAATGTGATCCATCTTTCATATTAATTATTACTTTTGTTTATGAATAATTCAAACCTAAATGTTGTTATAGTGCTATAAAATATAATTAACAAATGGTGGCTTCATATAAAGATAAAGGGCGCCCCTGTGGTCTAATTGGTAGGTCGTTGGATCACAGATAACTACCACCCGAGTTCGAACCTCGGCGTGAGCATATCTCAAGCGTTTTACATCTTTGACTTCGCTTCATTTAGCCTAACATGTGCACAAAAGTGGCCGTAAAACACCAATTACTATCATCATCATAATCATCATCGTATAAAGATAAATTATCAAAGTAGTGATAAGCCTAGTGCCTTATTATTGACTTAAACAAAACAAATGTAATTAATTTGTTAAAAATGACATATATTTTCTCCAATTACGTATAAATTTGAGGTACACATCATATTTTAATTATGAATCAGAGAAAATACACCAACTGATTGGATAAAGTATATTCAATTCAAGGTTCATGGTTCACTCTCTTATATCAACACATTAAATGAACTTTTCTAATTTACATCAATTTAAGTTATATAAATGTGAGAAATTCACGGGAAAGAAATATTAAAATATCTTCTGCTTCCTACACTTCTAAAAATAAATAAAGTCGCAGCAGTTTTGCTAAATCGTATAATTGTAAAACAGCCTACACTTTTAACGGCCACAGTTTCTTGTTCTATAATCAAATGTTGGACCACACCAACTGTCAGAATCTCTGTACAGCAAAATATATACTGAGAGAAATCTCTATGAATGGAATACTTATGTTACCGAACATCATACACAAATAATTACAGCGTTTCCATAAAACTAAAATAGTACAGAATTGAAAAAGAGAATACGAGTTAGTGATTGATTTATTTGTTTATATTCGGCGGATATCAGTGAGCTGCTTCGTCCTAGAGAAATGGGGTAATTTGACCAAAGTCATTTACTTCTGGCTGGAACACCCGCTCCACAATATTTCGACGTCGGTTTTTCTTATAACTGGCTCTTTAGTATCTTTATAATCAAAGATTGCTAACTACATGAGGCCTTATATATATATATATATATATATATATATGGGTGTTCCATTTCCAGACAGATGATCAATGATAATTGTGTATATTAAATACGTACACAACGGAGAGGAGATGTGGTTGTAAAAATACGTTAGTAAACAGTCAAACGTTATTTGCGTAGAAAGCTCCTCTTCCAGTGGCTGTAGTTTACGGAGGAACAGAAAAGTGAAGTCAATATATTTCACAGATAAAGGTGTTTACATTATGATTAATGTGTTTTAAGCCGTAGCTTGGCAAATTTCAAAATTCTTAAGAAAATTACAAAAGATTATGTGAAAGATATTTTGCTGAGTGTTTACATTACCTAAAAACTAATATGTGTGTGTGTGTGTTTGTGTGTGTATGTGTCCCCGCTTGGGTGAGGATATTACTATTAGTGGTCAAAATGACACTGGTATAATGATCAATAATGACAGCTGAACAGTTTATCGGATAACTGAAGCAAGTTCGGAAGATATATTAAAATAAGCCGAAAAGAATGACATTATAGACCTGCTGATGTCATTTTCTGGATGAGGTAGTATAGCTTCAAGAAAATTAAAAAAAACTTCAACCAAAGAGTCAATTAGAACTGTTTCAGTATAGTATCAACATTGTTTACGCAACGTAAAAATCCCCTGGCGTTACTTTGTATTATGTAAGTTCGAATAAATACTTTTAAATAAATAGAATGTCTCTTGAATAAGATTATAACAAACAGAACTTTAGTTAAGCATCAATCTCCCAAAACACTTAGTTTGATTTATAATTTTATTATTCAATTATACTGTGTTTTATTATTTTCCCTTTTAGGTTTTATTTTGGTTTGTCCATGCGGTTGATACATTCTTGGGCGTAGTGAACCCCACAAAGTATTTTAGATAATACTATTCTGAATTCGTTTATTGATCAATCAATTTGCCATTTATTTATTTTTTAAACATTTGGGCTGTGTGAAAAGTCTACTATTACTGCTATCGTCAGAGGTATTAGAAGTATAACAAGATATTATTATATGTACTATTATATATGCGGTTGTTTACAATTTAGCTGCATTATATATGTACTAATATATATATATATATATATATATATATATATATAAACTTTGTTTTCTATTTAGGTAGTGGTAATTTGTATGTTGGGTAGTGTACACATTTGATCACGTGTTTAAAGGTATTAGACCGTTTGAGTTAAACACAAAGAACAGCGCACACAGATCTGCTCATATAAATACTTAGCTACGGTGAAGTCGATCAGACGCCCGCAGAGAGTAGCTCAGAGAATATCATGCATCGAATGGTAGCTTTTGAAGTTATAAAAAGGTATGATTATGACTTCACTTTTAATATTAAAGCAATGTATCTTCTTTTTTACAGATAGGTCCTGCCAATTCTTACCAAAACACCGGGATATCTTCAGAAGTTTGAAGTTATGGTCCTTGTCTGAGAAACTTCAAACAGCTTTCTTAAACCTATTGTAAACTGAATCCCGTGCACACCACAAGGCTCTCATTTCTTGGTACAGTATTTTTCCATGTGGCATAGTCTTTATCACGCACTGTGGATAACATATGGCAATGGATACAGTCAACAATTGTAGCCTAGGTAACATAATTAGTTTGTGCTTTGATATGATATTTGAATGTGACAAATAACAGTTTCTCTTGTTTCACGTAAACCAGAGATTCTGAAGTATGTGCTTTAGAAGGTCTATAATCGGTTCATATGTACCGTATATGATTATTACTTCACTTTTAATATAAAAACAATTTATCTTTTTTTTCAGAGAAGTCCTGCCAATTCTTACCAAAACACCGGGATATCTTCAGAAACCTGTAGCTCTGATCCTTGTCTGACAGACTTCATACAGCTTTCTTCAATCTGTTGTACAATGAATCCCGTGCACCACTACAAGGCTTTTATTTCATGGTACAGCATTTTTCCATGTGGCATAGCCTTTACCACGCACTGTGAATAACATATGGCAATGGATACAGTCAATGTTTCTAACACAGATGCAATTGAAATAGGGACATTAGGTCGCAGTACTTGTTGATTTATACAAATCAGCACATATTGCGATTCAGTTTTCTCCCAGTTCTTCACGCAATCACTCATCACAAGGTAGTTACTTTGTTACATTATTTTCAATACAAATCTGCCAGAGTGTCTGCCTCTTCCACTGCAACTTCCATTAATCTTTTGGATATAATCCTCAAGATATTGTTGCGCCCTTTCTGAAGGGTAGCACGGTCTTTACTTTTGCTGTGTTGGTAGATCTTACTGTGAGACCCGCTGTATGTTGTGTGCTGTTCCTTCTTTTGGGCTCTCCGACCTTCTATTTCTGCTGAAGTCTTCATATAATCCAGCAGGTCGGTAAGTGTTTCATTTGGGTCCTGTCCCAATCTGGTGTTTGGTCAGTGTGTTATGCAGTAGTTCCTGATATGACTGTTGTATTGAAGGGTCTTTACATGGTTTGTCAATGTCAGTGCGTGCCTGGCCTGCGCCTTCGATGTGATGCTTGTGCATTAGGTGAAGTCTGTCCATCTTTGAGTGATTAACACTACGATGCACAAATTTCGACGTGCACACTACGATGCTCATATTTGGACGAGCTCATTTCGGCGTGCAATCCTCGACGTGCACATACTAACGCACGCGTGCATGCCACGCACACATATAAACACGCGCGCCTACACGCAACCAAAAAGTTAGGGTTGGATTTAGAGAGATTGAGAAAACGGACTGTCATAAATCAGCTTTTTGTCAGGACCCGACCCAGTCAAACAAAACTGTTGGATGGGGGAAATTTTAGATAGGAGATCAACACTAGGATCTCCAAAGAGGGTATAAATGTAGGTTAAAATGGTACTGTTGCTGAGTTTCACATGATTTCTTTTGCTTGCTTTTTGCCAGCCATGTTTCGGGTGACCACACATTAATATTATATGGCGGGGCGGTTATTTGGAAGCGAGCAAACCGGTTGTAAATATAGATCTGTGCTAACTCTGGACGTGTCAAAGGCATAACTTTGGGTGTGGGTAAATTCAGAAATCTATTGAAATGATGCAACAGTGTTCCCCAAGAGATTATTTTGACTCGGTTCTAAAAAGGTTAGGTCTACCTGACCTGCTTTTTGACAGCTGAAGCTGCCTAATGATGTTTCAGTTTTTACAATCTCCCATAGTCTTTTTCTGACTTTTCGGTTTTGTGTATATGTGTTGGTGTTGGTGTGTGGCTGTCGGTGTATGTGCGTGTGTCGGTGTGTGTGAGTCAGCGTGTGAATATGTTTTGTGAATGAGTGAGTAAGAGGGGTATGATATTGGTTGCCTGAATCAGCGACCGAGTCAGTCAACGTTTCAGTGAGTCAGTGTGTGAGTAAATGATGACATTGTAGTGATATGAAACATCAAAGAGTGTATTTTACACGTCAAATCAAAGGAATTATATTCACACATTGAATATCCATGTAGCATTATATGTGTACAGCTTAGCCTAAAGAAAATGGTACATTTTGTTGTCTAAGAGTCGGATTTTTGGAGTTTTCTCAACACCCATTGGTCTCTTACGGTGCTTGGAGATACTACTATTGTGTGGATCTGATCACTTCATGGTTAATGTTAGCTCTTCTTTAGTTTATTGTCATTGAACTTCTATACAATGACATTGATGCAGATCGTCGTCAATTGCTGATGTGGCAGTCAAGATGGACCAATACATATTATGATTTATACTATGAATCTGGTGTAAACAATTTCACACTATTATTTCACGTATACCACATTTCTACGTTTGTATGATGTCATCGACAAATACATAAGCTCACAGCTTATAATACAGATTGTATTGAAATATCGACACTGGCTTACAATATTGGCACAGTTGCGCTCTTTCTGAAGGGCAGCACCGTTTTTACTTTTGCTGTTTTGGTAGATCTTAAGACTCGGGGCCCTTTGATGTTCGGACAGCTCGGTGACTGTGGGACCCGCTGTATGTTGTGTGTTGAACCTTCTTTTGAGCTCTCCGATCTTCTATGCTGCTGAAGTCATCATATAATCCAGCAGGTCGGTAGGTGCTTCATTTGGGTCCTGGAACCAAACAAACCGATTGTGAACATTCTCGGAAGTCCCTATCAGAGCCATCTCCCACCCTTGAGAACTACTCGCATTAAAACCCTGTGTAGGTCTTTATTACGACCATATACAGTCAAAGTGGAGATAGAATAGGAACTACTATTTATCCAAAACAAATGAATGTGTAGAGCGGCCAGTAGAACAGCCTAACCTTGAATACAATAGGAACTACTATTTATTCAAAGGAAACGAAGCTGTAGAGCAGCCAGTAGAACAGACTAACCTTTAATACAGATCGGACATTTATATGGATGCTGTAAAAATGTATGATTGTTGTCAAATATTTTGAGTTCATGTTTTACGTAAATGTATATATTAAGAATATTAAGTACATATATTATATTTAGCATATATATATATATATATATATATATATAACGAAGCTGATATGTCCCATAAGTCACCCACTTAAATATTTGAGGTGTTTATATCAAGTCACCTTGAACAATTTAGGTGGCTTAAAATTAATAACCAAATGACTCGGCTGTTACAGGCGGAACTTTTATTTTTCAGATAGAAAGCATTTCCAGGATCATAATGGAATACCAATTCCACATCTGGATGTCATTGTTCACAAGGTAATGGGTACGTCATGGGACGAGCTAGTAATAATGACCAACTAGTCTATGACTGGATTGACGTCATATGATATCCATTATTTGTGGGTAAAAGTGATATGTAACAAGGTTCTATATGCCACTTTTAGGTAAAGCACGTAAAAGGTTTATTTTGTGTAACCATACATTCATACTATAAGGCGGAACTGTGAGTATGGATCTGGACTAACTCTGGAAGTGCCAATGACATTCCTTTTGGTGTTGGTAAATTCATGAACCAGTTGCAATGAAGCAGCAGTAATTATCTGGTTTGCAATAAGGTCCATCCCTCGTTTTGTGGTTTGTTTATGCCAGACGCTATAGGCATTCTTCGGGTGACCACGGATTCATATACGCAACCATTTGCTCACTTGGGTTATGCCAAAGGCATGAAATTGGCGTGAATAAATAGGAAAGCATCTGAAATGGGTCAGCAATAGCAGTAAGAGAGGGAGGAGGAAACTTATACTGTGTTAAATAGATTACTTTTTTTATCAACAGGTGGTTGCTGCGGTATTGAAGTCAAGACACGTATCACAACATTTCTGGCGTTTCCTAGATTTCCTATTTGAGGTTTCTGTGTATGACCAGAATAAGGAATTGTTTGATTTGTAATGCGGTATTCAAATAAAAGATAATAAATGTTTTCAGCATTTCTCTTAGATTAGCGGGAAACTATTGTCCGTAAGTTTGTTTTTTATCCACACGCAGAGGTGGCGTTTTGATGTCAGGATTTGTAATACTGGACTAAGCAGTTTTTGTATGCTGGTCACGTGAGTTCGGTTATAAATGCAGTAGACGCTGCTATAGTGCTTACACTTCCTGTAGACCATGCACTGAACTAGTTAATTTAAAAATATTTATGCTTATTGTTTCTGTATGGGAAACAGGTTCTCTAGAGGCGTTTTTCCTCTTTGGCATTTAAAGGTTTTTTATCTCTAGGGTTTTATCCTGGGCCATTAGAACCAGAAGAGGGGACACTTGCCCAAGGCGTACTATGCCCCCAAACGCGGTTAAATATACATTGTTTCTATAAAATCATTGTTTATTGTTTGCTTTGTACTGCTTCAGTATTAATACTTGTGTACGTTTTATGAATATATTCTGCTGACACACAAAGCTTGTGTGATTATATCTCAAAATGTATTTTCTGTATTTGTTTTCACAATACAAAGTCGCCTATTTGTAGTTCATACTTGAATAAAGTCAGATTGTTCCACTGTACAAGATGTTTGGTTGTTGATGTACATAAGAGATGACTCGGGAATTACAAGAATGGAAATAAGTTGTTTTTCTGAGAGTACTTTGAAACATACATATTAGGAACCAGTCATTTTGATAAAATGATAAACTATAACTTCAATTATTAGTGTTTTAGTATTACAATGTTTTGTTGGAGTACCTGTATTTTCTGCGTTTGATATATAGTTTGTTCTCTATCCATAACTTTCAGTAATAACGGTTCATCATTCTCATAATAAAAGTAGAATGGACACCCTAAAGAAATAAAATAATTGTATCTGTTATAAATAATGTGTCTGTTCTCATTGATTTTTCATAACGTTGTTAGGAAGGATCACCCATTCACTAACATACAACTGCACGCACGCACACATACAATATATATATATACAAGACCTGTTGTAAACCAATAGTGTCTGATTATAATAGTGAATCAAAAACTGTATCATCTTTCATAAATAACCACTAAAACATTTTGCTATGAATCGCCCTTATATTAAAAATAACACGATTTTGTAGAATAAACAGGTTTTTAGCTTTGCCTTATAATTGCCTGCTTATGACAATAGACGTTGAAAGCATGTATACTAATATAGATCACACCAAGGGGTTGCAAGCAGTCCTGGAAGTAATAGGAAAGTATCCCGTATATTTTTCTAAATATTTTAATACACCTGAACCACCCACTAAATTAAATTAATTTCAATCTTCTATCTGTACTAATCCAGTCAATTATTCACATGCCACTGTATTCAAAGACCCTAAAACAAAATTAACTTGTTGACCCAGGTATATTTTAACTAACCGATATTCCTCAGATGTTACACACACATCCTTTCCATCCTAAACATACAGATGAAGATGAAAATTAGTTCTATTATCTGTCCAATTACAAAGAGGATAAACATATTTTAGTTGTATCGTGATCTATTTACAATGCTTATTGAGTCACTTGTAAACTATGGTGGATGAAGGTATTCTTCGATATCCAGGGTTTTTTTCTTTCGGTTTCTTAATCCGTAACACTTCAACGCTTATTGAATAATATTTAGTTGAATATTTTGCTCACTTTGTGCTCTGCTAATATTGGTCGATTAAGAAAGGGTGACGTTAGGGAAGATCTTTGTTGACTTTAGTTCAGTACTTAAACGTTATATGGTATTTTATTAATATCGTAGAGCTTTTTTATTCTTCGGCGGAGACCTATATGAACTCCAGTAACGTAACTATATGTCATGTCTAAATGATGTTATTTTAATATTAAAACTTAGAATAATTTTAATATGAAGTTATGATCATAATGTCGTAATTTGCCATTGAATGGAATCTGGTGATGAACTATGACCAGCGTGTTATAAATAGAAAATATATCGCATCAAATTAACTACATCTTTCATGGAATTGGGATACCGGATTATTGCAGCGTGGAGAAATATGTTGTACCAAGAGCATATCAACTACCTAACAAACAGAAAACAACATTACGTCAATATTATTAATATATTACTTAGAAGATGGATAAAGCCCTATGTTGAATTGTGTCATGAGACGGTTTTACAAATGTTTGCAATAACAGTATGAAACAAACTATACTTACGAGTTTGTAATCTATTTACTTACATTTCATGTCACCAAAGAAATCAAACTTAATACACTGAGCAATGGCGCATTTATTAATCTCTTCGGTAAAGCAGCACTTATTTATAAATATGCATTTACTGTAAAATTAACTTTCACTCTATTTCTTAGTTTGGGTCGCATCGCTCAAATATCGACTTTTCTACTGCTGCTATTATACAAAAATCAAACCAATTTAATGTTATTTACAAAGGTTCAAAGTGATGTTAGCTGTTTGACAACGTGTAGGATTTACCTAGCTCAGCAACTAAGTTGTTTTTAAGTTAGTATGCCTGGTGATTTATTATTTAACCAAGATTATAACTACTGCAGCAGTCACGACATCTAACCCTAAAAGCGTAAGGATAAATAATAATAATAATAATAATAACTTCTATAGCGCCAATGTCCTCGAAATGAATCGAGCTCAGTGGCGTACCTAATACAGGGGTTGGGCAAAATCATAGTCAGCATGGCATTTGCATCAACAGTACAGAATTTACAGAAAATGACAACACTCGACTGCTTAGCCATAAATTGGAATAATCCACCGATATTTCAAATGGTGACGAAAAGAAACTATGCTATTTGATGACTTAACATGTTCAGAGAATGAATTCCAAAGAGTAGGGGCAGCAACTTGAAAAGCACGAGTCGCAGCAGGATGTTTAACCCTGGGAACAGACAACAAGTGAAAATCAGATGAGTGGAGTTATCTGGGCTTGGGTGCTAAAGAAAGCATGGAAAATAGATATTAATATTTTTAATAAATCATTTTACTGAAACGAGTCTTAGCTTTGAACTACGGGGTTGATGCATCTGTTACATCTTGCACGGACCATTGTAAATAAAAATAATATCATATTAACTGTTTCAAGATCTAGTAATTTAGTCAGATATTCTTGCAGATACTCATAGTCATATCGGGATTGTGCGCTTAGTATCGCAGTACACCATCATTCCGCCACAATGGCACAGGTTGCCAGTAGATACCAGGTATGAGTGGTCTCTTCAAGGAAATAACCCTGTTATAAGAATACACTTACTTGAGATTGTTTTCTAGGATATATATAAGGTTCCTCTTTCAAATATCTTATTGATTTCTACAGACATTTTGTGTGGCGTGCGAGTCCGCGTATGATCCGTATGGCGTTCGTGTGCTTGCGTATAAGTGCGTATGTGTACGCGAGTGTACGTGCTTGTGTGTACGCGACTGTACGTGTATGTGTGTGTGTGTAGGCGAGTGTACGTGCTTGTGTGTACGCGAGTGTACGTGTGTGTGTGTACGCGAGTGTACGTGCTTGTGTGTACGCGAGTGTACGTGTGTGTGTGTGTGTGTACGCGAGTGTACGTGCGTGTGTGTACGCGAGTGTACGTGCGTGTGTGTACGTGCGTGGGTGTACGTGCGTGTGTGTGTACGCGAGTGTATGTGCGTGTGTGTACGCGAGTGTACGTGCGTGTATGTAAGTGCGTGCGTGCGTGCGTGCGTCTGTACCTGCATTTCAGTCAGTGTGTGCCTGCGAGTGTGTGTGTGTATGAGTGTCCGTGAGTGTGTGTGGGGATGTATATTCGTGAGTGCCTGTCCGTGCATTTTCTATTTATAACACGCTTGTGATATTTCAATCACCAGATTCCATTCAATGGAAAATTACGACATTATGATGATAACTTCATATTAAAACTATTCTAAGTTTTAATATTAAAATAACATCATTTAGGCATGATATATCGTTACGTTACCGGATTTCGTAAGGTCTCCGTCGAAGAATAAACAAAGCTCTACGATATTAACAAAATACCATATAACGTTTAAGTACTGAACTAAAGTCAGCAAATATTTTCCCTAACATCCCCCTTTCTTAATCGACTAATATTAGCAGAGCACAAAGTGAGCAAAATATTCAACTAAAACTATCATTAAGTTTTTGCCTTCTTCAAAACAATCTTTCCTTACTAGCTACTTTAATATATCAAATGAAGGCGAACTGATACATGAATGGCTAAACTTATCAGAGATAATTAAATTAAGAAAATAAAACCTTACCGATGGACCCTTTAAGCTCATGCTGCCATCTATAAGCCACACTACAAATAATCGTTTCTTAAATTTTTGAGACGAAAGTGGGTAGTTCAGTCACATGTTTTTACATTGAGACCACAAAGACCTTCATAAAGAGAAGTGATGTCTACAATTTCTACCAGAGGAACAATTAAATAAAATGAATATATTCACCATCGCTTTTCACTCATAAGGATATTTGTAAGAGAAATAATTAGTGTTTTTCATCCCTCTAATATAAAGGAATTCAACGAAACAACCATTATTCCTTTTCGCCTTCATCGCGTTATTAAGGTATTTGCATACTATATTATTCAATAAGCATTGAAGGGTTAAGGATCAAGATACCGAAAGAAATAAAAACTGGATCTCCGAGCATACATTCATCCACCATAGTTTATAAGTGACTCAGTAAGCATTGTAAATACATCACGATACAACTAAACAGGTGTGTTCGCATGATCACGCAGCAAGGCATAAATACAACCGTTCTAATATAAATAGCTTTTATCTTGGAAGTAGATAGTATGGCATATCAGTCTTCAGAAATGTACTCGAGTGATTTAGAACTGGCATATATCTTGAATAAACTATATTGTCAGTATGCTGTTTGGTGTAATATTTGCTAAATGTTTAATAGTTGAACTGGTGTATAATAATTTTAATTCTTACTATTAAACCCTATATACAAACATAAACATTATAAGGAATCTTTATGTAAACTTGTAATGTTACTAATAACTAAATCTGGCTCGGAACTAGAATAGGACAAACTATATTCGCTAGAGGCACTGATCAACCCAATAAAAATGTGACTTAATACATAGAAAATGATACAATAATGATTATCAAATTAGCAAAACTTTGTTCATATCTAATTTTAAGTGTAATAACACATCGTAGATTAATTTCATAAACAAAGGTTTGTCATTTGTCCCTACCCCTGATATTGATCAAAACAGCAATCAAAAATGCAGTATTTAACTTCGGTAGAAAAATGAAAAATAAAAGTTTCATCGACAGTATTCTTAAACCACCTGCAATGAAGCACCCTTCTTATATAAAAAATACCTACGATTTTGTAGATAAAATTGCAAAGCTAGTCATACCTGATGGATGCTTGCTTATAACATTAGATGTTGAGAGCATGTATACAAATATTGACCATGCTAAAGGGCTTAATGCAGTGAGTGAAGCACTTCAATTTCGAGGTCCCTTATATGATGTTATAATGCAACTCCTTGAATTATCATTAAAAATAACGATTTTCTCTTTAACGGGCAATGAAATATTCAGGCCACTGGCACTTCAATGGGCCGGGATTGGGCTCCTCATTATGCCGACATCTACATGGCTAAATTTGAGAAGGAGGCCTTATATAAAGCAGCTTTAAAACCACATATATATATTATCGTTATTTAGATGATATATTTATTGTGTGGCCCCACGGAGAAAAGGCTTTTTATGGATTTTTTGATAGTTTAAATAATTACGAACCACCGATTAGATTTAAAGCTACATTAAATAAGCAGAAAATTGATTTCTTGGATACAACCATATTTAAAGATCCAGAAAATGAAAATGGATTATTAACAAAGTTCTTCTTTAAACCGACAGATACTCATCAACTCTTGCATAAGGATTCCTTTCACCCTAAACATACATTTCAAGGAATTCTGAAATCTCAAATATCACGTTTTTTTTAGATTTTGTTCAAAAATTACAGATTTTGATGAAGCGTGGCAGATATTGTCTCATTCATTATGTAAAAGGAATTATTTTTAAAAATGGCTACGCCATATTAAAAGTAAAACTGTCCGTGAACTACAAATACAACAACGTCGTATTAATCCAACTAATCCTACAAATAGTCAGTGGTGTTCAAAATCATGTGGGATTAGCAGATTTAGATCATGCGAGATATTGTGTTCTTGTCACAATATGACAAGTACAATTACCAACAAAATACATGGAATAATAGGCAATTTAAACTGTAGCTCATCTAACATAATATATGTCTGTAAATGTTTACGTTGCTCTAAACAGTATGTAGGCGAGAGTAATGGCGAACTTCGTGTTAGAATGAATGGCCACAGATATAGAAATCAGATTGCGGGAACATTTTGAGGATCACTTGGCATTAGTATGAACTGTGGGGAGTCTGTTTTAAGTTGGTTTTGTTGTTCAGGGAAAATCCCGAGGCTGTCGCTTAATCAGCACAGCCTCTATCTTGGAGTGGTTGAGAACTCCTCCCCCACCACTCACAGGGAAGCAGTACGGAAAGATGGAGCCGAAATACCCTGAGGGTGGTCACTGCCAGAGTGTTTTACGTCCTCAGGGGGGTTTTTAACGTCCCCCTTTATTTTAAATAATTCAGTGGAGACGGCAGCGCCATTTAACGTGCTCAGCCATTCACGATGAAGTGAACCGAGAAATTAATCCCTGGAAAAGTTTCGACCTCTTAGGGGGTTCGAACCTGCGACCGTTGGCACCAAGTGCCGGGTGCTTAACCGCTAGGCCACCGGAGCTCACTGTGCTATCAAAGACTATTTATATTTAAGCTCTCTGCTTTGACAAAGGTATCGACCCCCAACGCATATCGGCTTGAATATACTAAGTATAGAACGCTGCAGGGCACGCAGGACGTAGTGCGCGGCAAAGTCACAGTGGCTCCCCCATGTGAATAACAATGAGAACAGGAGGCCGATATGCGCCGGCGGCCGATACATGTTTAACCCCTTTGTTTGGTGAACGATGGAAAATCTAATACTGAAGTTGTTTGAAGTTGAAGCCGTTAAATTTGGCACCTTTACCTTAAAATGTGGTATATCGTCTCCGATTTACTTTGACCTACGGGTCATCATTTCATATCCAGATATACTAGTAAGTAATCTAGATTCACATATTATCCCCCGTGGCCTGTGTCCATCGCATACTTCTTGCGAGACACATACTAATTACTATAGTATAGATTAGATCTAGATTTCTAGAGCAGTGCCAATAGAGATCTAGATTCTACTCTCTAGTTACCTAGTATTTACTGTATATCTATAACAGACAAATTACAAATATGGGTATTGCCTGGGCCTATAGCCAGTATTAGTATAGGCCCGCCGTATTATTATTATTAGGGGGGTAATAGGGCCTATAATATATGCTTCCATTTCATTCCAGACTAATAAATAGTAAATTTGTGCAAGATTCAGAGACGGAGAGTAGTCTAGACTCTAGATACTTGGTGAGGAACATCACCATTCAAATGGCATTTATCCAAAGTGGTGAATAAGCCTGAAGCATGAAGACGTCACAAAACAAACCAGCCATGCTTTGCATTGTGAGATTTATATGGGGCATTTAATTTAAATACACAAATTGATTATTTTATTCATGAGGAAAATTCAGGTAAAATTAGAATGATTCAACTTTTAATACAATGCAAGGAGATGCCACATGGCATTCTTATACTTACATCTAGGTTACTAATATTTTATGTTCAAGGATTTAATTGGTGGAATGTTTCTTTAATAAAAATGTACTAAAATCAAATATTTGTCTATCTTCTACAGAAACTGGTATCTGATTATATGTGGCAGATAGTGAAGGCCAGCAAATGTGATTTTAAGTCTCTATGTGGAGTGCCTTATACAGCTTTGCCTATTGCCACTGTAAGTATACATATATAAATATTATTATTTTACTGCCACATTTGTACGCATGGCAGGATAAATAGGCTCAATGACCTCCAAAGGTGATGAGGAGAAATGAAAGTTGAAACTCTTCTGATTTATCTTGGCCAGGGTGTAAACCCGGATGGTGTAGATCTTTGGGAAACTGTATAGGCACTTTCATAAATGTCATGTCCGAACATCACAAAAAAACAATGGCCGACTGTGACCAGTGCTTGGAAAAGGTGCCAAGAGGGGTACTCACTTTCTTTGATTTGTTTTGCTGCTTCTTTCATTTCTTCAACGTAATAACATGTTGCCATTTTAGTAATAAATAACTTTATCATCTGATTCATTATCTGTCGAAATACAGCCATTTTTCACAATTTGACATTGAAATGTATGTACAGCATATTTTTGGATGCTCATTACACCCATAAATAATGTCATTGATGTGTTTTTCAGGGTTTTTTCCTTCCGAAGAACAACTTTTTAATAATTTACAGCTCGCACACTAATTTATCCGGAGGCCGCAAAAATGTGGTGTTGATATTTTTAGTAATAAATTCATTGTCCACTTGTGAGGAGATTAAGAAGTTTTGTACTTGAAGACCCCAAAAGACGTTATTGATGTTAACTTTTTAATTAGTCTCCCAGGTGTTATCATTATGACATTCACAATTACGGTAATGCTAATAAATAGTAATTGGTGACATAAATTCATGAGATTTGTCTGATTAAAATGTGTATAACTTTATTTACATGTTACCTATTGACATAATTCAAACTGTGTATGGTTATAGAAACTGAGCTCTTTATGTTTGTTTAATTTTCTTTATCAAACTACCAAATTGAATTTTTTATGAAATTGCCTAAACTGTGTTATGCTTTAAGTGTACACTTATACCATATATCATGAGGTATAAGCCCAGGGGGCCCAATTATTTCAGTTGTTGGTAATAGGCTACAGGGCTTATACACTAGAAAGACCCCAACTTGTTCCCAATGATCAAAAACCGAATCACTCAGATATGACATGTGTATAAGACAATCTCCTTACTTTGAAGTTCCTAATTATGAAAGAAATGAACAGAAATAGATAACAGCTTTTATAATTCTTGTAATGTGTTTACGAGTAAAAAATCTTGTGTTGTCTAGCTTTTAATTTTTTGATGAAACAAAATTTGAAGAGAATGGTCTGGGCTTATACCCCAGAATAGGCCCAGTTAACTCATCTAGGGGGTGGGCTTATACCCCAGTATGGGCCTATACCCCACAATAAATGGTACTGTGAATGAATAAAATTAAAGATTTCAGTGAACGAGATCTATTTTTACTGCATCTTCAATTCAACAGTTATATCCCATTGTGTTCCAGTGTATGTGTGTTGACCATGGCATCCCAATGTTAATTAGGAGAAAGGAACCGAAAGATTATGGCACTAAGAAGATGATTGAAGGACACTTTGATGTTGGTGATAAATGTCTCATTATTGAAGATGTGGTGACAAGCGGATCAAGTGTACTGGAGACAGTTAAGGTGAACCTAACATCATACCAGTGGCATTACGATGTAGGTGTGGTGTCACATTATGTGGTCTTCGTATGACTATTCCTCGTGTGAATGTGTGTGTGAGTGAGAGAGGGGGTGAAAGAGATAACAATTGTGATATCTTCCTGCCAATTTATCTCCTTAAATTGCTCTTTGTGAAACCCTTCTTATAATTTTGTATCATTTAATTTGTGTTCAAAACAAGCTAAAACTTTAATTGTGTATCACTTTAACAAATATGATATTAGTAATCGTGCTGTAGGTGATGGAAAATTGGAGCTAGAAACACAAGAGTAAGATCGCAATGACATTATCTGTTGTTGTGAGATAAATGGGATATTAAAGAAAACATAATAAAACTATGTGTGTACATAATTGCCAACACTGATCTCTTGTCACTAGAAGAGTAATGGATGTCAAAGCCTTTTAGATGTAGTAGTTGTTGTTTACATTAGTTTTGTTTCAACTTAATTTACCGTGTTTGTCCGTCGAAACGTCCACCCTACTTCAGACTAAATATCACTAAACGCCCACCCCTAATGTATCATTGTGGATCTGAGCTGACCGAGTAAATCTATGATATTTTGCATAATATCGCCCATGACCTCCAACTTCAAACACTTCCACATGCTCTGTTTATGTCGTATAAACTTGCCTTTGCTCAGTGAATTCAATATCCTTTCCATTAAGACATATTTGTAGTGTTCTATCTCAGTTCTAAACAACTAAATGTTATTTTGTCTTGAAAAAAGTTTTTAATAAATGAAAATTTTCATGTGTATATTACGTCATCAAGATGCCCGTTAACACCTACTGAATGTTATTGATACTACTCGGTACACTACAGTCACTGGACAAAACTGGTGAAACCGCGAAAACTGGCGTTGTTGCCATAAAGGATAGGAAGTGAAACACAAGTGCACCTTCTCTGTAAAATAAAATTGTTGCAGCCATTAGTCAAAATAGTTTTATTATCAAGTATAAATTAAGTGTGATTGTATGACACAATAAAAATGGTCAGAATGTGTCACGCACAGCCATATAGTTATGACCTGGTAGTGTGCATTGCAGTCAGAGCACCTGTTGTGATGACCTCATAATAATTGTTGACCTTGCCCTTGAACTAATAAAACATGGCTACAATCCCTAAAAAATTAGCTAAAAAATAAATGGTAAATTTCTGAGCGAACATTTGTGCAAATGCCTACCCCTTAATACAGGCCTATCCTCAATATTATTGCCCTGGGTGTTTCGATGGCTGAATATGGTACTTGAAATTAAATTAATTTACATCTAATTGACACTTAAAATGTGGATGATAATTTTCATTTGAAAATGGATTTGATTTAGTGTTAATAAATAATAATAAGTGCCATTTATATAGCACTCTATTTGGCTAAAAGCTACTCTGAGGTGCGTTACAGTATTCTAATCCAACTCCAACTCCCAAGGGAACATACAACGCATGTTGCCATTATAGGCACAAAGTATTACTCAAACACATAGCCATTGCGTCCTGTCGGGTTCTCATTTTTTATGGATGAGTGAACCAGTCGCCACATGACAGCATTGCAGCTCCTGAGCCTTGAAACCACGACTCTTCAGCTACGAGTCCTACACTCTAACTAACTGCACTATAACGGCTCGATGATTTTAGTTAGTAAAGTCTCGAAATACAAACAAAATGTTGTTTGAGGCTCTGCTGTTGTATTAATGTTATCATCTTGAATTACAATTGCTGTAGGTATATGTATACTATTAGCTATTAATTTGTATTAATATCCACCTCTGTGGCCTCATGGGTACAGCATGGAACTATTTACCCATGGTTAAGGTCGTGCTGTGTGGGAGGTCAGAGGTCTATCAATATTTTAAAAGGTAGTACTAGATTTGTTTACTTTGATAGTATAATATCAACTTTTATTATAACAGTCCCTGAATGAAATTGGTGTGACTGTTAAAGATGTCATCGTATTACTAGACAGAGAACAAGGTGGAAGGAAAAGGCTGACGGACCAAGGTATTACTCTACATAGGTATGTTTTCTGCTTGTTTTTTACGATCAACCATCACCAATGCTGAATCCAAACAATGACTGAAACACCACCAATATACCCTAAATATTACTATGAATGTAAATATATGAGTAGTTCGCAACTCAGGCTAAAATACCGGCTGGGATTGAATAGGAACCAATCCTACCATGGGAACAAAGTAAATAATGTATATAATTGTATATAACGCAAGGTTTCAATCCTTTAAAATATGAGGTTTTTCCAATTTGTTGGTCGTAGAATTTAACGTAACGCAGAAATTTGTTCGTAATTAGCCAAAATATGCTGCAAAGTTACAAGAATTACCCGAGATGAAGAAACCTTGTCGGTGTCACTCTACTCGGAATATTGCTGATGAGACCATCCTTCATGACTGGGTGCTCATGAACAGAGAGAGTGGCCATAACTCACTCAGCAATACAGGTTCAGACGCAACTGACGTTTCGTGACCCTTCATTCAAAGCATTAGCTGCCTGGTGCACTAACTTCGTGAGACACCACGTTCTTTCTTTGTGTGTGGAGACAAACTAAGCCAAAACCTGCCCACTTCATTCCAACATTGACCAGAAAACGCCATTACTTAACTGTTTGGCTTTATAAAAGTCGGGCTCAAAGTGAAAGGTTTCAGTTTTGCCTCATCTTATATTCAAGTTAGGCAGTTTTCAATAATGTTGACATATAAACTGTCACAATTTTATATACTGATCATCTTATACACAAGTATACATGGTCTATTCTTTAATTAATTCATTGGCTTCATGTGAGCGATTATATTCTCGTGCATACTGATTTCATATGTGTATAGATCATGCAGTTATACTTTAATATCTTATTGCAATTAGAACTCAAGCTTTCGTGATTTCATGTGTGATGTAATCATCTTCATTTGGAAACTGACATAGTATGGAGTTTGGGGAAATTAGGTTATGTAAGCCAATTGTGGAATACGTTTTCTGTGATAATACTGTTGTAAGTAATTAACAAATGAACATCATTCCTCTGTGCATAAAATGAAAACAGTGACAACTAGAAAGTAGATGCTAATGATGTAGCAATAGGATTCATGCTATGAGCTGCTGTGACTAATTTTACCCTCTTTGTTTTCATTTTCAGTGTTTGCTCCATAACAAAGTTGTTAGAAATCCTGGAAAAACTTGGCAAGATATCATCAGATGTTGTGCATCAGGTAAATGACTTTATCTCAGCTAACAGGGAGAAGACCACGCGAAAGAAGGTAGTTTATGGGTGTCACTGTTTTGACATACCTTTAGATAGAATTTATACATTATCACTTATATTTCAAAATGTAATTACATAATATATGATGGTGTGCCTGTTGTAAGCCTCAACTAGCTGTAAATAAAGACATTGTTGCTCTTATAAATATACCATTCATAGAATGATAAAAGAATGCCTGTGTTTGAGAATATATCACATGATGTTATGTCACGTGACTGCTTTTCAGGTCTATACACACAGTGAGAGAGCAGCACTATGCCAGCATCCTCTAACCCAGAAACTCCTTACTATCATGGATATGAAAAAGACAAATCTAGCTTTGTCTGCTGATGTCACATCATCCAAACAGTTACTCAGTGTATGTATTTATATAAATATGTTTACATTTTTAAAGGAGATATCGTATTAATATATATATTAATATTAATCTGCTTTGTTATATTTAAAATTCTCTTAAATTAGCATACATGTTATTTATAAATTAGTATGCACATTATTATTTATAAATTAATATACACATTATTTTCTATACGTTATTATACACAAAGGTGACTAAATTATTTATTTGCATAAAGTTGGCTAATTTAGTGAATAATTTTCATATCTGGCACAAACATTTCCCACTTTCATCATTTAATAAGTTACTCTTACTTGAATGAGTCATTCAGAGTCACTCTACTGTGAACCCAAATATACGATAACTAGAAATTAGCTTTAAATTTTATAAGATAATTTACCAAAAAAGTTGACCAATTTTAAAACTTTCAAGAGATAATGCCAAACTAACATCCTCTGTCAGCTGCTTGTACAATGTCACCTATATTTTGCCTGAATCTTTCAAGATACAGGCTGTTTTAATAGTATCTGATAAGCTGTTCAGAAATGTGAAAAGGTCAAGTGCATATGTAAAGAAATAATCCTGGTAAAATATAGCTCATACAGTGCACACTAACATGCAATGTCATATTGCCATATATTAGAAAATCAAATACCACAAGGTGAGAGTAGTTTTAATTTCCTAATCAACTTTAAGCTGATCAAACAATACTTCAAAATTAATTGTTATGGCCTCTCAAATAAATGGAATGGAATCACTGTCCTTTGGTGCTTTTGTGTCAAATTCATCTTTGAAATCCAGTGGTGGCTTTTAAATGACACTCCTTAGCCTATTGGCTGTGTCAATTATATATTGGTGAAAATACCAATATATCAGAGAGGTTTTATTTCAATCAATTTGATAGTTATATAATGAAATCTTATTTCGACATAATGTTGTTCATAACTTGATATGAATGGATAGAGAGGAAATGGATATATTTTGTTGACAGTTTTTCTATTATAAATGATGGTTTATCATAAATGATGGCCTAATCCACAGTTTCAATGTAATTCTCCTCAAAGTGACCATAAAGACAGTTTGTCTTATACAGGAGATATATATATATATATATATATATATATATATATATATGGTACCACTTATTATGAAAGTTCACAGGTTTTACCATTGTCATTTTATTGAATATTACAGTAATCAACGAAGGCAGTATTTTATTACTAAAAGATATATCTATCTGCGAAAGATTTAAGATGTTCAATTTAAAGTTTCTAGCAAAATGTAAATAAATCATTTGGCAGATTTGTGACCAAGTCGGGGAACCTTCCTTGGAATTAATGGGGCAGTTCTAATGTTTATCTCCAACTGTTCCTGATATTTTCCTATCTGTGTCAGGACCTGGCTGACTGGGTTCTTGTTATAAGTAGGGTATCACTAGCACCAACGATTATCATATGATTAGTTAATGTAATTCATTTTCTTTTCTTTATCATCAATGAAAGCATCAACCTGTTTCTAGCAATTATTAACCATGTCTTCAGCTGGACTCATTTTAATACCACTTTGTCAACTTTCATGCTATAGTTTATTATGTTATATTCAAGCTGTGTCGTGATCCCACCACACCTGTTTACTCTACTTGCAGCTTGCTGATAGCATAGGTCCATATATCTGCATCTTGAAGACACATATAGACATACTTGATGACTTTTCACCAGATGTCACCGCTGAACTACGGGCACTAGCTGATAAACACAACTTTGTTATATTTGAAGATAGGTAAAGCAATATGCCTAGGATCGTCTTGGTATAAGATATTGTTAATTATTGTTGCTGTCATCCTTGATGTTGTTGGTATGGAAAGTATTCATTCCACAGTTGGTAATTAATTAGAATTCATATTGTGGAATTGGAATAGTTTATTTTATAAAAAAATGAAATTGGAATTGATAAATTTTGAATTGGAATTGATGTTTCTTACAATAATTCATAAGTATTTGTTCCATGAAATCCTACTTGGAATATAAACTACTCAGAGTATGTATTCCAAGTCGGTACTCAGAGTACCTACTGATGGTAAAAAAGAGATGTTAAAAACAGAATTGGAATTGAAAAAGTTTGAATTAATAAATTTGTTGTGGAATTGGAATTGACAAATTGGAATTGACCCCATAGACAAGTCTGTAATTAATGACCAGCAATATATCTATTTGGTAGAGTAGCAATGACAACTGGATGTTTATGATAACCATCTCTGACAACATAATGTCTGCTTTAAATCAGCATTCTTTCTAACTGGGGGACCTTCTCCGGCTTATATGTAAGGTGGAACACAATAGCTTTGCATTAAATGTTATTGTTAGAGCACTGTATTGCAAATCTCAAAGCTACCATTCAAATCAGATTACGCTACCTGTATTTTGATGTTGTCTTTGGTGTGAACAGTCCTATGGCTAAAGAAACCACTTACTCATATATTAGAATTAATAAATATAAACAGTGTGTTGGCCAGAATACTATAATTACCTGTCTAAAACTACAATATTAGACTGCCGGTAGACCATATTGGCATCTGTTTCACCAGCATCAGTTGTGTAAAATGTATTATTTTTGAGTTTATTCACTATTAGAGTTGAGAACGTTTCAAAAAGTTGCTCAAATATATGATCTCTACATGATTTGATACAAAAGTAATCAAGAACATAGACACACATATATTGGCTTCAGAAATATACATGTATTCATTATATTGGTCATTGTTCCTCCAAACTTAAAGCATTATTATGACCTTGATAATTAACATGACATTGTATCAGTCCATAACAGTCAACATTCACTCAGTTATGTTTTGATTACAGGAAATTTGCTGATATAGGTCGTACAGTCCAGCACCAGTTATCATCGGGCATATATCATATTAGTCGATGGGCTGATCTAGTCAATGCTCATCCATTACCTGGTCCTGGGATAATTGATGGCCTTAAACAGGTAATATGATGATTGTGGGTGATCTCAATTCTAGAAGAAAATAGTGTCCTGTGTTATTACGTATTGAATTAATGTGTAGAGAGAGGATTCTGTTAATTTATCCGAAGAAAAGCTTTCTAGTTTTGTCAGAAATATCTTTCCAGGCAGATATTTTACGTATTCTTTCCTCTTGTTATCCTTCTGGTCTTTTTTTCTTTACATAATCTTTTCCCGGCCTTTTTCTTTTACTTTGCTGCCCTTTAGCTCATGAAATACCACTCTGTATCATATATATTTTATCGCTGTGTCCGTATCTATAGGGTGTTATGTATTTTTACCATATCTTGTACATTTATTATTGTAAGTTTGCTTTCTTGGCACTTTTTGTATGCATTATTTGTATAAATGTAGTTATTTTACCGTATGTGTTGAATATTTGGAAATTGTGTTGTATTTGCATAGAATTAAGCTTACTCTAGTTATATATAAATGCAGTGATTGATATAAATTCATTATTTGATGCCATGTGAGCATATTCTATTCTAGATCAGTCATAGTAATTGTTTGTATCTGTGTGTATGACATACACACAGATACAAAAAATTACTATGATTTGTGTGTCCATGGTCTAACTGGTAGCATGTTGGATCACAGATCCTGAGTTTGAATCTTGGTATGGACATATCTGAAGGGTGTTTCATCTTTGTCTTCGCTTCATTACCTTTGGAGGTCTCCTGGCCCATTTAGCCTACCATGTGCACAAAAGTGACTGTAAAACATAAATTATGAACAACCTATGGTAAATGAGACATAAGGTTCTCCTTTTTTTTACAAAATTAGATCAATGTCCATAAGCAGGTGGTTCTCATCTAAATGTCCTACATGCAACCAGAGCCAAGGCTAAGTAACTCAAATCAACATTTACTCAACAAACCTAAATCAATCAAGGCATTTATGTATAACCACAGTTAGCACAACTCCACATAAATACAACAGTGAAGAGTTGCTGGACTTCACTGCATGTGGCTTATGCTGTATATATTATAATACTTTCTATGTGTATATGCATGTATAACATATAATATATAATCCTGATTTTAATTTCCTTTATTCTGTCTTAGGCTTCTAGAAATGATGAGAAGAGTTGCTGTAATGGTTGTCTTCTAATTGCTGAAATGAGCTCCAAAGGTTGTCTCACTACAGGAGAATACACAAAAAGTTGGTATCCTTGAACGATATATTTAGTACAAAATCTATTAAAATAATAGATTATTAAAAATTTTATTATAATATCTTATTCGCCAACAGAAGCAATAGAGATGGCCGAAGCAAACAGCGATTTTGTCATAGGCTACATATGTCAATCAAGGCTTACAGATAACCCGCAGTTTTTACACATGACACCGGGTGAGTTGTTCTTTTTTATAACATTAATGAAGCAACTAATGATATTTATTAGGAACATGCACGTCTATTCTCAATATAATTTTCAAATTTGTATGTGAGCAATGGATTTCTTAGAAATATGGATGTGTGTGTTTGTTTGTGTGTTTACTATATACCTTGCTGTATATTCGTAGGTGTTAAGCTAGTCGAAGGTGGTGACTCATTAGGACAGCAGTATACCACTCCAGAGGATGTGATAAGACGAAAGACTTGTGATATTATTATTGTTGGTCGTGGGATCACAGAGTCTGTGGACCCAGTGGCTACAGCTATACACTACCAACAAGCAGGATATGCTGCTTATGTGTCCTTGTTCCATTAAAAGTTGATGATTTACAATAAATAGATATATTATTTTATGATATTCAGATAATTTGGTGCACAATTTCTTTCTTTTGAAGTTGCCTTATGCTAGATGCTTGCACTCTCTCTCACTCTCTCATACATATGCTTTCAAGTATACATGTACACAGAAGGACATATTCAGTACCCAGCTACACTTAAATATACCTTCATTGTAGATTCGGGTGTTTTGATATCAAGAAGAAACACCATTTTGCATGAAATTATTCCTACATAATTAATTGATCTCAAATAAAAAGTAATAACTGCAATAATTTTATGACAATGAATAGACTGATCCAGGCTAAACGCATTGCATCGGTTACCAACTGCGGTCTCTGGTTAGAAACAACTGTGGCACCTACTGTTATTAGGGGATGGCAACTTTTCATATTACACGGAGACTGAGACTGGCACTTGAGCTGAATAATTGTGTCTCCAAAGGATTTAACACAATATTTATCAGGATATAACCCAATGATTGAGAGGACTGATCTCTAGATGAATGACACAGCTAAGCCTCCATGTTGACTTGTAGGGGATTTTTTAGCATAGATTTATATGGATTAAAAATAAATAATTTTAAAATCAAACTTTTAGCTGAATGATTTTAAATATTTAATGTAAATGTAAAGGACAATTTGCAAGTTTTTAAAATATAATTTTTACTTGTACCTGGGAACCAATCATATATGTATCGCCTACATATCAGTAAATAAAAAAATGTTATTACATTAGAGTATTAACACCCTTGACATTTACATGTAGTAAACGCTGCATGAATGACTGATTTAGAAAATAAAACAGTTAATTCACTTTCAATACAAGATATCCTGCATAAATACCAATGTTACAGTATTAGGGATCACCCATTGAATTATAATCTATGTGATCATTGATTTTATCCATTCACATCGACATGTCAGATGGCAAAGGTTCTACAAAAAATAAGTTTGAACTAGACAGGTCGGACCATGACAGCCATGTAAATCGCGCTGAACATTACTTAGTTTAGTGGCATATATCTATAAAGCTATTCCTATTAAATGCAAAATTATGATCTGGAGATCACATAAACTATAAATAAAATCCAAATATAACTGGCCAGTAGCCTATATAAACCTTTTCGATAAGACATTTATCGGCCACTGCATGCGTAAATCGCCATGTAACACCGTGATTGTTAGACTTCTAACCCGAAACCATAGTGTGACATTCAACCGCATGGTGGCGCCAGGGATAATTGAATCGGTCTATTGTTACCATACAATCCTAGATTACTGATGTATATATATAATAATGTAGTAGATATGCTTCTTGAAGAAAATTATACCATTAAATATTAGATTGATAGATTTCGTAAAAAAACACACAAGAGAACATATTGAAATCCAGAACGGTTGACATGTTCGGTACTAGCTTAGAGCCATCATATCCGGAATTTGAAGATTGGTAATTCTGATGTAGGTTCCCTTTGGGGAATTTACTCTGTTGTACAGTTTCCATTCGCAACAAGTTTTCCTATTAATTAATATAATAAAATTTGTAGTGTCCTGTCAACAGCCATCCCCTCCCCAAATAAAATATTTTAACTGTGATCAAATCATCGAATGAACTACATGTAATCCTGAATAGGACTTTAAAAAAACACAGAAGTTGATATCATAACATGAAAAACTAATCCTTTATAAATTATCTATATACGGAATAGGCTGATGTGTTCATGAGGGCCAATCTATGAACAATAAAGGCTTGTCAGAGGTTTTTCTGTATTCAAGGAAGAAATATTTGCTATGAAAATCAAAATATATACTTAAATCGAAATAAAATTTTCACAGCATGAACACTAAATGTAAACCTGACGATGACCCATATACGAATCCTATACAAACACTGTTCCAGGCCACGCTACAGGTATCAACCCTTTTTTGAAGCTGTCTCGATCTTACAGACACTAATTTCAACCCTCCTATTGAACTCAAAAGTGGCCGTAAAACATCAATCATCATCCAAATCGAGCTCACTGGTTTAAGACTGTAGTGGCGGTTTTCATGAAGGCACAAGATGAATACATTTGACTACTGTCCAAGTAGTAGTTCCTTACTTAATAGAAGTGCACTTAAAAATAAATTATATTAATTTTGACGCGATTTAGATTTTATTGAGTCCCCATTTTGAGAAATTTCGTAGATCCCGTTGGGTTTATATTTTGATCCTGGGCGGAGTACATCCACCCAATATATGGCCGAGAGTCAGCTTATTACGTACTACCCACACACCAGCGGATGCTAAAAATATGTCTGAATACGAGGTATGTGTGTATATAGAAGGGCAAGTGGGTTAAAGAGACGATACAGTGATCTGCATGGATTGAGTCTATTTCAAAGAAACAAATAACATTGTTTTGAGGGATGCTATTGGATGGAGATTGTGGAAAGGCTCCTCAATCACCCCGTGGCTCTGTCACTGCAACACAAACACACATTGAGAGACATTGTACCAACGCCTTATGTGTGTATTTATAAAATCTGCACCTAAATACAGATTAAAACATAGATATTCGTTTAAATCCATATATTTAGGCTTACTATTAAATAATGTGGAGAGAACCACACACTTTGAATAAGGCGCTCATTGTAGTTATTTCCTGTATGCGCGCGCACACTTTTGGCGCCATATTTAAAATCAGAAAATGATGTTTGCAAGCATTCATTTACAAAAATATGATATGTTTCAGTTTTTCTGTAGTAAATAGCATTAACCTATCTCTAATAACTAAATACCCCCATTACATTAAGACAGCCATCACACATTCACGTTAACAATTGTGTTAATATGATATCGTAGAAAGCATAACAAAATGTATTTGTGAATTAAAAATATAACACGAACGAACTGAATTCGGGATCATATAGCTGTCTTGTTTTCCTTTCCTGAAAACGATATAATATACCCGTCGCTAAAGACACGCATGCAATATAATAATCTTATACAGTTACATCTAATATTGTAAGATACTTTACATATATGTGTTGTGGGCGTTTTCCATTACGGGTTTAAACTACTCGGGAGGTTAAACAGCGTCCTCGGTTTAACTCGTTTAACTTGTGATAATTTTGTTTTGTCTGTTTCTCATTTAGGCACCTCGTTGCCGAGTTACTAAGAGTACCTATTTTAGCCAGCTATAATAATAAGCGCCGCTTCGTGATCACCAAAACCAATATGGTGCCCCCCTTGCAGCTAGAAGTCCAGAGCCGACTTTGGGATCGCGCAGTCGGCGCACTCAAAAATATTTCGATTTACAAACACGAGCGAGCCAGCAGACCATATAATATAGATAAAGATACAAACAGATAGAAAACAAGACAGGTATGAACACATAACCATCAACCGAGTGCTCGTTTTCGCATACATGGACAGACGAATCTTTACAACAAAGACTGGTCCACATTAAGCCATGGAGACGACGACGAACACCCAGAGAAGCTACCGTTAGCAAGTTTCCAGGCCTATGACCTAAACCACGTGACGATGATCGTCCAATCGGCTGCAGCCGGCTTCGCCCAACTAATACTTATTCATGAGATGTTAGCGTCCATTCCTAGAAAGGAGGAAAACGTGTCACGATATCAGTGTGGAATTCGCCTTTTACAAGAAGGAATAGGCCCGATCGGCATTGAAATATAATCCAATTTCATAGACTAATCGTCGAAGAAGCTGATCATCGAGACTAGAAGCGCAGCCATGGTGAGTCGATGATTTTCTGCCGTGTTTTATACCGACACTATGTGGAGGCCATTTGGTGGAGCTCGCATTGTTTGCCTTTTCAGACAGACGCTTGCCTAAATAACTCCCGCCGAAAGAGAAGCTTCCCGCCAAACTGTCTCAAAGATAGAGAAATATTATAACTTGTAATTGAATTTTTGTATAAATATCTAGCTCTATGTGGGTCAGTGATTTAGCCCTGTGTGCATTCTTTGACGATATAACACATATTATGCTAATGTATGAGCCCACACATTTTCTGTGTATGCGTGTGTGTACACGCCTAACTTTACACCGGTTTGGAGGCTGACTAATGTGTGTCATGTCAACAGGCTGATGTCATGTTTTGGGTAAAATTCTTATCGCGGCTACATTTCTGTGAGTTTTGCTTGATAAATTAAGGCCAACTGTTAATTATATTAATTATCCTGATCCAATACCATCGGTGCTTTATGAACAACAAAGAAAAGAGTATTTCATTTTTTTCCTGAATCTATCTCTTAATATTGACTACAGTCGACGTGATTTAATCAAAAAAGTAACCAGTTCTGGTTGACAACCTTGGAAATAACCAAATATATAATTAGATTATTATACCGCTTGAGCAGCAACGTCTCAGTTTTTATCTATTCTGCTGCCTATCATACGTATTATCTAATGTGCCATATTTCTTTTAAAGACAAACATTACATGAAGATCGGATTTATCTTAAGGTTTTCAGAAACAATTTAAGTAGTCATATTGAGCTAATGTTTGGCACTATCAACAGAATGCAGATAGTCAGACTACGCGTTTGTTGTCGGGGATGTTTTTGTTTTGGCATGTATACAAATTCCACTCTTCGATGTAGGCGTGTTTTTCTGGGGCGTATTAACCGGCAGGTTGGTTAAAGTAAAATCTGTAATGTTATACTCTGTGGAATCCTCAGACCCAAGATCCCCGTGATCAGATATCTGGATCAAATGATTGCTGATTGTTGAGATTTTCCCCCTTTTACATGGTATAATCCAATATATTTAAAGATCTACACGAACAACAGAATATGAAGTACTTAACCTAAGGGTTTATGTTTCATATGAAAAGTAAGAGTACTTCAGATTGAAGAAAGTAGTGTGAAAAATAGTTTCTTTCGGTCTTAACAATGGTATCATCAACAAACACTGTTGAACTGTGTATAATTCATAATCATACTAAGCACATATATATATATATATATGTGTGTGTGTGTGTGTGCGCGCGCGCGCGTGTGAGTGGAGAGAGAGAGAGAGAACACTCGCCAACTCGCCCCTGTATTTGTGTATGTATACCGGTATACATATATTGAGCTATCCTCGATCTCTATGCCCCTATATTTGTGTATGTATACCAGCATACCGGTATTGGGTTCTCCTCGAACTCTACGCCCCTATGTTTGTGTGTATATACCAGCATACCTGTATTGAGTACTGCTCGATCTCTACGCCTTTGCGTTTGTGTATGTATACCGGTATTGAGTACTGCTCGACCTCTACGCCCATCAAAAGATTATGAAGTGTGGCTATAATTCGCTGCAAACAACCATAAAATAAATATCAGTTCGCATTGAGTCGACATTCGACAAACATAAATCCCTAAACATTCGGTTAAACTCGTTTTGTCCTGGACAAATACGATCCGTTTTTAGAAACAAATCATTCCAAAGTCTGTACAAAATAAACATTTGGCCATATTCGATGTAGTGACCTCATCATCTGTAACAAAACCGATTTTAGCTTGTATAGAACCGTTAGCACCTATTGTCGCTTGTTTATATCGCAATTAAACTCCTTGTTGTTAGAGTCGGGGCGTTTGTTTATGTCAGCCATGGTGTATTAGCGATAAATAATTAAAAAGCTAAATACATAACTCTTATTTAAAGCGTTTCGGCCATTTCCCCTAAACGGTGTATAAACTACAGTAAAACGTTGTAGTGGCCGAAAGTCGACAAATAGTACCGAAATCTGTATAAACCTTCGAGAAATGTGACGGGAAAATAGATGCAATTGATCTATTCTGCTGCCTATCATACGTATTATCTAATGTGCCATATTTCTTTTAAAGACAAACATTACATGAAGATCGGATTTATCTTAAGGTTTTCAGAAACAATTTAAGTAGTCATATTGAACTAATGTTTGGCACTATCAACAGAATGCAGATAGTCAGACTACGCGTTTGTTGTCGGGGATGTTTTTGTTTTGGCATGTATACAAATTCCACTCTTCGATGTAGGCGTGTTTTTCTGGGGCGTATTAACCGGCAGGTTGGTTAAAGTAAAATCTGTAATGTTATACTCTGTGGAATCCTCAGACCCAAGATCCCCGTGATCAGATATCTGGATCAAATGATTGCTGATTGTTGAGATTTTCCCCCTTTTACATGGTATAATCCAATATATTTAAAGATCTACACGAACAACAGAATATGAAGTACTTAACCTAAGGGTTTATGTTTCATATGAAAAGACTTAACCTAAGGGTTTATGTTTCATATGAAAAGTAAGAGTACTTCAGATTGAAGAAAGTAGTGTGAAAAATAGTTTCTTTCGGTCTTAACAATGGTATCATCAACAAACACTGTTGAACTGTGTATAATTCATAATCATACTAAGCACATATATATATATATATATATATATATATATATGTGTGTGTGTGTGTGCGCGCGCGTGTGAGTGGGAGAGAGAGAGAGAACACTCGCCAACTCGCCCCTGTATTTGTGTATGTATACTGGTATACATATATTGAGCTATCCTCGATCTCTATGCCCCTATATTTGTGTATGTATACCAGCATACCGGTATTGGGTTCTCCTCGAACTCTACGCCCCTATGTTTGTGTGTATATACCAGCATACCTGTATTGAGTACTGCTCGATCTCTACGCCTTTGCGTTTGTGTATGTATACCGGTATTGAGTACTGCTCGACCTCTACGCCCATCAAAAGATTATGAAGTGTGGCTATAATTCGCTGCAAACAACCATAAAATAAATATCAGTTCGCATTGAGTCGACATTCGACAAACATAAATCCCTAAACATTCGGTTAAACTCGTTTTGTCCTGGACAAATACGATCCGTTTTTAGAAACAAATAATTTCAAAGTCTGTACAAAATAAACATTTGGCCATATTCGATGTAGTGACCTCATCATCTGTAACAAAACCGATTTTAGCTTGTATAGAACCGTTAGCACCTATTGTCGCTTGTTTATATCGCAATTAAATTCTTTGTTGTTAGAATCGGGGCGTTTGTTTATGTCAGCCATGCTGTATTAGCGATAAATAATTACAAAGCTAAATACATAACTCTTATTTAAACGCTTTTCGGCCATTTCCCCATAACGTTGTATAAACTACAGTAAAAAGGTTGTAGTGGCCGAAAGTCGACAAATAGTACCGAAATCTGTATAAACCTTCGAGAAATGTGGCCTAGATGCAATTGGATAACGCGGTGTCCGACATGTAGTTAATTAGGCTATACGACGATGAAATGCTAGCATACAGTTTCCAGTCTGTTTTTGTACAAGATGCTATTTCCATTATTTATTATGATAGGTGCTAGTTCTTGTTGGTGAGATTGAAACAAGATTATTATATCGTTGTCTGAAATAGTTGTGATCAAGCTGCACATAAGAATACGGCACATCAATGGCATGTTGGTAGTATAAATGAGTGAGTGAGTGCAACCTATTATAAAGCTGCACATAAGAATATGGTACATCATTGGCAAGTTGGTAGTATGAGTGAGTGAGTGAATGAGTGAGTGCAACCTGTGTGTATGGCGGTTGTGCATTTAAGTTTTGCAGCTCGAGTTGTTTTTGGTTGTCGAAGGATATTAGAAGCACCAAAACTTTAAACCCGTTTTTGAACTACACCTATTCAATGTTGTTTTCATAGATATCTAATATTCAATTTTTACTACATCTAACTTCAACATTAGGGGTTGACTGTGTGCGGCCTCTGAGTGGCCACTTCTAGTAAGAAGACTTCAATCAACTCTAAATTATTTATTAGCATTATTTATATCATCAGCATCAGATAGAGTATTGTAAATTTTACTACAAATGTTATAATTCCTGTGGAGTTGATAACGTTCCCAGATCGTATAGATTCTTGTTAGATGGCAGAGCGAAAATGAGTAAGGCGCTCACTGATAAACACTCATCTTGGTTTGAGGTTTACAATTGTCTCACAGAATCCTCTTTGTATGTCGAAATCGAAATATGCTACTAAAAGGAGGCTAAATGAGAGTGTTTATATATATATATATATATATATATATATATATACTCGAACCGAATGTGCTGGGTTAGTATCTCGTTCGAGATTCTACTCAAGCAATATGTAACAATGTTTCTAGCTATAGACCAATCCAGAGATTAATTTATCAGGGATTCCCTCGTGTGTGATTGGCCACGTTAAATGGATCTGCCGTCTGGCGGATTTAGTATGAGATGTTAAAGATCACGGCTCTGACAGCGGCCAGGTCCAGGATATTTCAGCTTCATCTTTCCCATCCTGCTGCAGTGATGGGGGTGCGTTTCTAATACGCGCGCGTGCGCGCACACGCACCAAAATGATAACAAAATCACATTGTATATTGTACCATCTTTTTCGCTTTGAAAAATACCTTTTAATTACTTTTTCTATCGCTGTTGATGCGGCTGCTGGTAGTGCTACAACAACAACAACTACTACTAGAATCATAATAATAATTAAAAATAATTAATAATAATAATGAGATAAAAATGTGCACCACGTATTTGACTCAGTCCTCATCTTCTCTTTCCTGTTTCAGGCCAACGACATCCGATTTTTTGACCTGGAGGAGGCGGTGCTGGATTGGGCTAACCTGATGTATGACCGTAATGCCAGAAGCCGGAAGCAGCGACGCCTGAAGAGGAAGCACTTCGTCGAGAACCAGCCGTGTTTGGATATCGAGATCGACTGGTCACGGCTGTCGATCAGCCACAAGACGGTCTGGGGCCCCATCGTCGACGATGACTTCGGCGAGCCCGTTGGCCCGAAGTCGGGCAGCGCAGCAACCGCAGCCACGTCGAACGGCAGCCGGGGAGCGGCCGAGGCGCCGTGCCTGAAGCCGAATGAGGTGAAGAACGTCGCCGCCAATGTGCTCTTCAAGACCGACTTCAGCAACGACACCGACGAACGCCAAGAATACTGCATGAAAGTCGAGAAGACCACCCGGTCGTCGTGTACGACCGAAATTGAGAACGGCCTGGTGAAGGGCGCCGAATTGTCGGCCACGCTTAACATCGGCGACGTGCTCGAGGTGGGTGCCGCATTCACCCGCGAGGTCTCGCTCAGCAAGATCGAGGGCGAGACCATCGAGCAGGAGATGACCTGGGCCGCCGAGAGTACGATCGTCGTGCCGCCGCATCGGGCCGCTACCGCCGAGATGGTCGTCCTGGAGAAGCAGCAGACCGGAGATTTCGTCGTGCTGACCACCGTCCGCGGTACGGTGCTCGTGCGGTACAACTCGCTGAATGACAACTCGTTGCTGTTCAGCCAGAGCGGCAAGATTCACTACGTCATCGGCGAGTACCTGAAACAGGTGCGATCGCTCGGCAAGGCGTTCCGTGGCATCGACGTGAACAAGGAACAGGGAACAGTCATCTTCCAGACGAAGGGACGGTGTACTTTTAGGTTTGGAATTAAGCAAATGGTCCGGGTCAACCAGGATAAGAAATCGGTGTAGCCAATACGGTATATTCGGACCTATACGACTAAATATAATTGATTGCTTCTAAGTAATTCATCCTGTAGCTAGTAGCTTGCGCACCGACTTATCCACGTTTTACCCAACCCCCATGTTGACTAATTGGGTAAGAATAGATTATTGTGCGTTTTGTTGAGGGTAGGGAGGGTAGGGAGGCTTTGAATAGGGTTACATATGCAGCTGTGATGGTGGAGGGCTATGAATAATGGTACGTATACTGCTCTGTTAGTCCGCGTGGTAACAAAATGGCACGCGTTGGTGTGTTATGTTGGTGAGAGAGCCGGGCGAATAACGACATATATACAGCTGTTTTAGTGAGGGTGAAGTGCCATAAATACAAAATACTTATACAGCTGTATTGATGAGAGTGAAGCCCTATCAATAACGGCATGTTAACAGCCGTTTCATGAATGACATAAAGCTGTGAGTGTGAAAGGCAATGAATAACAATTCATAGAGTTGCGTTAGTGAGAATGGAGGCCAATGAATAATGGCATATCTATAGTTGGGTTAGTGAGGGTGGATGGTAATGAACAATAGTACATGTAAAGTTGTGTTGGAGATGCGTGGTGCAGATGTATTTGGGCGTTTGAGTAAAGGAAAGTACACTTTATAGTAAGAAAACCACGCCGTTATATTTCATGGAATCGGCGGAGAAACAAGTTCTACGAGTCAGTCCGTGATGCAACGTTCATGCCGGTTATTTGGAGAAAGGTCTCCGATGACTGCTAATCGAAGCACCAGCTCTGTAAAGTAGATTACAGCTTATTCTGAGGTGTTGGGCTAGCCACGGCTAACACCCAGTACTATTTATATCACTATAACAGCTGTGTGCCAAGCTCAGAAATTTCACTGTGATATTTCCTACTCGTGTGAATCTTGGGGGGGGGGGATTCCCAAGACTGTATGTATTAGCTGCATTTGTGTATGTGCCATCACACACACACACACATACATATATATATATATATATATATATATATATATATAGAGAGAGAGAGAGAGAGAGAGAGTCTAACCTGACTTCCATGTCGACTTTGGGACATGACTGAAATTTGGCGTTAAAATGGGGGAGGCTATTCGGCGCGTAGCTTTGGGGTTGGATGAATGGGTATAGCTAGTTGTGTTCAATATACCTGTAGTGTACTCTATGGATAATATAAGACCATATATGGTAAGTAATAACAATTTATTTATTTAACAACATAATAATAGAATGCGATAATCTGCTGCTTCTGTCCAATGTCAAATTCTGTACGTTTCCGGGGGGGGGGGGGTTCTCGATAAAGTAGCCATAATTAGAAATGATAAGATGAACAGGACATATTGGTGGCATTATGTATTACAGTAATGTTTTGTCAGTGATGAAAGGTAATAGTAGTTACATATCACTTCTACTTTATATATCTATTGATCAGGTGGTTAATTACACGTGGCTTTTGATCCTTTCTTAAGCCTCAACTACCAGTTTATTTCATCTATCACCGACTGACTTAAAGGCATTGATACATCTAATTTATTCATCGTGACATGATTTTCACAGATTACCAGAATTTAACTGTCAGTGTGTGGCGGTAATTAGCGCGGGGGTGGTCGGTTTTAATGGCAAGGTATGGTATTCATATTGGGTAAGCATTGGTAGAATAACGGGGGCGTTTCCAGGGGTAATTATCATGACAGAAAATCGGGTCCTTAGAAACATTGGCGGTAGCTGTGGTTGGCGGCTGTTCGCGGGGTTAGACTATATATAAATATGAGAAAGCGCCTTTTGCTGTCATAACGTTGTCGTTGTATGTCAAAGTGATTGCATTATGATAATTATGTGTGCGAGCTAGATGTGATTTTGCATATATAGTATAATGCTCGATTTATCTTTCTAGGCACTGTGAATAAGAAATCGTGGTAATCTAAAGCTTATAATGTGTCCATTATTATACTGATGTTAGTATACTGGTTGTCTTATATAATATAGAATGCAATGCTCCTGTATGTTTCTTTGACCACTCTCTTTATGCCAGTTTCATATTGGTGCCATTTATTTATTCAAGGAAATTTGTACACATATTTTTATATATATATGAAACATAATCAAACATGATGTCTTTGTTTGCTGAATTGTTTTTAGTGTATGTGGTGTTCATGTATCTATTTGCATGTTAGGATATTTTAAGGCCACTTTTGTGCACAAAGTAGGCCAAATGAGCTCCAACGGTAACGAGACGGTGTCAAAGATGAAACACCCTTCAGATATGCACACGCCAAGATTTGAACTCAGATGGTTGAGATCTGTGGCCAATCACACTACTGGTTTAGCAAGTGGAGGTGTCATTTGCATGTTAGGAGTACAAGAAGTAATGATAACTTCATCATATATTTGGTGGGTGGTTTGTTTAGACTTTGCACTGCTTACATCTGCAACATATGGCTGAGAAGGGAGAACCCTGTGAAAATATCCCACAAACAAAGGTTTTAGTTGGATTTGAACCAACAGTCTGAAGATCTGCATCACAATGGTATAACCACTGTGCTACCAGAGTACCCCACTTCAGCATATATCATGCCAATAAACCATAACAAGCCATGCAAGATATTAATTAGTCCAACCGTACTTATATGTGTGTGTGTGTTGTATCTTATGAACTACCTATCCAGTACTTATAGCAATTATTTAACACCTGGGTTCAAACCTGGTTGCGCCGTGTCAGAAGTGTGTTTCATCTGTCACTTCGCCCCATTACCATGGGAGGTCACTCTGCCCATTTAGTCTACCATGTGCACAAAAGTGGCCGTAAAACAGCAATTTTTCATTTGGAGATTCTCATTCACTAACAGTATTTATTAAAACATCAATATACATTCTACAACACTAACAGCAAGTAATACACTAGATAAGAATATACACAATACTAGAAACCCACTATCTAGTTAGAATGGTATCATTAATAATGAGATGAGCTTTCTTTACAACATTCCACAAACACTTAAAATACACTGCAAGTCATCTAATTGATGATATATTCCTATATAAGACCATCCAATAATCTGCTATTTAATTTGCGCTGCAATTTTAGTAAAATTCCTTAAAGATTGCTCCTTACTGTGATGGCGAAAAGGTCTGTCACCCATAGGGCACACGTGTATACATGTTAATATGGATATCCCTTCTGCGTGTGCGTATTGCATCAATGCCATTTCGTTGACCCATTATAAGACAAACTGATCGGATGAACTGTTAAACAAAATGTTTAGTAATCTACTCTAGAGTTCCACTGATGACCAAGCGTGTAAAACAATTAAGAAAAGGCGACAATTTCATAAGATCTTTTGTCACATTCAGAGGGAATAAAATTATTTAACCAAAAATGAATATGCAATCTAAGCAAATAAATTAAATAGCAGAAAGAAAAGATGTGCAAATGATAATCTTTATATGGTTTAAATCAACAATGGAATTACTGAACGGAACCATATGATCTAAGCCCACCTATCACGACACACACACACACACACACACACTGCATATTTATAAAAATAACCTTGTTATCCAAACAGAATTGACATAATTTCAACCAGCTGTTGTGGTTACAATTCTTGCAGATCTCTAATGAACATAAGATCCCATTCCTTATTGTTGGCCTTGTGGAGCGTGACAGCCAGCTGATGATTTTCCACCTGAAACATAATAACATAAATATCAAGGATAAATTATAATCGCACGCAATTAATGGAAACAATGTGCAGGTTTCATCATTTAATACAAAAAACTATATATTTCAAACTGTACGAGTTATGTGAAAAACGACATGTATCAGAAACTTAGTGATGCAACTGTCATGCATGTAGACTTTGTTTAGAGCTATCTTTGTGGTTAGATATTATATGATACCATAAAATTTCCTTGTGTACTGCATACATATTTAATTAATCTACATATTTTATAATATACTAATATAGGGATGTTATAAGTTGGCATCCCTTGCCTGATATTGAGAAAAATTATGGCTATAAATGCTACAAATAATTACAGGAACACACATTTTTGCATTAAAATTCTCTACCAACAACATCAAAATAAATGGCGATTATCTTGTCAAGCACTGTTTATGTTTTCACAAGTGCCAAGATACCAAGTTGACTTGGATACATGCATGAGCCTCAACAGAGATAACTTAATAAAAAATAATATTACTGATGGTAGTCATCCATCAGACATGGGATGGGGTCAATTCAATTCTGGAATTGATTATTTAAAAAAAAATTAATTGGAATTGATAAATTTTAAATTAGAATTGAGAAATAATGATCCAGAGCTGTTTGTTTAGTTTTTCGGGGAGAATCCCCAGGCTGTCGCTTATTCAGCACAGCCTCTATTTTGGAGTGGTTGAGGAACCTCCTCTCCCACCACTCACAGGGGAGCAGTACCCAAAGATGGAGCCGAAATACCCTGAGGGTGGTCACCGACAGAGTGTTTTACGTCCTCAGGGGGTCTTTAATGCCCCCCTTTATTTTAAATAATTAAGTGGAGACAGCTGCGCCAGCCATTTAACGTGGTCAGCCACCCACAAACTTTGGTTCCTTTTATATATATATATATCAAATATGCACACTGACTGTGGCACCACATGTGTGCATTTAACCAATTAAAATGGTCTAGATATCTTGGGCTCCACCCAGAACACGGTGACACCACCACATAGCATGCCTGTAATCTATATAGAGATATTGCTATTTAGGCATTTACCCCCATTCAAAGTTTAGAACAGGTAAAATTAAATTACCATTTAATTTTTTAATTCAGAAATATTTATTCCATGACAATCCTACTTGGAATATGAACTACTTGGAGTATGTATTCCAAGTAGGTACTGGGAGTATCTACTAATGGTAAAAAATATTAGACAAAAAAAGAGTCGGAACAAAACCGAATTGGAAATTTTGGAATTGAATTTGATAAATTTGAGGTGGAATTGACCAAATGGAATTGAGTTGAATTGACAAAATGGAATTGACCCCATGTCTGGTGTCTGTCTGTCAGTGTCTTCACTAGACCCTTATGTCCCCCACAGCAGTGATACATGAATAATGTTTGCTACCCTGATGAAATGTTGTTAACTTTATGCAACTGTGATTTTCAAATATGACATCTTATACAAGAAATTTCCCTATAGTCCTAATTTGCATAGATGGATGGATGAATCTTGTTTAACGACACATTGGCACAATTTAGGCCATTCAGTGTCCTAGAAAATTTGCATAGAGAAATTTACAGCAATCCCTTATAACAGAAGCAAATGACATCCTCTCGATGGACAATAAGAAATTTATTTAGAAACAAAATTGATCCATGAAACCATGTGATCTTGTAAATATAGTTCTGTCACAAAAAACAAATAGAAACTGGCATTTAATAGATGTCTGTTTAAGAAAATAATGTTCTAGAAACAAAATAAACTTCAACAAACTTTTGTTGTATGCAATGCATCATATAAAGCAAATTAAGACTGAAAGGTAGTGCTTGATGTTGTACAGAAAACAACCTTCAATCTAAAATGGCAACAGACCCAGAAATCTGATGATTAGCAGTGTGTCACTATGGCTGAGCCATACAGTGTTTAACAGTTGTGGCAGCTAACTGATTCCCTTAATGACATCATATTTTTAATAGTATCAATTATTTCACTTAGCAGAAATCCTGTCATGACTACCAGTACCAACCTTGACATCTGCTTTTGCTACTCTACCACTGTGGATCTTCTCCCAGAGGTAGTCCACTTTTCTTCCATCTACATCCAATGTTATCATAACCTTCACAGTTCTGTTAATAAAAATTTAATTACTAAAAGAACAGATGATTGATGTTTTACGGCCACTTTTGCGCACACAGTAAGCTAAATGGGCCGAGTGACCTCCAAATGTAATGAAGCGAAGTCGAAGATGAAACGCCCTTCAGATATGCCCACGCTGAGATTCGAACTCAGGTGGTAGTGATCTGTGATCCAATGCCCTACCAGTTAGACCACAGAGGCACCCTCACTAAAAGAACAACATTACAACTGAAAATTATTAGATCAGAGCTCCTGTACTGCACTCTGTCTGTCCCTTGTACACAATTAAATAAACATTAGTACATTCAGATGGTTCAGTCAATATGAGTTGGGAAACAAGCTCATAATAATAATAATAACGACAAAACTTCTATAGCGCCAATATCCTTGAAAATAATCAAGCTCAGTGGTGCACTTAGTACAGGGGTTGGGCAAACTCATAGTCCGGGTATGATGCAAAGTTCATCAACAAATGATCAGATGGACTGGAATCTTAGGAGGGATGAGTCGGAAAAGGTGAGTTTTTAAATGGTGACGGAAAGAAACTATGCTATTGGCATTGCACAACATTGAGTTTAAGAACTGGGATAAAGGATTTTGCGAGATAGAGACAATGGTACACAGTCTACCCACTCTGGTGTCACTTCACAAGTTGGCAGATCTGCTGCATTCTTTGGCTTAAACTTTCCCATGAAACCCTTTTCAGTCTCTAGATCCCCGAGCTGAAGATATAGCGTATATTTCTTTCCCCTCTGTCCTGCAATGGACACTGTAATAAAAAAAATTGTATTACATATGGGTATGATTGGTCACCATACACACACACACACACACACACACATACTGTTGTTTTACTCAAGATATCACATAAGCTGTAACAAATATTCACATTCACTAAACATCATGATAATTGGAAGTCTGTTATAAAGAATCTGCTGTGTTATAAATTTTTACATATTATAGTCAGTACTTAAACAATTTTGAATTTTAGTTGCCTAAATATAAAACATGAACACCTGTTATGGCAGATTTGTGATAAACCAGAATAAAATAGAAGGTAACTTATTAAATCACATAAACACTAAAATTCCTTCATGAATAAATACTTTTTCAGGTATGTCCATGACAACTCACAAACAATTTAATACAAGTTAATGCTCCAAAATGGCCGCATCAGAATATCCACTTGCAATTATCCTAAACAAATATCGCCTACAGTCTACACCTATCTCTAATTTATTAATTAGGTCTAGACTCTATAGACTATATAATACACAAATTAACAATAATTAAAAAATAGACTTCGAGTACCTCCGTCGAATGTACCAGGTCCTGTCGCCATGATTGATTACGTCATGGGCCAGTCAAATTTATCCTTGTGGGTTGCCGTCTAAGAAACTGAATACCATAATAACACAATCAATATTTGGTAGGTAAACAAATTTGATAAACAGTTCTGACTAGACTAAGTCTAAGATAGAAAATATGGTAACGTGTAAACGAATCATTCGTCCACGACCGATTGACGATTCATTGGTGCATGTCAGCCCTGACTTGATAGGTTCGTTATGGGCCGATAATATAATAACCGATTAAATATCAAATCACAAATGCGACACAACACATTAACCTTTGCACGAATATTCAAGCGTTTAGACCATGAAAAGGTGTCCTAGCACACCGACTCATTTAGTTCCCTATTACATTCGCTAGAGGCGCGTACAGCATCTCAGCGGTTAATGCTGCGGAAGAGTTTCACGAAATTACATTTTAAATACGAAGTGGTTACGTATCCGAGCATCGGAACCCTGCACTTCAGCGTTATATGTCCGAGCACTCACTCGCATGCGCTAATTATTCCTCGATTGCTATTACTTCCGCTCAAATATGGCGGCCGAGCAAGTAGTACTTCTATTTGGGTTGAAAGAAGATGCTTTTGATAGTTTCGAAGAGGTACAAACGAAAATCAAAGAAATAGACGATCAATAGAATACCCATGCGGCTTTACAAATAATTGGGGTTCCCAGGTGTCCTAGAAATCCTGGAATATAAAAAATTCATTTTCCCGGTCCTGGAAATGTCTTTGAATTTGACAAAATTGCATGGAAAAAATACTGCATGCATTTGGAAAACACCCACTTGGAATTAAAAAAAGTTAATAAATAGTAGGCCTGTAGAAAATAATATTTCCTTGGCTGCGGGAACCATAAAATAAGGCTATCATATTTTCTTTTTAATCTGATTATAATGTCTTTTAATAGACTTAATATAATTATAATATCGTTATTAAACGCTAGTAGCAGTAATTACAACTAAGCTCCCGTCACTGACACGATTTATAATAATATTGATGATGCATATGGTTCAGATGCTGAATGCTCGGATTCTTATCACCAACGAACACGATGATGATGCTCGGCTTGCTGTTCCGCGTCCGAGCACCGGAAACACCCAAACTTGGCGCACGCGCGTAGAGTGCTCGGACCTTTATCATCAACGAACACGATTCCGATGCTCGGATACGTAACAACAGCCTTTTAAATATGTAACATATCAAAACAGGCATGCGACTGTTTATCTGTATTTCATTCCTTTGAATAATGCCATATAAAATTGTAAGATGCCTGATTTCCATTACCATTAATGATTTAGCTTCCGGGGGATATAAGTGTATATATATATATATATATATATATATATATATATATATATATACTCTCATAAGTATACTATATATATTTAGGAGCTCATACTTTTTCCATAGACATTGTTACCAACAGCCAAGGGTTCCAACAGTTAAAGGCACTTTGCACTCTGTGTTGTAGCAATTTTGGGACTGAGGAAAACTTCATTATAGAGCGGTGTACCCTACATGGGGTTATCTCAGATTGGCATATGTAGAAGAATGTCTTACATTAACAGATAATCCTTTTATTAACATTAATTATGAAAACACTTATCCTAATATTCATGATATAATCATAATAATAATAATATGTGACATTTATACATGCAACCAAATCACATTACATCATGAAATAATGTTTAGCAGTAAAAATACATTAATATATGTTTAAATATTTAGGAAATACGAACTACACAAACCGGTCATAAATAGACATTTGTACGATAACTTTGTGTTTTGGTGAGGCTTTTCTATATGTTAAATCCATTGGACAAAATTTCAGTGTTTCCATCTGACTCAAAAACTCTAGGGTTAATTGCTGTTGGCATATAGTTTGAGCATCTGCAAAGCAGAAGTCACATCCTGGTCGGAAGGTATTGGAAGTTCATCAGGATCTATGTCGTCGGGTATATGATATGAAGCTCTGGTTATGTCTTCACCACACGGTTGACAGCACCAAGAGATACTTAAATGTTGCTGTCACAATTCTCTGACTAGAACGCTCACCTGCTTTCAACATCTCCAGGTTCTCAGAGATAGTCATCACAGCCATATTAATTAGCAGTTAAGAAACAAAGACATCGAAAATCTACATGCTTGGAACTAACCAGTTTGGGTCTACGTTCTATATAAGCTATATAAGTAATTTTAATGCATATTTTGTATTGTGCGCTGCCTTATGCCATATTGAAGTTGTCATTATCTTCAGTGTTAGATACGAATATCGACGTGTAAATTTGGAAATTATCTGTAAATTGGAGGCAAATTCTTAACTTAATTAAATTACCATATTTTCTCCACCTATTCTAAATTCTAAATTTACTTAGAATTAGTCTCCGTGGGGAACAAATCCCATGCTGTTAGCTGTAACTGGGATGTTTCAACAATACGTTTAATAAATGCTAATTCTCCCTCCCATGTGATGACATGTGGAGCCAAACTGCCATTTGTATGCAGTACATGGATATCTGTATGCTGTTATATGGTAATTGTTTCTGTTCTATGTAACATCGGAGCCTGTAATCTATTAAAATTGATCTGTTTTTTTTACAGATTGTTGTTATCTGTATCATATTAATTGGTAACGCGGATGCTTCAATGTAATACTAAAATTAATCAATGATCCGAGAACCCAAAAGTAATTGGTGATATATATTGATCGTTCTTAATTTGACGGCTTACTCACACCGGAAGACTAATGCTGCCATCTAGCGATTGACTGCTTGTGTTGATCTTTCAATAGGATTATTTATAGGCATATTACTAGAAATGTTGCTGAATTTTTAGATATGGTATATATTGTTACTTAGGCGATTACACGATTTTATTCCATCAATACCTAACATCATCTAGCTTTCTAGGTATGCTAGTATGTTGTTACACTTACTAATGTAACATTAGGCTAGCCTTAAGACTTAAACAGCCGAAGACTTAGCCAGGTCTAGTTAGGCCCTTAGGGCTAGGCTCTTAGACTTAGTCTTAGATCTAGTCTTAGTTAGAAGTTAGAGCCTTACCCAGTTACTGTCTACTCACTAGATATACTGAGTTACTCACTGACTGAGTCAGTTAGTGGGCTAAGTTATCATATGTTTATCTTTAGAGCGTTGTATAAAATAGAGATTATATAAATACCTCCATGGCCTACCCGGCTACTGTGCTCTTGTAATCCACTTTTACATTATTTGATATTATCCATCAGATCTGTCAGAATTATAATGTCAAAGTGAATTCATTCCAGATAAGTTATATTACAGATCTACATACTGTAATACTATAGTGAGTCTATTACTCTTTCTTGTGTTTGTTTGCGTTGTAAAGCTATAGTCTAAGTATAGAGTCTACTCATTGTTTAAGTAATTTAAAGTTAGATTAGTATAATAAACCACACCATGAAAAATGTTATACTTCTACTAGTTGTTGATGCTAGTCAGTTTCATCCTGTGTTACTTAAACCAGGAAAACAGAGATAATGGATCTTAGTCCTTGCAAAAGGTAGAAAATGGCCAGATTAGGGTAAACTACTAGTGTGTATTGAATGGAATGTATTACTATAGATTACTGAACATTTGTGGCCTTCCTACAAAGAGGCATTAGACTTTAATGTTCACTGATTAGTTGATGGTGTAATATTTAATTTTAATAAAGTTGACCACATTGGGGACATGTAAGTAAACATCTAGATATTGCTATATTGGCTTGATTATCCACGTTTGGATCCTATATATTTGCTCATTTTCATCTGATGAAAATACGACATATTTGTTAATAAAATTAAGCTGTTTTTTTAGTTGTTTTGAGTACAGTGACATGTTAACAATAATCTCAGGGCACCTCCATGGTCTAGCAGTAGCCCATTTAGCCTACCATGTGCACAAAAGTGGCCGTAAAACATAAATCATCATCATAGTTAATAATAATACCACCACCTGTTTGGTGTCTATGAAGAGTTTATTAAGTTTAACTAGAAAATTAAGTACAAATTTAAAATGCAGTAATATTTAATAATTTCTTTTTTACCACTATGTACGAATTTGTATTTTCAGTAAGTAAAGAAAATAACATGAGTGAAAAGAAATTTGACAGTGGTGAGTATAATTTCCTCTAAATATTTGTTAAATCACATCAGTCTTTACTCTTACAAAAGTTACATGTATTTGTTTACATTAACTTTTATTGCTGCACAAAGATTTTGCTTAACTAACCTGTTTGTTTCTCTGTCTATTTTAGTGTCATGGGGTGAACAGAGTAACACATCTTGTGTCATCTACCTCGGCTTAAATGCCATGCAGACAAAGAAGAAGCTAGGTGGTTATAAGCCTACTAATACAGAGATACCATCACCTGTAAGAGATGATGAGTAAGTTGTTAATATTATTGATGTGATATCACAATTCCATCTGGTGGATCTTAATATTTCCAGATGGTTGCATTTTATAAGAGACATGTAGACATGCAATGTATATGGGTGTATAAAGTGTTTCTTTTGTAATTATTAATTATCCCTAAAGTATGTATAATTACAATGTAAGAATCTGTTTATAAGCTAATTTAGACTTGCTTCTCTTAGAGATAATTTGATTTTCATAGCATTTCTCATCTACTTTTATGTCCATTTTTGATTTAGTAATATGATGGTAACAGCCATAGTACAAAATGATAATGGTAATCCAGACACATACGTATGGGTTAAACGTCACCAGGATAACATCTCCTCAGTCAAGGTCAAAGTTAGTATAGAGTCAGTGACATATATTTCCTAATTATACAAAACAACATACTGTTATGAACAGAAGTGCAGAAATTGTTATGGTTAAGGAGATGTTTATTTACGATGGTAATAATATTTGACTTGTTCATGTACTACAGGTTGATTCTAAGAATGGTGACCAGCTGAAGGTGACCTTGATTAAGTCAAAGAAGGAAGCCTGGCTACAACCTTTCCAGAGTTACCTTCTTCAGCTCTGACGAAGCCTGCCCTGTCACTTATTATGCAGCTAAAATTATTATTTTTGTCAGTCTGAGGTGGGAATCTCAAATATAAACACTGACACGATATTGTAATGCTAAAAATATCAGTAGATGTGTTATCATTGTCAGAAGTAAATGGTTATTGTTAGTAGACTATCATATATTATGATATTGTCAAGAAGTTCTGCCATTTGAATTATCAATTCTAGTGTAGTAATATTTTTCTTACAGTCAGCAGAAATATGTAAATAGGCTCGATTGATTACTAAAAAATAGAGACTTTCACACTGCATCAGAACTTCTATAAAGGTTTTTAAAAAACACATGTTCATCTTAGTAATTCTGCTAGCATGCTCAGTGTACCTGGAATTGTTTATACAATGAAAATATCTGAAGGTTGTTTCATCTTCGACTTCGCTTCATTACCTTTGGCCATTTAGTCTACCACATGCACAAAAGTGGCCGTAAAACATCAATCATCACATTATATGATGAAAAATTTTAGTGTTCAAGATTTTAGTATTTTATTTGACTAACGGAAATGATACTGCAGTTCTGAACAGTAAAAACATTAATAGCAAGCACTTAATGTCTTATCACCTCTCAGGTGTTGAAAATAATATTCATTTTATTTTAAACTTAATAATTTCTTACTGATGTGGGACCACTTAGGTATAAAATCATCTGTCACCGATGTATAGCGTTTTAAATGAACAATAATTAGATGTATTCTTATCAGCTTTGTATGTAATTTGTAATAAAGTTGTAATGATCATCATTGTGTTCAGTTCATTGTAGTCAAATCACCAGTGTCTTCTTTTTATACCAAATGATATTCAAAATTTACAAAAAAAACAAACAAAACTTTTTAAGGCTTAGAAATTTTAAGGTTTAGTAACACTTATTTATAACTAAAGATATAAATATCAAAAGCACCATTTTTATTCTTGTATAAATTATACTTTGATAGACATATTTCCATAGACGGGAAACATTATGATTTGACGTTATGACAGCGGCGTAGCCTCCATTTATCCACGACCAGCACCTGGTCATGTGAGCGATAAAGCACTAACTGTCCATACACGGTGAACTATTCTGAAATTTGCACACTATCTAATCAATCATGGATGAAGTAACGAACTATCACAGGAGAAAGAAAATTAATTGTATATGTATGCCTATAAAACACGACGTGAAATCAGTCACAAAATCATTTCTGTGACCATGCAGTGTTCATCCATAATGCAATGATTCCGTATAAAAATTTGTAAATTCATACATTTTCATCATTAAAACATATCATACATTCACCAAAAAACAATCGCGACTGAGATACAATCGGAGGTATCCAATTAAGCATGGCACAAAAATATAAACGCCTTTAAAAAGCCGATTTAAATACGTCATAAAATCGAAGTAAAAGCATTCAAAGGACTATAGTTTCAATCACCACGGAATAGCATCTCACTGATAATCCGGATCTGCGCCGAATATTTGTTCGCCGAATGAAAGACCATCGGATGATAGGATCCGGTTTGCTAATCCTTGTCCTGTATGACGGCCACGACCTGTTTGATGCCATATCGGAACGTACACTTTCCTTTCGTCTGGAACTCCACCCTCGAGTCGTCCGGGAACACGATGCCTACGTACTTCTTGCCCTGCTTCTTCATTTGGTCGACGTAGTAGCGGACGATCGTGTCGATCTTTCCCGAGTGACCGAACACCAGCGAGCCGTCTTTCAGCGACATGTACTTTATGGTGACGTACCCGATCATCGTCGTCAGTACGACGAACTCGCCCGACTGCTGCTTCTCGAGCACCTGCATCTGGGCGGAGGCCTTCTTGCCGGCGGGCACCGCCACGGTACTCTCCGCTCCCCACGTCACCTCTGTCTCGAGCGTCTCGCCCTCCATCTTGGTCAGCGAGACCTCGCGCGAGAACCCGGCGCCGACCTCCAGCACGTCGCCTATCGTCAGCGAGGCCGTCAGCTCGACGCCCTTCGTGACGCCGTTCTCGATCTCGGTTGTACACGATGACTTGGTCGTCTTCTCGATCTTCATCGTGTACTCCTGCCCGACGCTGGTCTCGTTTCTGAAGTCGGTCTCGAAGAGCACATTCACGTCGGTGGCGGTGACGCCGACCGGTTTCAGCGCCGGCGCTATCGTCGACGCGGCGCCGTTCTGGTTCGGTGCCGTAAAGTCGGCGTCGGTTAGCCGACCCCAGATCGTCTTGTTGCTGACGGAGAGATGGGACCAGTCGATCTGGACGTCCATCACGACGTCGTTGTCGACGAACTGCCTCTTCCTCATGCGCTTCTGCTTCCGGCTTCTGGCGTTCTTGTCGCACATCATCACGCCCCAATCCATCACCGCCTTCTCAACGTCAAAGAATGGTTCCAACTTGTCGGCCGCCTGTTGTGGCATTGGAAAGTAAAATAGCTTAGTGTGTATGTGCCTGCGTCTTTCTCTTTGTGTATGTGTGTGTGATAAGGCCTGTAAAATTTTGTTGTATGTAACAAACTTGGATACAACCGACTATTGAATACAGACGTCCAAAACCTTGGAGTAACCTACGTTTTTCAACAGTTGTCCGGCGCATTTGTTTTAATTAAATCAGCAATCAAGTTTTAATTCGTATTACGGTAGTTAGAATTTATCACCACCAGACAAGACTCCTTGATAGTTATAAACAGAAACACTTCATATTTTTGCAAAGTAAATACGGTGTTGCATTCAGATTCGATGTTACTCTTCAAGAAAAGCATGAACATTGATTACCGTTCATATTTAATACTTTTCCATTATTTCGAGACGATTAGGGTAGCAATCCAGATTGAGACCAAACGAACATTCAATAAAGATTCTAAGTTGGATAAGTGAAATTCGCAGTATTGTTATGGGAACAAAAACTGCCTGCGTCTTTTGCGGTTTGTGTAGACGTTCTGGCATAGTAACTCTATATAACGGATATTGTAACTCTATCATCTGGAGAATTCGACCGAAAACCAAATCTTGGATGGAAATGTTTTATACAAAGGCCAAGTATTTCCGTGAGTGGGTTTGTGTGTTGAAGTATTCCCGTGGGTGGGTTTGTGTGTTGAAGTATTCCCGTGGGTGGGTTTGTGTGTTGAAGTATTCCTGTGGGTGGGTTTGTGTGTTGAAGTATTCCCGTGAGTGGGTTTGTGTGTTGAAGTATTCCCGTGGGTGGGTTTGTGTGTTGAGGTATTCCCGTGGGTGGGTTTGTGTGTTAAGGTATTCCCGTGGGTGGGTTTGTGTGTTGAAGTATTCCCGTGGGTGGGTTTGTGTGTTGAAGTATTCCCGTGGGTGGGTTTGTGTGTTGAAGGTATTCCCGTGGGTGGGTTTGTGTGTTGAAGTATTCCTGTGGGTGGGTATTTGGTGATAGACATCACTAATAGGATGACTAAAAGGGTCAGTTGTTAAATGGGATACAACGGTTCTCATGTTTTAATATTTAAGCGAATTTCTAAGCTTGCATTTCAGGAAAGCCTAATCCCAATTGTGGAATGAACACAACTGAATCTCGCTATGCTGTACTTAACAAGAGATCATTGATGTAACTGTTGTTATTCTATGGCTATTCTTCTACACATGGTTGAAAAAAATGAATAAACCAATCACGAAGATGAAGATTGCTAACAATTCGGATATAGATTTTAACCCCAGTCTATGCTGAGAAAGAAATGCCTCTATACCGGTATATATACATGTAAATGTGCGTTGATTACTAAGCTTAGTTCAGTGCATTTTCCAGAAAGTATAGGTCCAAATATAGTTTATGTTCGAAAGATAAATGACGACCTATTTCTCGGAATGCTTGAATAACAACACCCAATAACCAAACCGTATTTACAGTTTTACCACAAAGTATTTGGGTGATATTTCCGAGATCGTCATATCTGGAATCGGCTTGTTGGTGCCAGATAATCACGAGGAAATGAAAGACCAGCTAACTACATGGATCTTTTTTTAAATATTCAGTCACTGGCAAGTCTGAAGTGTAAACTGTCGTCATGGCTCTTTGTTTACAATGCGTCTCACCCATTTTATGCTATTAACATAAATCATGCGTAGTGTACAGCCTGATCTAATAAGAACACGCACGTGTGTAATTCATATTTTACAATTTAAAACAACCGTCGTATGTTTCCGTTACGTTACTTCCAACAATTTGGCGGGTAAATCACCTCAAAGGCGGGAAGGTGAGAACGCCATGGCGGACCAGATAGTGACGGGGCGTGTCTGAAAAGCGGAGGGTTAAAACTTTTGATAACATATGATTTACTCACCATTATGTCGTTAGTTTCGTCACGATTACAATCTCCAGTTATTAGGCCTATGAATGATGTCGCTCTCGAATGGATCTACGGTGCCGAAAAGTGATTATTTGTAGAATATGTGAGGCATCTATCCCATCCGGTTTGATAGAAGAAACTAGGACAATGAACGCGTCTAGCTCATGAATAATGTATTTCTAGATGACGTGGAGAGCTGAATAGTGGCGCGTGATTGGCCAGAGAAATCACGTGGCCGGTGCGGTTTCGGCATGGGGAAGCTTGTGTGATAAAGAAACGTTGTTTTCTAATGTTTGGCTTGGAATAACAAGTCAGTGCTCGTTGGTAGATACGGGTTAGTTAATAAAATGGCTTAGTATAACTAAAAGTGTAATTGAAAGATGTAACATATGGACTCTACATTCGCTTACGGCTATGAGTCTACCTAGCTTACTCTTGCGGGTGAAAATACTTAATGAAAAGTGAATTCCTCTGCCTCTGGTGATAGGGTGCCAATAAAATGTGTAATTTACAAGACTTGTGCAAATTCTTTAGGGTAATGTTCATGTGACATAATAGATCTAATGAGCTACAACTATCCTGATTGTCTAGTTTTCAGTAATTTATAAAGGCCACTTTAGTTAGTCCATGCCACAAAATATAGGTCTAATTGTTGTTATTCAAGATTTTCTCATTATAGTGGCGCCCCTGGCGACTATCTAGCTAACTAAGGAATGCTCCGTTGTAGGTTCTAATTCTAACTGGCGGTAATTTTAAATTGTTCGGGTCCCGTTGATACAATTTATCTCAAGTGATTTGTTTTCTTTTCCTAATAACTATTTTAGTTCCCAGCGAATATAAATGGTAGGTATTAGCGAAACAGACGTCATTAAAACCTACCTATGCTTGCCTAACTGATTTAAGCAAAAATACCATTTTAATTAAGTTGTTGGTATATATTTATGATTTTATATTAAATAATGCCAAATCAGCAAATGATACTAAATATACCCATTACCCAAACGACTCAATAATAAAACAAATATCAGTGTGAAATAAAGATTAACTAGAAGTAAAATATATTAATTATAAGTTCCAATCAATTGCTCCATGCGCAATTATATTTTGCTTGACATTAACTATTATTATAATTGTCGTGCGAAGTAAACAAAAACCCTTTTGATGACATCTAAAAGATATCGCAGCAGATGTTTGTTGTGATTTTACCAGCTGTAGATACTAATTAATATTAATGGGATATTTATTTGCTTTGAAGGTTTCTTATATACACTGACCCACATACAATGGATTACGATAACCGCTTTCGATTATATATACAAAGTTATTAATCTATTGTTATGGTTTTCGCTTTGATCTTCATGTGTTTACGCGAATTGCCTTTTCATTTATGAATAAAGGATTATTATTTATTTCAGTTACTGAAACATTAATGCTATAGCAATCTTATGGATATAGTCACATCCATACATCCATTCATAGAACCGAATGTACACAGACAAACATACATTATAAAAGTATGTGTTTGATGAGAATACCGTGTATATTCGGTTTAGCAATAGTTTATTCAAGTAGTATGGATTTTTAAAATTAAATTAGTATATAACAGTCATATCAAAACTTATTTTAAAATACCATAACTTATCTTTTGGGTGTACATGGATTGATATACTGAATACAAATATATAGAGATTTCCGCGAATTTGGAAATATACGTATGTCTGCGTCTGCGCACTTACGCGTTGTGTGTTGGTGTAGATACCTAAATAACATAATGAACCTTTTCAGTGGGGAATAGACTAGACGACACCTTACAAAAAGTAGGCAGCAGCTCACCTGTGGTGACCTGTAAAAACACCGCGACGACATTTCCGCGGCGTTGCTGGAGGGAGGTGTGGATGCGGGGAAGGCAGGGATGTAAAGGGCTGGTCGTGGGGTAGTGATGATCACACTAATACAGTTATGACCCTTCTCCATTGGCTCTCCCCCGAAAATTTAGGGAAAATGGAGTATTAGGTGCATTCTAAGCCACTTTTTCGCCAAAATCAAAGTATCCGACTGATTTCCTGCCGATAAAATAGACGACGAATGACTGTAAAATAGACGACGTATATAGCGTCGGATGTCGGCTGCTATTGAAAAGGTTAATTAATACCTATGGAGATGTTTGCCGAAGTAACAAATGCCTGCTGCATGTATAGAATACCGTCGCCGGCCGTAGGTTGCTGACCCCTGCTGTAGCCCATCAGTATGCTGAACCTGTAATAATCTTCGACTGATTTTGGATAAGAACTAGGCCATGGATATTCAATTGAGGACTGTTCAAAATATTCAACAAATATCATCACCTGATCCACTGGAGAGATTGGTATATGCCTTTGTTACGGCCCGTGTTATATATAATATACAAAATTTATATAGCGCCCTATATAACCCGTAAGAAGGTTACTCTAAGGTGTTGATTAACGCAATACTATATCGTATTGGATTTCGGAAGCATCTGCTAAGAAACTCGGCATCACATCACTCGTGTCCTTAAAACCGTGCACAGGCTACCGGCGTGTCAACGGTTTGAATGGATTAGCTCTGAATGGATTAGCACCGTCATGTCTATCAAATATGCTTCAAGTGTATCAACCTGCACGTACACTGAGACGTACAACAGAACGTAACTTGCTAACTGTACTACGTCTGAGACTAAAATCTACAGGTCATTGGTCCTTCCATTGGTCCACCAATATTTGATGGATTTGTCCTCCAATATCCGGCCCGCGACATCATTATGGATTTTACAGTATTTGTGAATTTTAGAGTATGTGTAAAGTACCGACATTCCCACGTCTCTTTTAACTCACGTACATATTGGTTTCGGCCGTCACTGACCACTTAATCGTCAAAACAACCAGATAACTAATAACCCTTGTTAAACTGTCCTTTGCTGCGGAGAAGGCAATAGACTAATGGTCCTCTTCATGGAGATCGACAATCCTCGGCAAATTGGCCGACCAATCAGGAGCTGGCTAGCTTTTTGAGCCCTCTTTCGTAATAACGGTCACCGGGAGCAAAGATTTCTAGTGTTTTATTCATTGACCTGAAAGAAAACTAGATCGAACAGGCCGCCGATTTGATGGCAAACAGGTCCCAACTTCCGGTCGTGGAAAAAAGGAACGCAGACGGGTTTATAAATATGGTGAATTTTTGTTGTCATTGGTTGCATAAGCCATGGAAGTAAAAGTAATACAAAAGGAGTATCTTTTCATCGGTAAGTATAAGGAACACATTTAAACTAACTGTTAAAGCGTTGTTTTTTGGCGGGAAATGAAGCTTAACTATTACTATATTTAGAACGATATTTACATATTTCATGGCATATAATAGGACAGGAATAATACAGATCGTCTGCACATACAAAATTATAGTGCACACATCACAATATTCATAGGTTCATATTCACAGGTTCAAATCTCGAAGCGCAGCCGCTTCAGCTGTTCACCAAAGTGATATTTGCAAAGAGCAAGACGTGTAGTAAACTCATTGATGCACACCTGGAGGGTACTCTGAGGCTTGGGAGCACATATCTGCAGCCTGGTATTCAGGGGTTGGTGAAGCAAGCCCAGCACCAGACCGCGCATTGAATTGAAAATAAAATTAAACGTTACATATAATTAATTCTTTCACATTTAATTTTATTGTGTTACTAGTATATAATCATTAACATTCATGAAGCTATTATATGTGATGAGTATAGATCATGGTAGACACACATTGTATTATACAGCTTCTTGTGTTTGAAAATACATGTTGCCCACTGGCTTAATCCATTTGTTCTCAAATGTTCCGAAGCCCCTTCATTTTGAGACTGCTTCAAAAAACTTCTGCCAGTGAGAGGGAGACCATCCCCGCACCCATCCCCACTCGGTGCATCGCGCTTCATCGGGGCCGCCGACGAAGTTCAGTTTTACAATTTGGCCCGTGGGCCGTAGGTTGCCGACCCCTGATCTATGTGATAAGTGTGAACGATTCCTGGAAAATGTATTATGGAGCCTGGAAACTCATTCATGAATTCCTCATTGTAATGGAATGACTTGGCATTATCCATCATCTTGTTTAATCTCAGTCTATCTTCTTGTATATATTCTTATGTATAGTTAACCCAGTTCTATGATTTAAACGTTCACAGTTTCGCTGCCAATGTTTAGCTTTCGTGATATCTGTATTGTACCGGGGAGGTGAGAGGTCTCTCAGTGAAGACTGTGGTACGAATTGGACATGTTTGTCCATCAAGTTGGAAAGACGTGTATCATCCTGTGATCCGCTAGTTGTTCCGTGGCGGCGGATGATGGTTATTGAAGCCGCATTGGAAGATGTGAGTTCAAAGCTGGTTCAAAGCTGGTTCATATCGATAGTATGCTATTTACGATAGGAGACTTTCTGTTTGGGTCAATCTGGCATACTGCCATCCAACTTGATGTTCACAATGGTATGATCAGATATCATGTCAGACACAACGACTTCACATATTACATTATCATCAAGAGGAAAGGTCACATTAGTCCATGGGTTGGTGTACATGTTGAGTCTATAACTATCACCAGTGACATCATTAAACTTCATAGTAGCAGCATGGGTCAGTTTACTCTAGTAGATGTTGAAGTCACCAAGAAATATCAACTGACTAGGGAGTAGTACCCGTTTGCAGACATAATCAGCAAACTCCCCAAATAACAAATTACTGTTGATACAATTTCCACTGAACTTGACACTATTGTTATCCTTAATATCACTCAAACTGTTTCTACACGAGCATACATGCACTCAAACGACTGAGTACTTTCGTTGGAGTGACTTTCACAGATAACAGTTTTCTGAATAGCAGACCAACTTCGCCAACCTTCAGTCGAGATATTGATACAGTTTTAAAATTATATTAATCAGGAAAAACATTAGCAATATATTTGGATTTGTCCTGATAATCGACTTTTATCCATGTCTCTATCAATATCCTGATATACACACAAACATACATGTTTATGCGCGCGCGCACACACGCACACACACACACAAATACACACACGCACGCACACTGTTAGGTTCGAGTAAATCATAGTATTTACTCAGGTTTGAGACGATATTTCGTTCTAGTCCAGTAATAATCCAATGTGCGGTATTGCTACTTTGTTTATATTTTAGTTAAATCGCTTCAGTGAGTCCATACTGAGTTAGTGTACATTCTCTTTGTTATGAACAAACTGTAATGTTTGTTAACACGCTGAGGCTATATATAGGACTTGAATTTTCACTTAGGTTAGAGAAGAACTTCGACGCCAGACCAGTCGGACGTGTATTGATACATGGTTCATATAGGTAGGATTTATTCAGTTATTCGAACCCAGAATAAAGCTGAGGTCAGCATCTGAGGTGTCGAAATGCTTTATATACAGGTTTCTTTTGGACCACAGAAAATTACTGTTGAATGTAAACTGTGGTGTCAAAATAGTTTATGATATGTATGTAGCAAGTCACCATTGAACCACACGCACGTGTTTGTTGCGAGCTGTGGTATCAAATGGTATGTTTTTACGTGCTTCCGCTTTTTGTACGTAGCCTGCATGTAGCCGCTTTCCTGTGGGCGTGACATATTTGTCGCGTACGAAAAGCAGATTAGCTGGTTCCCACAGGCTGATGAGTAGACCAGACACATGCTTAGGTATACGCACACATTTATGAATATGTAGCGGTATGGAATATTTAATTTTTAGATTAATGTATGTATAGTTGTATTTAGATTTATGGAGGTAGGTTTCGAAGGATGTTTAGATATGTTGATGCTCTGTGCCTGTTGCCTCTTACTATGTACCCTAAAACACCACACACGATGATCTATTTATGGTGTGGTTCCACGAAGAAAAGACTTTTTATGGGCTTTTGGATAGTTTAAATAATCACGACCCATCGATTCGATTTAAAGCTACTTTAAATAAGCAGAAAAATTATTTCTTAGACACAACCATATTTAAAGATCCATAAAATTTAAATTAACAAAATGATTATTAACAAAGGTCTTCTTTAAACCGACAGACACTCATCAACTTTTACATAAAGATTCCTTTCACCATAAACATATATTTAAACGCCATATTAAAAGTTAACTACAAATACAACAACGTCGTATTAATCCAACTAATCCTACAAATAGTCAGTGGTGCTCAAAACCATGCGGGATTAACAGATGTAGATCATACGAGATATCGTGTTCTTGTCACAATATTACAAGTACAGTTATAAAACACATGGAATAATAGGCAATTTAAACTGTGACTCATCTATCATAATATAACGTATCTGCGAATGTTTACACTGCTCTAAACAGTATCTAGGCGAGAGTAATGGCGAACTTCGTGTTATTAATTTTTTTTCCTGAAGTAGATCTAACCGAAGCTGCAACAAACATTCATTACTGACAGCAGTCACATTTCAGTACACACAGTTAATTACTATTAATATGTGTAACAGTTGTTTTGATTACAGTAACAGCGCTTCGTTCTAGACAAAGACTACAAAGGCTAACAGTTTCTAGATTCTGGTTTGAACTAAAACACTAGCTAGGGAATTCTGGTATAAATATTGCTGGCAAAGTAAATACTTTAGGTTAGGCTGCGCCGAATAAGCGACAGCCTGGGGATTCTCCCCGAACAACAAAACAATACTTTAGGTCCATCGTGGGTGGCTGATCACGTTAAATGGCGCTGCCGTCTCCACTGAATTAATAAAAATAAACGGGGACGTTAAAGACCCCCTGAAGACGTTAAACACTCTGGCAGTGACCACCCTAAGGGTATTTCGGCTCCATCCTTCCGCACTGCTCCCCTGTGAGTAGTGGTGTGTTTGTGTGTGTGTGTGTGGGGGGGGAGTTTCCCAACCACTCCAATAAGCCGAATAAGCGACAACCTGGGGATTCTCCCCGAAAAACAAAACAACAATACTTTAGGTAATCCCGGTCGTGTACATTACAGTAGGAGGAGGTTTTCGTCCAAACAGGCAACAGTCAATTTTTTCTCCTACGAATATGACACCTATAGTAAACTAAGGTGCCACCACGTTAAATAACTTCCATTTTGCCCATCATCATAATAACGGAAATCAACACCAGGTGGCTGTGCCCAATAGGCGACAGCCAAGGGTCTCTACCCTAAACTTCAACAAGACAAGAATACTTTAGACACATGCACTGGATAAAGGTTGTTTACAACCGAAACTAGTCGTGCTATTTTGGCTGAGTGAAAATACTATTATTTATGCTATTGTCGGAGGTATTAGGATTATTATCATAACATATGTTATATGTACTGATATATATGCTTTATTTCCAGTTATAGCTGCGTTATATATGTACTAATATATATATATATTTTTCTATTCAAGTAGTAGTTATTTGGTCATAATTTTGTAAGAATTATAAACATCACCAAAATCAGGGACTGGTGAGACGTTACACATGTCTCAGCAAGAAAAGTCGCCACTCTGGATTCAGTCCCCTGAAGAAACGTCCAGAGTTTGAATTCACGGATCGAGATTCTCTGTGCCTGTGCCTTATTATACACAGCTAAAACACACACACACACACACACACACACACACACACACACACACACACACACACACACACACACACACACACACACCACACACACACACACACACATACACATACACATACACACACACACACACACACACACACACACACACATACACACATACACACACACACATACACATACACACACACATACACATACACACACATACATACACACATACATACACACATACATACACACATACATACACACATACATACACACATACATACACACATACATACATACACACATACACATACATACACACATACACATACATACACACATACACATACATACACTACACATCATACAACACACATAACACACATACACACATACACACATACACACATACACACATACACACATACACACATACACACATACACACATACACACATACACACATACACACATACACACATACACACATACACACATACATACACACACACACACACACTCTCTATTTTATAACTGATACAGACTGTATGACTGTCATAGGAAATATGAATTATAGACTACATGACTGTCACAGACCATGATATGTATTTAGTCTACAAATTGACTGTTACAGAACACAACAGTCAGACTGTTATTTCTTTTCAGTCTAATAATAACAATATGAATGTATTAATATACGAATTGTGAGCATGTTTGTGCGTTAATATAGAACAAAACAAGATATTATATTGGACTAATACACGCGAACGCACGCACATGCACACACGCCGCACACATACACACTGGCTTAATGACAACACAGTAACTGTTTTGATTCAGGATGCATTAACAATTAGTAACCACCCATTAGTGATGTTAATGGATATATAACTATAAGGATAGGTTGATGTGAATGTACTAATGGTGGTATAGTAGTCTATACTAATGGTAGTATAGTAGTTTATACTAATGGTGGTATGGTAGTTTACACACACGCATTCTCTCTCTCTCTCTCTTTCTCTCTCTCTACAGATATTGTTGATAACTTGATGTTTTATATCCACAGATAACGTTATAAAGTAATGATTGACGATAGCTCGTTGTGATGTCTTCTTGTTTGTGACCAACGTGATTAATAGTTTTGTGAGTATGTCGGTCGCTCTTGTTCATATTTGATCATTTTGATTTATAAATTAGCGAATTATATCAATTAGCTGATAAAAGAGATTGATGTTTTTTTTTTAATACAATCAGTAGTAAAACGATCAATTGACATAAATAGGTTAACTCCTTAATCGACTTAAGCGTTACTCGAAGACGAGTGGGTTAATTAAATATGGTTTGATTGAGATGACGTAACAACACTCTCATGTTTCTTATTGGTCGGCCAATCGAATATTACATTACAAATTGTAGCCAATCAGAGGAGGGCATACCAGTGATTGACGGAAAATTGGGTATAGTTAGCTAAATGCAGTCTATCGTGGAGTGTAGTGTATAACTGATACACCTATTTATTCTCTTGTCACCCGAAACACTATGCCGGCACTGTCAACAAGTGTACGATCCGGTACATTATCTGCTGAACTGCCCAACCTACCCGAAGCACCGAAGATCACTTAAAGGTCATCTCCGCCCGGAAGACCACAAACTTCCAGACCGCCACCTAGCGGCGTTGTTCATAAGGAAATCAACATTTCTACCAGACATCATAACTCCACTTCTCCAGAAAGATCCCTACACATACCAAGGACAGATCAGACCGCCCCTATGGACTAGTGGATAAGAGCTTGGGCCCCCGTACCCATAACCCGTGCTGTTCGGGAGGCCGGAGGTTCCCGGCCGCGACATTATAGTAGGAGGGGGTTTTAGTCCAACCAGGCAACTGGTAAGGTTTTTTCTCCTCCGAAATTGACTTCTATACTAAACTGAGGTTCCACCATACTAAACATTGCATAGTACGCCATTCGTCACAACAACAGTAGCCAACACCAGGTGGCTGTGCCCAATAGGCGACAGCCAGGGGTTCCTACCCCAAACTTCAACAAGACAAGATATTCTCTTGTGCATTTGCGTGTGTGCGTGTTTGTATTGGTCTCTCTCTCTCTCTCTCTCTCTCTCTCTCTCTCTCTCTGTGCGTGTGCGTATGTATGCACGTGTGCGTGCGTGAGTGCGCGCGCTTGTGTTCGTGCTTGAGTGTGTTTCGGAGGAGGCGTGCTTGCATTCGAGTTTGTGTGTTAGCAGTACTGGAATAAACATTTGCGAAGTAGTGAAATTCGTTATTAAACCATATAAAATCAATCAGAATAGATCTATATTTTCTTCATGTCAAGGTACCAGACCCTTCACCATGTTGTGCAACTGAATATTCATGATCCAATGAGGTGGATGAATCCTCCCGCGACATCCGCTATTGCAAACGAAGGGTAATATTCTTCAAGAAATAGACAACACAATGTCTCAGGTAAATTTTCACCTTTATATCCGTAATAATATTAATGTACGTCGGTAAGTCATTCTATATTAGCTGGATGATTAAAAAGATGACGATTGATGTTTTACGGCCACTTTTGTGCACAAGGTAGGCTAAATGAGCCGAGCGACCTCCAAAGGTAATGAGACGAAGTGAAAGACGAAACAACTTTCAGATATGCCCACGCCGGGATTCGAACACGGGTGGTAGTAATCTGTGGTCCAACACGCTACCGCTAGACCACGGAGGCGCCCTCTATATTAGCTGGATTGATAACCCATGATATTGTAATATTAATATGAACGCAGTTATTTATTTATATAGAATTGGGCTATTACATTTACTTTATTGTACTGTTCTTATTAGTAAGGGATATTTCTCCGATAAATTCCAGAATCACCTCGCTAAAAGTTTTATTTGGCATCACAAAAGGTACTTGCATCATAAAAGGTACTTGTCTATTAAGGTGTACACTGTTAAGGTGTACATGAAATTCACGAGGTCGATGACCTCATGAAAATATAACACGCGAATTTAAGATTCGTGTATGTGGTTCATGAACTAAGTTTGACCATACAGGAATATAAAGCTCCGCGAATTGGCTAATGGGTGGGGATTCGCGAAATTAAGCACACGTGAAAATATCTATGATGACAGTAATTGCTTTAAAAGTTAAATTATAAACGCTGATTCGCTGATGTATTTACTAGACATTAAACCACTTCGGTCCAGGCAGACAGAGAACCCGGATGGGTAGCCAAGAAGTTAACCACAATTCTTAAGTGTATCGCTATGTCTTGTATGGATCTCTCCTTATATAAGGAACTTGGAGTCAGCCGGCCTCACGTGTCAGTACTTGGAGACAAAGCTCACAATTTCGTACCCAGCAAGAGGTCGAAACTTTTCCAGAGATGAATTTCTCGGCTCACAACACCGGGGGAGGGTGACCACGTTAAATGGGTGTAGTAACGAGGGCTACTGGAATTGTACCTAAAATTCAGCCAGATCATTCCAAACGATAACCGCTTAAAATCGACCGTCGTTTTTAGGCCAACATCTCCACATTCTTTATGAGAACATAAATAACAAGTGCCCCAAAATTAGGCAAGGTCAGCTCATTGACTAACCAAATGAAATCTAGTGTAAACTTTTCAGCATACCCCAATGTAACATAAATGACTATTGCCAGACGTTTTCTGTGGTGGTGTCTGTTAACTGGTATCCATATATATTTATTATATGTGGTTCGGGAATATAAATAAAACATTCCAATGGCTTTGAGTGAAGAACTACGTTATAATTTCTCTGGCTCTGAATCCTTATGAGTTCGACAAAAGGATCTTATGCAAATCATTAGATCACTGTGCCAATAACACCATCTAATGGCTCAACTGTAAATGTTACACGTGCAAGTAATTTGTGTTATAAATTGTTATTCGATATGTCCTAATTATGACGAGGTATCTGATGTTAGAAAAAATGTGGAAACTTGGTTGATTGGTGAAGTTTGAGATCAGAAAATTGTTGGTGTCCTACCTCCAACTGAATATTCCATCCATTCTACTTCGGCAACCTTCGGCAACCTTCGGCATTCTACTTCGTGATTCTCCGTGATATCACTTGTATGTCGATGACACGCACCTGTATATATGAATAAATCGTGACAAGGTGTTACTAAATTTCTCCCCATTCCGTGGCAAATTTAGATCATTGTATTTTGATAGTCGGTTGTGAATGACTCAAAATCCACTAAACTTAAATTAAGATAAAATAAATATGTCGGGATATGTTTTAATTATGTCGTAAATGCTGAATAAGGCGTTATATAAAATAATAATAATAATAATAATAATGCGTAGTAAAGCAATATGTCAGTTGTCTTTCTCTGGATGATATTATTTGATTGTTTTATATTGTCCAATTTTTACTTGGTATGCAGTAGTTATCACTGTTGTAGTGTAGTAGATATGAACAAAATATTATCAACACAATAACCTGCTCTGTTTACGTGTATAATTATGACGCATCAATTTACGTAACGCCATTCCCACAAATAAACAAAATTAAGGTCAACTATAAGACACTAGGTACTACATACGTACATGAGATGTTTATTGTTAACGTTAACAATTATTAACGTCCTTTGTTAACTCGAGCTGCTGTACCTTGATCACTTATATTAGTTCAAGTCCATTCCACATATCAACAGACCAGTGAAGGAGTGATCTAAATAAACTGTTACATTGTCCCCTAACTGCTAATGGGAGATTTAATAACACATCCGGATGTTGATATCCTGATTATAATAACAGAAACTTGGTCGGGTTTTGTTAATGATGATGTATTAATAGAACAGAAATTACCCCCCCTGCCTCCTCGGATACTTGATATTCTACATGAGACGCACCAAGACAGACGAGGTCGGGGTGTAGTTATCTCACCAAAGAAATACTAAGTGTTATTGTATAAGTATACCTGTATATAAGCCTTGTACACATATATACCCATACGTATAAACCTCGCTTATACCGCAAAGCGAGGTTTTAATTCCTGCCAGACAGTGTTTTTCCACTACTCGTCTTGTACACGAGTCAGCGCACATTGACGTGATTCTGCTTTGATAAGGACCCGATTTCCTCCCCTGATAATGACTTCAAACCCCCCCCCCCACCCTTTCCCCCGTTAATCAGCCACTGCCAATGTTTACCCCCGCTATTACCACTACACACTGAGAGTGAAATCTTTCTGGTAATCTGTGAATTCATTGACAAGCTGTCAAGGTCATTAGGTGACGATCATGACGGTGTTGATAGTGCGATCGACGATAGATTAAATAAGGTGATAGTTAGGGTTAACATAGGATTAAAAGCCAAGTGCGAACAGCCACCGCAAGGCTGTCAGCAAGATAAGTCTCCCCCACTCTAATCCCACCACGACGCCAACTTGTGTATTTGATACAATGCGAATTTATTGTCTGATACATATGAACGAATGTGTAGTAAATAGTATTTTCACACATACACACATAAATAACAACAACATATATTCACTTTTATTGATGAAAGATGATCCATGTCGGCAGCCATTTTTTCTTCTAAAAATAATACAAATTTTTACAATAGACATTAGCCAGAACATTGTTCCTTAACTGCTCAAGCTAGTAAACTAGTATGACTGAAAGCTTTCGAGTCTGCCTCGTCTTATATTTGAGATAGGCTGTTTCAAATGATATTGACTGATTTATTGACCTCGTCCTATATACGGGATCGCCTTATACACAGGTATATACGGTAATACATTCTTCCCATCCATAATCATGTATACACACATTTATAGCTTATAGACTGTTCAGTAAGATTCAATTCCGACTGTGTGTTACATGTTTGTAAGAAAAAAAGTAAAATTTTTAGTAACATGTTTTATACATGTGTACTATTTGATTTTCTTTATAATATTTCTTTTAATATTGTTTGAGGTAAAGCAAACTGTAATTTGGCAATAGGGTAATTAGCTTTTATGTACACATGTACTTCAAAAATGTAGCTTCCCTAATTATTGCTTGTGTAATTACAAGAAAATTATAATTACCTTCCACGACTGTTCGCTTACAGTTACAAGTTATTTGGTAATTCCATGAACACCTCTGAAGATGTGACTTCCTTTGGAGGCATATACCAATAGATAATTGGATTCCATCTTTACATAACATCATAATTTAAAATATTCTTTGTAAAGCAAGTATAGTTCAAACACAAGTACAACTTTTATTATAAATAACGCAAACTGATAGAATGAATTCAATGATTCCCATGACAGTCACAGATGGAGGTTATTACTAGCAACAAAAGTGGTCGGAAGATACTTCTAGGTGGTTTCATCTATACCTAGCAGATAACCAAGCTTCGCAACATTAGATGGAGAAGTGTCCAGCGCACTATTGACTGCAAAGCAATTCTGCCTACGACTCTTGATCTTGATGACAGCAAGTTAGTGTCTAGTCACAACATCCAGAACCAGAAGCCAATCAATATCTAACTATCGATGGTGAATGAGCTAAAACTTCAGCGGCCCAACCCTCAACAGTTCCTCATCTTCGACAACGGGCCGGACACTGACTCTCGGATCATCGTTTTTGTTGCAAGTGATGCCTTGAAACACCTGTCAACAGCTAATACATGGTACATGGAAGCAAATTATGCTGTTGCTCCTCTATATAATACGCTCTGCTACAACGCAAGTCACAAGATACCTACGAGAACCTGCTTCTCGCGGTGAAACCAAATGCCAACCAAGTGAATGAGTAGTTAAAACAATGGTGCCATTATTTCCAACTTCTCACTTTGCCATTTTTTCCGGGTGCCATTTTTCCAGGTCCCATTTTCCGTACTCCGTGTTACATAACGCTTCCCCCAAAAATGATTTCTTTTCTGTTTCGTTTATTAATGGGAGTTCTTTATTACAGGAGATATAAACTTTCACCTTGATGATCCCTTTGACAATAATGACAATCGATTCACTCGATTGTTTGTTTTATGCAAATCTTATGCAGCACATGACTGGAGCGAGACACATCCATATCTAGGCGTAGTCATTATCACCTCATTACATACTTTGCCAAGAATTATGGATCCCTTCTTCAATGATTCTCAGGGTTGTAAAAAAATCATGATTTAAAAAAGCATTAATCGATTTTACAATTGTTTTACAAGTCCATGCATTTCTTTGCCACATTTCTTGCACGTTGCCCACAAACTACTTTCAATACAACTTTTGTCTTATCAAAGTATGACTACACGTAATCCTGATTGTGAAGTTGACAAGTATCAATATTGTTATTAATAATACTGATAAATTATCAGCTGTAAATTACACAAGGCGGTAGTCTCAAACGTTGCAGTGTCAAGTTTCTTTCTGGTATTTATTCAGCACGAGATAACTATCAATAGTGAATCTATGTGAATGCTCAACTTGTATGTCCATCCGGCTAATCGCTAAGTGCTTAACATTAACTCAATGATCCCCCAAATGCACAGAAATGGTGTGACTTCATCCCCAAATTCATCCTATTTACCATACTGAAGCAGCGTGGCTTCAAATGACCCATTTTATTGTGTTGATCTCCCAAGATCATGCCAACTATAGATTTAGGGGAATTTTCACTGATTATTACGACTATGACATGATGTTGAAATATAATTGCAATTCACTTATAAATATACATGAAAATACTTATCTAGCTTAATTAACAATTGCTATTATATACCATTTTTTGTTCTGTAATAACTTAATAAATGTATGTTTACAAAATAATCAATTAAAATAAATACAAGAATAAAAATCGAATTGGTAGAAACTCCAATAAAACGCATTAAAACCCCTTAATGTTTTAAATTTTTGCAATCAAATACTTTAAATCAAACAACTGATGATGATTCTAAAGACTGGCATGATCACGTGACCATGTCGTAATTCAAGTGACACTGAACTTTAGAAAGTCGAACGATATACTGAAGGAGACTAGCTTCAGTTAACAGTTTCAGTGTTCATTTTTGAAATGGTAATCATCCCCTATGTTATGACTTACGAGTCGAGATGATGATGATAATGATGATGACTCGGTAGATGACCACGTTGAAGCCTTCCGCCAGTGTGCCGAGGCGGCGTGGTTAATAAACATGTTCTGCTACAAATAAAACATTCTTTTGGGGATCAAATGCTCCATGGTAGGCGTCTGCGCGGGCTGATATTTTTTGGCCCGCGAACAGCCCTCCCCATATTAAACAGGGCCATAATGCCATTGATGTTACTAATCACGGAAAACAATGCAATTGTCTCATTACTCATATAGGGTATGCACGACAATACTCTGTTTAGTGGATTTATAGCACAGTCACAGGAAGAAATGCGTTGCCATAGCTGCAACAATAGTAAGTGTGACCAGACTTTGGACTTTGTGGCACAACTTGTTTGAGCATTATTAGGATCACGAAAGTGTGGCGTTTATTTTAAGCCAGTAGACATCATACGCCAGTTTCACAGGCCTCTCTATCTATCACTGCTTATGATGATGACAAACATTAAGTATGTGTTGTTTTTCGAACGCGTGTCATCTCAGATAATGGAGTTGATTAGAAGCTAGCTTGATGTTAGTGATTAGATGAGCATCAACGCGTTTAAGCGGAACCAGAACACGACAGCTTTAAGGCAAAGCATGGATGCTTTTGTTTTAAATTAAACTTCGATAAATCCATTATGTACCATTTTGTGTTCGGCTTTCAACTACATTTCGACAGTTCAAATTGATGACTTAAATCAATGGTTTCTTTGCAAACATTAAACTAATTCTGTGTATAGGGATCTTAGGCTTTCTAAGCCAGCGACGTATGATATGCATGGTAATGAGGTATGTCAGTAATTGCTTTGTTCAGTTCGAACACAGATCAAAACAAGAACATATGGCCGTGGAACACGACTCCCCAGGAAAATAGCATCATCAGAAGGCAGAATTTTATTTTTGAAGAATGAAACATCCTACAGACAGAGATAAGACTGAAATTCGAATACACGGTTTGGAAAAATGTACAGCAGGGTAAGACGAAATACCTCGTGGGATCAAGCTATGTTAAATGAACCATAATAAATTGATGCGAGTGCTAGTGAAAGATGAAGGTGTCATATTTTGTGATTCACTATACACTGATGACATATCGGTTCGAGTTAAAGATAATAGTTATTGTTGTCTTGACCAAGACATCTTTTAGCGAAAAAGAACAGAATCAAACCAAATGAGTTTACCTTTAAATATATGGCTAAATCAGGGGAATTAGAACCAGTGGAAGAGTAGGCTTACTCCCTCGTAAACTCGTAAAGAGTGTAGCATATTATAGTCTGTTAATACTAGGATATCTTGATATTATCTATTAGACTGTAGCAAAACAATAATGTACTGACAAAATTTGTTATTAAATTCACCTTCACTTTATCACCCAGAACCGTCATATTTCGGGGTACTGCAGTAACTCACTCACTCACTCACTCACTCACTCATAGGTAAACATTATCATGTGGTATATGTACTATGTTTAAATATATTGTTCTCCCTTTGGACTGATATTCATTTCAATCTGTTCCTCATTCATTCAACTGAATTTATTCGACTGAATTCACCACCTGATTTTTTACCTCATATTATGACTTTTTGGTTAAATTCTATAACCTATATTTACATATCACCATGACAACAATTAAAACTCTATCTGTAGTACTAATTACCTACGGGCTAGATATTGTAGCCGGGAGTTGACCATGAAATTTATATTTAACAAAGAAAGGCAAAAATAAATACAAAATGAAAAGAAAAGAGACTGGTTCATTTTTATACTCTACATCAAATCATCATTCTCGGTTTATTTTGGCGGATAGCAAATAGTGAAACGCTGACACCAGAAAAGCTAAAGTTGAACAACCGGCGAATAAAATACGCGAATAAATGTTTGTTTTGTTTTTACTTCGAAAAATATGATAACGGTGAGTCTAAAATAAAATAAGACGATTGTATTATAATAGCACAATGTCGGTCAATATTGAGCGTCAACATCTTATTAATGTGCTCAGTTATTTCTTTTCTGCTAATTATTGCAGTATTTTAATGATTTTACTGATCACGTGATCGCTACCGTGTTGAATATGGTTTGCGTGTGTTGATGTTCACTAAACTATATATATATATATATATATATATATATAATTTTGGTCATTCACCTTTATGCCACTTTTCTACAATAAATTTCAGTTCAGTGAAAATAATTACGTCCAACTAACTCACCTACTTCAATTACGTTATAATAAAAGGACGTGAAATAAATATATTACCAATAAAATATAAAATATTAACATCAAAAGGTATTTTAAGACGTCGCGTCCGGTTTACGTCAAACCGGACGTCACTCTCTATACAAATCCGGGTAGACCGACAACAATTATATATGCAGTAACATCAACAATTGATCAATGGCGCGGTATTGGTCTCCCGTTATTTTCCGAGGAACCATTCCGAAAACTGAAGGAAACAATCGTGAAAAGTCACAACTCAGTTCAATCTCTTTGGCGTTGCATTCACTGATGACGGGAAGGACATGGACCGTGTTGGTAACAGATGATTTGTTTGTTTTGTTGTTCGGGGAGAATCCCCAGGCTGTCGCTTATTCGGCACAACCTCTAGGTTAAGAGTGGTTGAGAAACCTCACTCCACCACCACTCATAGGGGGGCAGTACGGAAAGATGTAGCCGAAATACCCTGAGGGTGGTCACTGCCAGAGTGTTTTACGTCCTCAGGGGGTCTTTAACGTCCCCCTTTATTTTTAATAATTCAGTGGAGACGTCAGCGCCATTTAACGTGGTCCACCACCCACGATGTTGTGAGCCGAGAAATTAATCTCTGGAAAAGTTTCGACCTCTTGCCGGGTTCGAACCTGTGACCCTTGGCACCAAGTGCCGGGTGCTTAACCGCTGGGCCACCGGAACTCACTTTGATCACAGATTCATTAGCTATCATTATTTATTCCACTGTCTGCCTGGAGGCCTCCGTGGTCTAACTGGTAGCGCGTTGGATCACAGATCAAACCACCCGAGTTCGAATATCGGCGTGGGCATAACTGAAGGGTGTTTCTTCTTTGACTTCGCTTCATTACTTTTGGAGGTGGCTCGGCTCATTTAGCCTACCGTGTGCACAAACGTGGCCGTTAAACATCGAACATCATCTACTGTCTGCTTACTGATGAGGTAATATGCGGATGAGGGTATACGCACTTGGTTGTTGGCGCTGCGAAGACGTCCACTCCCCCGTTTTATGATCAATAGCAAATGTTCATATTTAAAACATCGGGAAATCACATTGTATATATGACACTTCCACCATAAAGGTCCACAGCTCCACGTACGCAGTGCTATCAAACAGCTCGTACTAGTACACTAGGGATCCGCAATTGAGCATCCTTAATGAGGACTGCAAACGATTTATACTGCTATCTTCTGGTATCAAGGGGTTTCATTGGAAATAAGCAGTTTTATGGAAATGAACTATATATATATATATATATATATATATATATATATATATATATCCTGATTGGCGATTTTGTATTCTAAGTAAAAATACAAAATTACGAAATGTGGCTCTTGTCGTTGACTTGGAAACTATTTTTTATGCCCAGAATGCACCGCGGCGCTGAACGAATCAGGAAGCAGATCATACGGCAAGAATGAACGCCAACAACATTTGATTGCCAACGTTATGATTACAATGTTACCATTATGACAATAGAGTGATCGCCTTGGCAATAAATACACGTTCGTGACGACAATCGTCGCCATGACAACAAAAGCGCCCCCCGCCGTGACAGTAAATTCTCCGGCCATGACAACAAACGGTCTCATCAGAAAACCAATGCATCCGCCATCTAAACAAGTGTCACCATGACGACAATAACAATAATTACCATGGCAACATAGCGTCATCACTGCGAAAACAAAAATGTCACAGCAGTGACCATATCGTCACTGCAGGCCGAAGATTTTGAATGACCAACATCGTAATTTGTAAAGGACGTAAGCTAAATATGTAAAAAGGATTGTTTAGCCAGTACTGTCAATGATGTTGTATATTGACGTATTGTTCCCTTTAAGCAGGAGAAAGGCGCTTGACAAGAAAGGTCAACTACGATCCTGAAAACTCCCTGCTCCATGAGTCTCTGCTTCAATTAGCTGTTTTTATGCCTGATACTACTACTACTACTACTACACTACTTACTATTACTACTACTACTACTATTACTACTACTACTACTACTACTATTACTATTACTACTACTACTACTACTATTACCACTACTACTACTACTACTACTATTATACTACTACTACTACTACTACTACTACCACTACTACTACTACTCCTACTACTACTATTACTACACTACTACTACTACTACCACTACCACTACTACTACTACTACTTCTACTATTACTACTACTACTACTACTACACTACCACTACTACTACTACTAGCACTACTACCACTACTACTACTACTACCACTACTACTACTACTTAATTACTACTACTACTACTATTACACTACTACTACCACCACTACTACTACTACTACACACTACTACTACCTACTACTACTATTACTACTACTACTACCACTACTACTATTACTACTACTACTCACTACTACTACTACTACTACTACTATTACTACTACTACTACTACTACTACTACTACTTTACCACCTACTACTACTACTACTACTACTACTACTACTACTACTACTACTACTACTACCGCTACTACTACTACTACTACTACTACTAATGATGGTTAATAAACATCAAGCAATGACGAATTAATTATTATTGATATTACCGTTCATATTAACATGTTTCAGTAACATCAGACCTTAATCAAGAGATAGTGAAATCTTTAATAATTGGTGTCGGAATGTGATGATTTGTAGTGAGATGTCAGATGATAATATAAAACGAGTTTAAATATCACGATAGAAACAACAACCGATGATTGATGATGATGATTGATGATGATGATAATGATGACGCCTGTCCTACAGGTATGATTATGATAAACAGCAGGTATAAATGTATAAGAGAAAGATGCGATGTTATTGGAATTTTAGACTAAGAAGCATTCATGAACGCTCTGAAACATGGCGACAGACAGACGGACGGACGGACGGACGGACGGGACGGACAGACGGACGGACGGACGGACGGACGGACAGACAGACAGACAGACAGACAGACATCTATATATATATATATATATATATATATAGATAGATAGATAGATAGATAGATAGATAGACAGATAGAGATAATGAAGCACTCTTTGTTCACCAGATACCACTGATGCAGCATCATATTATCTATTTGCCGATATATTTTCTCATACATGTTGCTACAACAACAAATACATCAAGTCATCAGTCATCTTATAAATTAATGTACACTTTACATAGAGTTGCAAAAAACCTATCCCATATATCCACTTTCTATATAAATCGGCTTCCTTTGATTACCATGGTTATATGTGGCGTGAAATACTGCCAATAAAGCTAATATAGTACAAGTTTATACGGTAAAAGCATCATATTTAGGGAAAATTGATGTTTCTTTGTTTTCATCCGGGCCTCTAAATATGTTTAATGCCCAAAACATGTCCATAGATATAAACGATAGAGAGTGTTGGGGTCTATATTTACCGTTAAGTCTAGGATAAGATATGTTATAATGAACGATTTAATTGTTGCCATGGTTACCAGGATTTGATTGACACGAGATAATTGTGTCAGGAGGTGGGACGTCTTTGTTTCACCACCCAAAATCGACGACACCCAGCCACCCGCTCATTGATGACCGCCCAATAGCTGTCACCGCAAAATGACTACTATCCAGTACTTCTCACTATTCTCACTGACTACCCAACAGAAACCAACAATTAATGAACAGATAATACTACACGCTAATATCACTGACCTTCAAAAGTCTGTTACCACCGCACAACATACTACCTTCATACCACAGCACAACAGACCACCTTCCTACCACCGCACAACAGACCACCTTCCTATCATCAACCAATAGCTCACCTTCCTACCACCACAAACTAATAAGCGTGCTTTATTAAATGTATTAAATTATATTCAATAATAATAATAATAATAATAATAATAATAATAATTATTATTATTATCGTTTACCTTCCTGCAACCACCACTTACTTCCACTACTAACTATCCGGTATTTTATTCAACCACCCCCTACCTTCCGCCATCCTACCACTCAACTACTCCCTCCTAGCAAGGCAATAACAGCCACTACCTTCAATCCTATAACCAACCAACAATATAACAATAACTCGGCAACTATATTGCCATATCATGACGTCAAATTGACTTCACATTATTGCGTTATAACACAAACACATATTGTCTGACTGTGTGTGGCTTAGCTGTTAGTGGGCTGAGCACCTAATAAGAAATGATGGGTTCAAACACGGGACTGCCGTTGGAGGTCTCGGTACAGTCATGTGGACGATTTGAGAGAGAGGGAGAGAGAGAGAGAGAGAGAGAGAGAGAGAGATGTCAGTCCAGTCAAGGATAGATTGTTTACATCACAATGGTTAGCTGTTATGTGTCACGGTGATAAGATTTGGCTATTAAAGGGCGGCGGCCTGGGATGCTCCCATGGGGGTTGATGCGATTTAGCGATATCGACGCCTGCCAGGGAAACAATGTTAAGTGCCTGCGTCATTGTGTGTGTGTGTCCGTATGGGAATCTTTCTCTATCTCTATCTTCTCTCTCTGTATATATATATATATATATATATATATATATATATATATATATATATATATATTGTGTGTGTGTGTCTGTTGTGTTGCGTGTGTTTGTGTCTGTCTCTCTCTCTCTCTCTCTCTTTGTATGTGTGTTGTGTGTGTGTGTGTAGGTCTCTCTCGTCTGTACCATCATGTATTTGAGGCATAGATGTGTGTGTGTGTATTTTTATATATATATATATATATATATATATATATATATATATATATATATCATCCCTTATTATAGGTCAGTGAAGCAGGATTAGATCCATACCTTAGAGACAACGTTTCTGTCAATTGTGTCTGGATAGGGCTGGGCTTGTTAACTAGATCTGACATTAGGTGGCGTCCTATGGCTAGGGGCGGATCTAAACCGAGGGAGGGGTGATCCTTTTTCATGGAACAATGGTAAATATTTTACTATTCGTTTTGGAGTCAGTAATAGCTTGCAATTTAGAGAGAAGCTTTGACGAATAGCTTAATTTATTCATGTTTTAATGTGTGACAGAAAATGCCTATCTATTTATCTTTCTATCCACACATCCATCCCATCCACCCCCCCCCCACACGCACATACTAATGACCTGGTCCAGTTACCGCCTTGTTGACCTTCACCTTATCCGTGACCGGTGGCCTAAGTACATTAAAGTTATCGTGACTCAAGATGCTAGCCTCATACTCAGATACATAGGAACACGTGACCGCAATGTGACGCTGTATACCGGATATGATAGGGAGAGGTTAACGCGGTGTGGCTGAGTAATAGAGTGTGAGGTCGGGAAACGTTGACATCCAGGAAGGTTACCCTTCTTCTAGATTCTGGAGGGTGAGAATTAGGGTTGCATCCCGTTCAAGAACTGTGTCCGGATATTAAGCACTGCATCATATCCACAACCTTAATCTACTGGATTAGAGGATATATATATAATATATATATATATATATATATATATATATATATATATATTTGCATTACTGTCATTACACATGTCTCAGCATGAAAATACGCCACTCTGGATTCAATCCCATGAAGAAACGTCCAGAGTTTGAATTCACGCTTGGAGATTCTCTGTGCCAGTGCTTTAATCCACATATCTAAAACCACACGAACGACCTTCTATTCATTCACACAATACTGTTTAATGGATTTATAATCCTGGAGGCGTTCGTTACTCCGGCAGGCATCTCCATGTATATTAAGCTGCGGGATATTTCCCATATTGTGAGTAATTAGGTTACACTCGTAAGGGAGAATTGTTGAATGCTATTATAATCCCGACGTGTGCCATTCGCAGTATCGGAGATCTGTCTGAAATCCGCTGTTCAGGATCATAGGTCAAATAGATTAAACGGATAGGCGCTTTAATTTAGATCCCACCACACCTAACTGGATATACTTAGGACGCTAAATTAGCCGTGGATGAACAACGTTCCCTAAGCGATGAACGGAAACGTATGAGGATTAGCTGTTAGGTTTGAGTAGATCATAGTATTTACTCAGGATTGAGGCGATATTTCGTTCTAGTCCAATCATAATCCATTGTACAGTATTGCTACTTTGTTTATAGACTTTCGGCTGCTTCTAGATGTTGGGAAAGTGTTACACAACACAAGTTTTATCACGTGCGTTTAACTGAAACTGTTGGGCGGCCACCGACAGCCTATAAAAGGCTTCTTTTTCACCCAGATCAGATAACAACTTGGTGACGTCAGATCTGTCGGATCTCTGCCCGTACGGTTGATATAGGTTTGGATTTGTTTGGTTATTCTAAACCAGAATAAAGCTGAGGTCAGCAATCTGTGGTGTAGAAATGTTCTGATTTATGGGTTTCTTTTGAACCACAGCAAATTACTGCCGAATGTAAACTGCGGTGTCAAAGTGGTTATCTTGTATACGAATTAACCACATTGAACCACATGCACATTTTAGTTACTGCTAGCTGTGGTGTCAAATGGTATATTTTTGTATGTGCTTCCGCTTTGTGTATGTAGCCTAAATACAGCTACTAATGTCATGAAACAAAAAGAGGTGTATATATATATATATATATATATATATACGTATGTATACATGTGTGTAGGTGGAAGTTCTTTTATATGTTTAGTATGTATATATTTAGTAGGAATAGGTTTTAAAGGATGTTCACGCGCTGAGCCAGTGCTGCCATGTATAATGATGTGGAGTGGAAGATGAAACACCCTTCAGACATATGACTGGGGTGACATTATACGTGTCCCAGTACGAAACATTGTTCATCTATATTTAATTCCCTGATGAATCTAAAGTATATATTCATGATTCTCTGTGCCAGAGCCTTATCCCACTCCACTAAAAACACACACGGACACGCTTATGACATAATCACATCCAGATTCGACCAGAGCCGAATTTAATTCGAGATACTAAGTAAGCCCGTTTATAACGAAATGCCCCTTTTCAAAAATACGTACAATTATTCCTGGTTCCACGCGATCAAAATCAATGCAATCTACCATCTATATATCGAAATGAATAAAAACCGTTCGAAGTTTTGTGATTGCCTTTGTAATTAGACTATCTTCGCAGTTTCGTCTGTTTCATTAACAAACGCATTTGCGAAACAATAAGCTTGATTACATTGTCTTCATCGCCTCCGTGGTCTAGCGGTAGCGTATCGGACCACAGATCACTACCACCCGTGTTCGAATCCCGGCGTAGGCATATCTGAAGGTTGTTTCGTCTTTCACTTCGTCTCATTACCTTTGGAGGTCGCTCGGCCCATTTAGCCTACCTTGTGCACAAAAGTGGCCGTAAAACATTAATCATCATCATCATCATCATCATCTCTGAAGCAATTACGAGGTGCGGTTACCAACAACGTGAGGAAACTACGTGATTAGTTCATAGTTCAATAGCACGCGTGAAACTGAGGAATAAGTGTAATAACAAAGAAAATAATGTGAAAAACTGAAACAAATATATTAAGTTTTATTGTAAGGAAATAATACTTTGTTCAAAATTGAACATATGTATCAGCATGAAACATCACCGCTTTGTATACGGTTCTCTGGTGAGTCGTCCAGAGTTTGAATTCACGTTTCGAGATTATCTGTGCCAGTGCCTTATTCATCACCCACAAACTCAGGCACACACACACACACACATATATATATATATATATATATATATATATATACAATCACATCAAATCCCATATGTATTCGAGCATTATAAATAGCTACAAGTGTCCAGAGACTCTGATTACGTGCTATTCGTGGAATTGAAAAATTGCCAGTTTAGTTCAAACCGAGCCAACATGTCGGCAACCAGATGGCCTTATCAGTGTGGGTAATGTAATATTAAGTCGATCTGGCTGATTTATTGCCGCGGAAGGCACTATTAGAGACAGCAAACATCGATAAAATGTGAACAAACACAGGCCGCCATTAAAACGCGACCGGGATATAGTGCAGTCAACAGGCGGCGCCACAGTCGCCTTTAAATGGCGTCGATGATTATCGACGCAGGGTTGGAGGGGATTGGATGCGATAGTAACAAATCGAGCGAAGGTGAACAGCCAAAACGATGTACGTCTGGGGATTAAAAGCCTACATCTGGCATTGGAAACAATCGAATGCTATTCGAAGAACCGACCTACGTCAGCTGGAAATCGGCATGTGGTATTTTTCCTGCCTCTAGCGACATCCAGGAATACGCAAAACGTGGCGCAGAAACCAATGGTTGCCGGGTTGAGGGTTGATATACTTACACAGCTGGTATTGGCGTAGCTAATGGTTATGCAAAACGATGGTTCGTACAGCTGAGCGCCGAAGAGAGGATGGCGTATTGTTGTTAGCTGTTTTCCAGCTGATCATATTACGTGCTAGCGAGGATTATACAGCTTAAGATGTCTTATTTGATGGACTCATTACTAGAGTTTGTTGGGTCTCATAGTTCGGCATCTGAAGCGCTGTATAGGCATGAATCCAACGGCTATTTCTGGTTGCACGGAAAGCCATTATACAACTAGATATTGTTGAGAGATACTGATATAGCGAAAGTTATATAGCTAATGGTTGTACAGCCGGTGTATTTTATGTACAATATTAGTTGTCCTTCTGATATAGCTCGGTCGGGGTTTGAAACCAGGTGCTCCGGATATATGGCGAACCGCGCTACGAGACAGCCGATGGAAGCGGCCTGTGTACATCTGATAGATGTTCGTTCCAGGGTTGAAGAGGTGATTGTTGTACAGATAATGGTGTACCTCACGATTGTACAGCTGATAGTTATATAGCTAATATCTGTACAGATAACAATTACAAAGCGGATGGTTGTAGATGTGATGGTTGATTGTTCAGTTGAAGGTTGAGTTAGGGGAATGTTGTCTGTGGATATGGTTGTAAAAAAGGTCATTGTGTGGATGGTGACCGGTTTGATGATAGCTGTACAGCTGATGTTGTTGTTCTTTGTACGAGTGACAATTATATAAAATTCATTAGCCAAGGTGGTAGTTGTGGAAGCGCTTGTTGAATAACTGATAGTAATAAAGGTGATAGTTGTACACTAGATAGCAAGTGGTTGTACAGGTGGGTGTCGGGTGATTGATAGTTGTACAGGTTATGAAGTAAAATTAATAATGTACCGACAGTGGTGATTATTGATGATATAGGGGCTGGCTATACATGGCTGTTGGCTGTTTAGGGAACAGCTCAGCAGCTGGTTCAGCTCGTGCAGCTGACGACAATATAGTTGGTTGTAGGGCCAATCTCCGTGAAAATGGTAATTGTATAGCCACAGTTTGTATGGATGTCGGCGGTACTATAGACATTTCTCAATCAAAACAGTCCAATTTAGAAGAGGATTTTTATTTTAGTAATAGACAATGAGATGCACTGATAGCTAGATAGGTATAATGCTAATAGACTGACACCTATCGGGGTACTATGAGGTAAAATATACTCCCAACCCATGAGGTACAAAAAGGCAATTTCATGGCAGAAGGCAGAACTATTTATACCTACTTGAGCGGAGTAAGATTCGGCGATACCCAAAGAGGTACTATTGGTTCATTATTACTCGATTAAGAAACTTGAGTCAGGGTGGAGGTACTGGTTGATATAGAGAAAGAATGAGGTAAAATGAAACAATAATCAGTAAGGTATAGCTAAACCAATTTAGATATAATGATTTACTGAGGTAAACGGAGGAACTGTGAGGCATGATCAGGTACAATGATACATATTGAGGCACAGTGATTCATGATGTATCAGTGGGGTATTGTCAGGCAGAATAACACATAAAGGGGTAGGGTTATTCAAGAAAAAAACAATAAGACGTACTGAGGTACTCATGATGAGTTTATTAGGTACTATGAGGCATAATTAGATCAAATAAGACCAAATGAAGCATAACATCAGAGACCAACTGACACTGAAGAACTTTAACATACGATGAGTCACTGAAAAGGAACGATGCCAAATATTGTATGCGACCATGAGGTAATCCTGAGTCATCTTTTGTTAATATGAGGTACGGATTCAGTGCCTAGTATTTAGGAGGTAACTATCTCTCCCTCTCCCCCTCTCTCTCTCCTCTCTCTCTCCCCTCCCCCCGCATCCCCCCCGCATGACGTCCAAAGCTAACCGTCATAAAACATAAAAAGTATTTTATGGTTTGTTCGCCTGACTGGCAATAATGGCTTCCATTATATCGTCCTAATAGCGCCATCTACCGACAGGATCCAGCTTCCGGTAGCCATTCTGTCTTGACTAACTGCCACCAGCCACCTACCGCATTAATAAACACCTAAATAAATCGTATTATAACGGGAACTACTGTAACAGCAATCACTACAACGGGGATCGCTGTATGAGGGATCATTGTTTAAAACTAGCCTAGCCCTAACAGGAATGATTTTGCACAGGGATCATCACGAAGGGGTTATTTTGACAATGATTGTCTTAATAGGGATCACTTTAACAAAGACCATGGTATTGTGTACGGTAGATAGGTGGTTCAATTTGATCATGGCCTTTTTATTAAAAACGCCGTGTGACACTGTAACGCGGAGCTGTAATACAGAGCTTTGCAACATGTTTGTCCGGAATATACAGATGTAATCTAGAACTTTACAACGAGTCTGTCCGTAATATATAGATGTAATATAGAACTTTACAACGAGTCTGTCCGTAATATATAGTGTAATATAGAACTTTACAACGAGTCTGTCCGTAATATATAGATGTAATATAGAACTTGAGAATAGGTGTAGTTTAGAACTTTACAATAGGTTGTCCGTAATATATAGATGTAATATAGAACTTTACAACGAGTCTGTCCGTAATATATAGATGTAATATAGAACTTTACAACGAGTCTGTCCGTAATATATAGATGTAATATAGAACTTTACAACGAGTCTGTCCGGAATATATAGATGTAATATAGAACTTTACAAGAGTCTGTCATAACTATATAGATTGTAATATAGAACTTTACAACAGAGTTTGTCCAGATAATAATGAATATAGAACTTTACAACCATAATATATAGGTGTAATATAGAACTTTACAACGAGTCTGTCCGGAATATATAGATGTAATATAGAACTTTACAACGAGTCTGTCCGTAATATATAGATGTAATATAGAACTTTACAACGAGTCTGTCCGGAATATATAGATGTAATATAGAACTTTACAACGAGTCTGTCTAATATATAATGTAATATAGAACTTTACAACGAGTCTGTCCAATATATAATGTAATATAGAACTTTACAACGAGTCTGTCCGGAATATATAGATGTAATATAGAACTTTACAACGAGTCTGTCCAATATATAGATGTAATATCGAACTTTACAACGAGTCTGTCCGAATATATAGATGTAATATAGAACTTTACAACGAGTCTGTCCGTAATATATAGATGTAATATAGAACTTTACAATGAGTCTGTCCGGAATATATAGATGTAATATAGAACTTTACAACGAGTCTGTCCGTAATATATAGATGTAATATATAACTTTACAACGAATCTGTCCGGAATATATAGATGTAATATAGAACTTTACAATGAGTCTGTCCGTAATATAGAGCTGCAATATAGAACTTTCTAATTAGTCTGTCCATAATATACAGATGTAATATAGAACTTGAGAATAGGTGTAGTTTAGAACTTTAGAATAGGTATACCTGTAATATAGATATGTAATATAGAACTTTACAACAGGTTTGGCCATAAAATAGAGATGAAATATAGAGATTTACAATAGGTCTACCAGTAATATATAGATATGAGATATGTGTGTGTGTGTGTGCGCGCGCGCGCGCGTGCGCAGCAGGTCTGGTCATAACATAAAATTGTCCTATAGAGATATTTACAACAGACATATTGTACAGCTAGATACATAATATCTCTATATTACAGTTAGATCTAATATAAAGTTCTATGTTATATCTCTGTATTACGGTTTGTAATATATGTTTGCAAGGGAGCTTTGCAATAGGCATTATTCTAATGTAAGTAATAGTACAGGAACCACTGTAAATGGTACGACAGGCGTGAGATGAAAGGGATGAAAGGGACCACTTTAACATATAATCAAACAACAGGCGTGACTGTAATACATGGGATCTAATACCTGCATGATCACTATAAGCGGCAAGTTCAAAGGAGGGGCAGGGCCCATCTATAGGTTAACTGGTAGTGCGGTTGGCCACTAATCTATAGGACCTGGGTTCAAATTCCGACTGAACTATATCAGAATGGCGTTTCATCTTTCACTTCGCCTCATTATCTTTGCAGGTCGTCCGTTCAATTTAACTTAACTTACCGTGTGCACGAAAGTGGCCGCAAAACAGTAATGTTTATATTTAGATTTCCCAAAGGAAAACATAGATCCCAATTACTAGGTCCACTATAAGGTAGACTCCTACAACAGTGACAAATATAACTGAACAGTCTGTAACAGGGATCACTGTAAAGTGGACCACTGCAATAGAAATGGCAGTAACACGCGCGCGCACACTCACACACAGACACACACACACATAAAGAGAGAGGGAGAGAGAGAGAGAGAGAAAGAGAGCGCTATATAACCGTCACGAATTTAATAGAGAGCTCCCCTCAACAGAGACCACTTCAATGCAAAGCCCTATGACAGGCTCGTCTGCGGCATGGAATCCCTCCATTACAGGGGTCGCTGTAATATAGAGCCCTATAATAGAGCGGGCCTTATAAAGACGCGACGCTGTGAGACGGTGTCAGTTTACCAAGATACTGCCGCTGCTGTTGTTGTTGCCGTTCGTGGCGCCGTTACTGCTGTTGCTGTTGTTATTCATGTTGTTGTTGTTGCCGTTGCTGTGTCATCAGTAGACGTCTACCGTCCCGGGATGGATAGTTGACCGCCTTCAGACAAAATGGCACCCGTTCTCCGGAATGTGCGTTCGTACGTGTGCGCGCGCGTCGCACACACACACACACACACACACACAGGGATTCTCGACGCGAACGTCCTCCACTTGACCTTGCCATCTCGGCGCCATAATGCCATAATGCCATCGTCTGCGTTACGCGTCTCCGAGTAGCAGATCCAGCGATAGCTCACATTACACACAAGGTCACCGGCGCGTGGTGTGCCGCGGACGGCCGCTAGGCGGCGCCATCATCGGACGTACCTGGACGCACCGGGGGAGCGGGTGAGGTCACTGCCGGCTCGGCATCCCGGCCACCGCTGGAAAAGACCAAGGCCGCATTTAGGACATAGCTGGCTGTTGGACCTCTCTGTAAATGAATACAGATCGTAAATGTCCCGTACACGATCCATACTCGCGTCGGAATAATCCTTCGTATCGTCTCTGACAGTCGTCATCCCGGGAATACACGTCGTCATTGTCGCGATTGACATTTCCTTCCCTCTCGCTTCCCCCTGGTACTCTTCCGGACGATGTACTCTCCGTGTTCGGCCAGATTGTACGCGCTCTCTGTACTCGACTCTGGATAACGCGGCTGTACTCGACCACGCGTCTAACATGAAGTCTAAGCGTACAGAGTGCGAAGACGACACCAGAACGTTAAAGGTTGGCCGTGCTTATTTTGTCTTTATTTGGTTATGACCACCTTTTAAATATATAGAATTAAATAAATAAAATCGGGCAGAATTATAAACATCTCGTCGTCTTTGATAAAATACCAATATTATAATTTCACCGATGGCTTCCTTTGATGTGTTTTTCCCGGGTCCACGTAATGGTACCACGTGTTATATTTTCTTCTGATACCAGAAATACCAGGCACAATAACATCTCTTCACTCGGAGATAGCGCTTTAATAATATATGAGCGTGAATACAATTAGAAAAAGTAATTTGCCGCTTCAGCTATTAATAGCATTTAATTGTACACGTTCTCTGTTGTGTACTTTCACAGAAATAGTGGGGGGACAGGGGGGGGGTTATGTAGTACAGAGGAGACCGTTGCTTATTGAGATATAGGAAATTAAGGGAATTGCAGTAGCTATGTAAAGACTAATTACTGCCTATTCTCTCTCTCTCTCTCTCTCTCTCTCTCTCTCTCTCTGATACCCCCCCTCTCTGTGATACTATTCTCTCTCTCTCTCTCTCTCTCTCTCTCTCTCTCTCTCTCTCTCTCTCTATATATATATATATATATATATATATATATATATATATACCTCTTCCCCTCTATCCCGTCCTCTCTCTACATCCCTGTCCAGCTCTCTTCCCTTCATTTCCTTACTGATTCTAATGAGATACGTACGTGCCTACACATAAACAAATAGATCTCTGCACACACAAATAGATACTCAGGCATGAACCCTACAACAAACTGTCCCTTAAGGAGTATATATATATATATATATATATACATATATATATATATGATAATATATAGGATAAGGTTCTGTATTATATATATATCTCCATAGCCCATCATACAGATATCGCAAACATTGCGTATGGTGAAAAGACAATATTGTGTATTTTGAGGGCACATATTGCAAACAGAAGCTGCATTAATCAAGTTGCTAAAGCAAAGAGAACCCAGCACTTTAATTTGCATACACATGTATGAATGCACATGTATGCATACACAGACACAAACCATCCCCCTTCGTGGAGTACAAGCCGTAATTAATGCTAATGTTATCTTCGTAAAGCCACTCGATGCCCATAATTATTGAGAGACGACCAGTTGCCTAATAGAAACTTGGTTAAATTAAAATTCCTATTTTCTAAAGATAATTGTTCCTGTTTTTTTTCTCCTTTTCTTCTATTATTATGTCCCTGTTTCGACGACCACGGCATATCATTCCTAAAGGTGTTCTTAAATAAGTTCTGATATATATATATATATATATATATATATATATATATATATATATATAATATTCTGGGGACGAGTTGAATCAGTGGTTAGAACACTGCATTGCAAACCTCCAGGTTGTGGGTTCGAATCAGACAATCTGTATTGTGGGATATTCCTAGTGAGTCGCCCCTCGACCATATGTTCTAGGTGTGACCACCGCCGAAGTTAATTTACAATTAACTCATATATATATATATATATATATATATATATATATATATATATATATATATATATATATATGTTATAGCATGTATGTATATTGTTACTTTCAGATATGTTATATAGTTATTTGTGTCGCCATATCTATACTGACGGTGCTAGCTATTAGTACAAGTCACTGGGTACAGATGGTGGAAGGGCGCCGCGTAGAGGATATTATGGCCAACATGGATGATAATATGGAGCACAATTATGTAAAGGCTATATCTATCTATCTATCTATCTATCTATCTATCTATCTATCTATATCTATGTTTTTATTTTATTTTTATGGCATGTTTCATAAGTTAACAGACTACCTCTCCCAGAGTTAGTGGCTGGTTACAGTTAGCTTGAGAGTGAATGGTGTTTATCAGCGTAATAACATAATTTGGTTCTCGCGATTTGCCCATTTCCGGTGACATCTTTTGATTGACAACGCGAAATAAATGTGGATATAAATCTGGGACATTAAGACAGTAAATTCGCAATAGGTCTAAATAGCCAGTTCTTCAGAAATGTTACCCCTAACGTATACGATGTAATTTATTTATCAATTCAGCAGATTCAACTAAGTACACACCTGCTCGCTGTTTCTTTATATACCTTTCCAGACTCAGTGTGGAGATAACGAGAGATCTATTTCCACAGCCGTCCGTTTCGGATATAAAGGATTACGAATTAAGTTGACAGTTAATTTTGGCCA
>JAODUP010000396.1:177500-502500 GCA_025642065.1 Paralvinella palmiformis
TCAGCCATCTTTCCATCACATGTACGGCTGGAGCTTCCACGTCCTTGTCGTCTCCTATCTCGGCTCCAATGTGGCCTCTGTTCTCGGCATAACGCTCTACATCCAGAGATTTCGTAAACAAGAACACATCGTCACCGACTTGGAGAGCAGCACCGAGGGGGAGCTGATCTACACCAATGATAACCTGCCGGAATGGCCAATCAGAAACGAGATCTCGGTGTGACGTCAGATCCGATGGGCGCCATATGTGCCGTTGCGGCGCGATGGATTGTGGGAGTGTTTTGGGGTCATGTTTTGCATCTCTCCGGTTCTTTCGTTTCTTTCCCGTGCCTATCTGACAATGCACCGATCCGTGTCCATTAGTGTACACATGCGAACCTAGCTACCTATCTATTCCCCTGCACACACACGCACACACTCACACACATACAACACACACACACACACACACACACACACAACACATTGACACACTGTGATTATCAAGTCCAAGTGTTCATATACCGAAGGATGTTCGATGTAGCGAGGTAGTTCTCATCGAAGTTTCAATTATATATTATTAACTATGCATTTTCTACTATCTAGTGTCTATGTACAGTTAAAAAACGAAATAAACGCAAGTAGAACAGTAATTACATAATGTGTCGCTTGATTACTAAGTCCGTATTTACTTATATAGAGAGGGAGAGGAGGGGGGAGTGAAAGGGAGAGAAAAAAAAGGAGACAGAGAGAGAGAGAGAGAGAGAGAGAGAGAGAAAGGGAGAGAGAGAGATTGATTTAGGTTGTTTGATTTAGGGTTGATGCACTTCATAGTATGAACTTCATTGGCCCAGTGATCCACGGTGGGTCTAACACGAATACCTCTCAAACCACCGTATGTGTTTCGTCCGAGAGATTATAGCTAAATATTTGGGAGAGGTATTTGCAACATATTTTGAGATATACGTCGCAAGAGAAACATTGTTTGTGAGCGAAATTCAACAAATTAGAGCATTAAAAAAGAAATGCATATTTTCATTTACTGATATGACACATTTTTTAATTTAGGATAAATGAGGGTAATTTCGGCCGGGTTTGGACAATTTTCTATTATTTGACCGTTTATCATATTAACACCCTCTCATAAATGCCATCGTTTGAGAGAATGACATTTCAGCTTGACGATTACTAGGACTGTTTGCACTTTTTACCATATTAATTATATTCTAATATCCTGAAAAAATGTAAAGCGATGCATCTAGGTTCACACAGCGCCAGCTACAACTACCATATAACTAAGGGAAGCCTCAAGGTACATCTCCAAAATAACTGAGCTAGAGAAGGATATAGGAATACAAACTGATCCTAAACTGACATTCAGCGTGCATTATGAATTTCATACAAGTCATCTACACTATTGTATGCAATGATTACTGAGAAAACGATTGGTCTTCAAATCTCGCTTATTGGGAACAGTTTCAAATAAAAAATTTCCAGCGAGCAAAGATAGATCGACTAAGGTTTAAATCTAAATAATTTTCCCCACAATATTATTACAAAAATATTCCATACATGATTTCTTTCACAAGCATCATGCTTCCCCATTACTTTATGCACAACTGCTTCAGTTACTAAAAGATCAATCCCAACGCTGTCGCGTTAATGAAACAGACTGGATCTGCGATACCAACTGTTTTGTTCACGTATAATGCAAATGGTTATACTCGCAGTGTGCATGCTTTGAAAGGGATTTGTTGTCGTCAGTATTCTCAGTGAAATATTCTATCAGAAGATGCATCTTTCCCATTTCAAAAGCTTACAAAACTTAAGATGTAAGATTGTTAATTAACCGAGATGGTAGGTTCGTTTACTGTCTGCACAAACATATACATACCGTATATTGTGCAATTATTTACATGTACGTGTAGTCTATAACGCAAAACGGAACATACGGATCAAATACTATGTACATGATGTTTCAGATGCCATTTTCATAATATTGAGATGATACGGCATAACTAAAATAGCCCTGCAAAAAATTTTAATTTAAAAAACATTTAAAATACAAACATTTATAAAAATAATCAAACATTTCCTAACACACAAAACTATTGAAGATATTTTTATATTTTAAACTTGAAAATCATATGTATTATGTTCACATACATGTATATATTATATATCTAAACTAGTCCAGAATCAATTCAAGACGATTGGTTTAATAGTTTCTATCTGAACACGAGTTTTCCTGCCTTTTCTATTCCTTTTCTATTCCTTTTTTATTCCTTGTCTGTTCCTTGTCTGTTCCTTGTCTGTTCCTTGTCTGTTCCTTGTCTGTTCCTCAGTTTGGAGTGTATTAGACCAAATCACATGTTTACAGAATAATCGATAAAAATAAATGCAATAATCATAAAAATAAAATAAAACATTAAAAACATTAAATAATTCGAAATGATCGATTTTTAATATTTATTTGCACTGATTTAAATCTGATGATTTAAATTGAATTATTTAAATAACATAATTTAAATAAAACAATTCGGAATACTGAGTGCAGTTTTCTTTCCACTAATCTACTAACTAATGGAAACTATTTACCGCTATCAAATATTTTGAACGATATCACATTTTCGTTTACAATCTTATTACAAAGGTGATGGTTATTTTTTTGTTAATGACGTCTAAAGTAACATATCACTGTCAAATATTATGACTTAAATGTGTAAGGACTATAAATGTTACCCCAATCCACAAAACATGCCTGATATCATGGCTGTTAGGATATAATTTAAATTGTTGGCTGGTCACCATTACGACTTCATTGAAATCGAGATTGTACGGCGGCAAGAAAAAAGGTCACCCGCTCTGACCTCAACGTATACGGATCATGTAGATTGAATCAGGTCACAGATGCTCTGACTTAACCATCTCAGTGTCCTTATATGGCCCCTCGCTCAACCTTCTAAATCTAACAGCTCGGTGACGCTTCGTGTTGGAAGATTTCAAAACGTTCTTCATAAAGAATTTCACTCTAACGTTTTCTTTAGCCATATGAAGACCGACTGACGCATGCGTACATCGTCATAACCGGGTTTATAGTGACGTCAGACTTTAGGAGCATCCGGTCTGCATGTGGGTTAAAAATGGCGGCACGCACAGACAATTCATGGTCGATTCACCAGCACTTTGAACTGGGTTTTTGACAGGTCGCGTTCGTAATCCACATCATTTCTAATTTGCACGAAAATATTTGTATTAGTGCTAAGAATTTGAAATGAAAGTGAACTGTTCCTTTAAAAGTTAGAAATAAATTGTGTTCGCTGATAAATTTGTTTAATTTATAGTACACTGATGATTTAAACAATTGCTTAGACCGGAAAAGAATGAACACTGGAACATAACTACTCCACTGGGTGTAGAGTCATTTAAGTTCAGGGCCCTTTTCAATTTGACAGTGATTTGAAATAATCATTCCTCTTTCACCTAATGGTCAAGAACGAGTTGTGTTTGAATACTCTACTTCGTGGTTAACTAATTTGATAACAGAACTCAGCACAAAGGGCTGGGCGCTGAAAGTAGATTTCTATCATTAGAATAAACCTATAACACGTCTTGGTATACATCAGTAGTTAATGCGTTAAGGACCTGACCCCGATCCATTAAGTAAGGAAATTAACAGTAGAGTCAACTTACCTTCATTGTTATTTTTATTATTGATCCATCCCCTATCACTCAGACTTAGGATATGTGGGATGATCAGGAAGGCCTGAGTCTGGATGAAGCTTACACGAAAGGTAGTTTCCTTATCGAGTTCAGTAAAGTATGATCTGGCTGGCTGGCTGAGTGGGGTATATTCAACGATCTCCGAGATTTGAACAAATAGCCTTTGACACTCTTTGTTCAATGGAACAGTTCAAAAGTAGAATACATCGCTAATGTGCATCCATTGTCTTGGTGTGAGACTCTCTGTGTATTTGACAATAGCTAATAGCTGTAGCAGTAGCTGTAACAGTTGCATATGATATTAATATGCCATGAACTATTTTTGTCACATCCAGGAATATATATATATATACTTTGGCCCAAACCATTAGCAGTGGTGTTTGTCTCAAAGGAATTCCTTTCCTTCATTCAATTTCGCAGTATACGCCCAACAACAAAGAACAGCTGACAAGAACATTCTCATCAAAAACATTATTTTGACACACTGATAAATAATCCCTGACGTATTAAGTAACACATTTTAAAGTTTCATAAATATTTCCTCCATCTCAAGTGTCCTCAAGGTCAGATAATTAACAACGTCATAGAGATACATGACGTTCTTGCTGTTATCTAAACCGATTAACAAAACCTTGCCGTATAGAAAATTGTTAACAAATTTCGGGATGTTCCAGAGTTAGGGACATCATGTTTGAGATGTCTAAATGTGTACTAGAATTCTTCGTGAATAGCTACATTGATTCATACTAGAAATTAAATAATCTTGTCAGTGCTTTGGACACACCTTTAAATGCGTCTCCCCCCCCGTTATTACAATAAGGACGAAGGCTTTTGACACAATCGATCACAGACTATTAATAAAGAAAGATTATTATAGTATAAGCGTCCTCTCACTCGATTGGTTTGAAAGGTATTTTTCTAATCGGAAACATTGTGTATAATACAAAGGCATTGATTCTTCTCTCCAAGATATTATTTGTGATGTAATAATAATAATAATGTATATTTAATAAAGCGCCCTTACTAGCAGGAGCCATTCAAAGGCGCTGTACAAATAATATGTAATTTAATAATACCCCAAATAATGTCTGTAAAAACCCTGTAATGATTTAAAAGATAATAATTATTTATCTGTGAAAGCGACCTTAAATAGGTGTGTTTTTAGAAGAGACTTAAAATTTCCAAGAGAGACGAATTTCTAATATTTGCCGGCAACTTATTCCACAAATTGGGGGCTGCAACACTAAATGCACAATCACCATATGACTTGAGCCGAGACACTGGCACCTGCAATAGTATCTGACTGGATGACCTGAGTTTTCGGGATGACTTTCTAATGGAAACCAGTTCACACAGGTATTCTGGCGCCATATCATTAATAGATTTATAAGTTATTAACAGAATCTTAAAATGGATACGCTGTCTAACAGGTAGCCAATGTAGGTTTTGAAGAATGGGGGTAATATGATCATATTTTCTAGTATTTGTTACAATGCGAGCTGCACTATTCTGAATTCGCTGAAGGCGATTAATGTTATAATCAGATATGCCATATAACAGGGAGTTACAATAGTCTATACGAGATGTAACAAAGGCATGAACTACAGTTAAAAGTGAACAGGGTTCCGTCTTCGGCTCACTGCTTTTTATTGTCAGTCTGAATGGGTTGCCTAACTGTAATTTAAATGCCAAAGTCGTCCCTTTTTGGGCAACTTTATCGGCTTCCATATCCAATTTAAATGTCAATGAAAAACATAGATTTACAAAACCTATCAGATTGGTTCAGACTTACTATGGGTAAGACATATATTATGCCGTTTAGTAACACCGAGCTGTTCAGAAATATCTTTGCATATGTATTGATAAACAAGCCATGTCACACTTGCACTGTGTAATGGTTCTTGGCATATTCATGAATAACAAATTAAGCTGATAATCTCACATGTATATTATCAATACTGTGCGAAATGTTTTAGCAGACACTTGTTCACACTTACATACAACATAGCATTACGCCATTGACCGGGGATTCCTGAAATTTCAGGTTCAACACCATCAAGACATAATGTGCAACATTTGGACGAAAAGCTCCTCAGTCCAAATGGTATCTCGGTGGTGCCAAACTCTCAGCGTCTGATAGAATCCAATACCTTAGAGCGAGTTTTTCGGATCTGCTATCTGTGGATGAGAGCACTCAGACCCATCCTTCTAGAGGCAATATCCTGCAAGAACATGATGGAATCAATTGAAAAGTGTCAAACTAACCCTCATTGGGTTTGAAATCGTTTCGCCACAAGCTATAAATACTAAAACAAATATCCCAATCCATAGGAGAGAGCCAGATGGATATAACATACATGTTAAGTCTCCCGCATTCACTCGGAGACTCCCCCAAGTTCGTCAAATCTCCGCACTGCCTTGCGGAGAATCGAACGAAAATGCTCTTTTTGATAAATATACTGTATGTGGGGTCGATTCTATGTAAACGGCTTGTGTTCGGTGATATTAAAATGTCGTATTCAATAGTCATGGAAACTATTTTGTTATCTTAGACCACCTGATTTATGCGTAAATTCCTGACCCCCCCCCCTTATTTACGTACAAATAAAGACCCTCCTATTTACCTATAAATGCCCCTTTCCGACACAATCCGATTTACTTCGGCATTTTAGAAACTTAACATGTATATATATAATGAAGGCTCTTGTACGAAATGAAACGAAAGAATTAAACTTTTATTCATATATAATATCATTGAAAGACAACCTGATACGAATAGCATTGATGGCCGATGAATGATACAATGTAAAAAGGACGATGTATCAATAATTATATACTTGTATAATGATACATATTCTAGTCATGCCAGAAGACAGTCTAAACGTATAGAAAACGATGGTCTAGTCGGCAGTGTCTAGTCGACAGTATAACTCTTACATGTTTAATTTACTGCCATGTCGTTTTAATGGTTTAAACTGTATGTGGTTTGTGATCCTGATTGTGTATTTTACTGTATAGCTCTTCAGTACCGTTGTGTAATTTACTATATTCCTCCATAATAAACCCGGTAGGCAGGAGTTAGCTTTTGGCATGATTATAACAGATCTGGAATGTTTACGTTTACGGTTAAAATGGCGGGATTATCACGGTATTATCGCTCAGCGTACCCCCCCAATAAATCCCACAATGCAAAGCGCGCCTGGTTTGTTTTGGTTTTTGACGTTATCATGCAATGGGTCTATTGGAGGTTTTATTGATTAAGACAAATAAATATAGTCTAAGATGGCAACTTTAATAATCCGGTTAGATGTGTAATATAATGACTAGGTTTTTGATAACATTGGATTGACACATACAAGTAAATCAATGTAATAACGTCATCATGTTTCTATACTAAATGGTTTGGGATATTTTAGGTACTGTTTTGACTCGTTTGTTTATAAACTGATCTGATCTCAGACAGCTCTAAGGCTGTGTACGATTACTTTCCTGTCTTTTTTTCTCTCACTAAATCTATCCATAAATATCATAATGATGCTGCGGTTTTATACCCAGTTGATAATCCGTGAACGATTTTTTTCAAGTCATCACCCCGTCATCACAGTTCAAGAACAAAGGCTGAGTTCAGCAGGGTTCGTTTAACTCCGATGATGTCACATCTAGAATATGGAACCATCAATCGAGATTGAACTCAATCAGACGAAGTAAACTATACACGAAATAACACAAATTTAAGTTGATATCAACATAACTTGTGATTTGACATCAATATAAACCAATGACATTTAAGCTGTTTTTAAACTCACTTGTTAAAAGTTGCATTTGGGTCAAATAATAATAATAATATATATATATATATATATATATATATATATATATATATATATCATGTTAACATTACTAATTGAGATTTCGACACATTATATTTTTGCTCTACCGTACATTTAAATGGCTCCTTCTAATAAGGGCTCTTTAGTATATATCTGAATTATAATTATTACTATTATTATTCTGATCATCAAGAGTTGGAGTTTAGAAGTTTTCTGTTTTTAATTTAAGCTATAAACCCTTCATCCTTGTCTGTCTTATAGCCCATACGCAAATTTCCTTTCCTAATCATAATGTAGTTTAGAATTGTCGGTGTTTCCATTATGATAAAAAATGGATTGGGTCAAATGTCTGCTTTTTATTATATCAATAATTGTGCAGTTGGAGTTATCTGGTTATGACGAACCGGTTCTGGAGGGCACAGTTCACTAAGTAACGGCCTTCCCTGACCATAGTGCGCTTTTAACGGCCTCGGCTCCGTTTTCTTATTCAGTCGTCTCCTGATATCACGTTCACAACCGTCCAATCACACATCTCGACGACACCTCGTCAAAGGTAATCGTATTAACAGTATCTTGCTCCCTTAATTGTTTCAGGTAGTGTCTATACGATGCACAACAAGATAGTAAAATCTAGAGATAATACAATTGATCAAACCAAAGTACCACCAGAATACACCAACAACACTATATCACTAATACGGACAACTATGAGGCGAAATTTATACATTTATACATTTATACATTTATACATTTCCGCGTACATATTGCGTTCTCTCAATAAAATCCAGAAATGAAATCTGAGTGATATTTCATGTCACACTTGGACGCCAAATTGGTCCATTTGACGTATCATGTGTACAAAGAGTGGTCATAAAATAGCTTCGATACTTCACAGTTCCAGTAAATGAGAAAACCGAGGAACAGCAATACTGATAATACTATATGATCGCATTAACAAAGAGCTATATTGGACATATACTGCGACAGATTGTGTCTATATAATAGTGTCATTGACACACACACGCACGTGTGTGTGTGGAGAGAGAGTGTGTGTGTGCGCGTGTCTGTTTTATTAGCTGTGTATAATAAGGCACAGGCACAGAGAATTCAAACTCCGGACGTTTCTTCAGGCGACTTTTGATTCTGAGACATGTGTAATGTCTCACCAGTCCCGAAGCCGCCAACCAAAAATCACCTACAGCCGTGGAGTTTGGGACTGGGGTAACTGGAGTAAATGATCTCTTGTTTTACGGCTCGTTCCGATTTTAAAATAGTTTTATGATTACGTTCACCAGATGGAGCGTCCATATTTCAACGTATCACTGGTGCTCTGTGTAGATTAACCTATCTTCTAAAGTCTAAACCAAGTAAAATTAACACAAAAGACTATGGACGTCCATTTACCATATTCCAAAGCCACCATCAGATAAAACTAGTAAAAGCAGATGATTTTGGAAAGTTGATCCCAAGTGTCTAACTAACAATATAAAAGATTTACGTGTTTGACAGTCTTATATACAAAGTATTACATAAACATATATATATATATATATATATATATATATATATATATATATATATATATATATATATATATATATATATATGCACGAATCCACTATACAGCATCATGTATGAAAATCTGTGTCTCATAAGAGAAAAGCCAAACAAAGTAGTAATGGCTCTTTGTTTTAACTAAATGCCAACGCAAATAACCACAATAATGTTTGCTAAAATGTTGCCAGGAAAGTCTTCTTAATATATTAAATTATCGCTAAAACGTGCTGCGAGGCGAATAAGACGATTTCAAGAGAAGAGGAGTTAAGCTTGTTTCTGTGGGCAATGAATTCAAGTGTTTCACCAAAGACGTGTAAACGAGTGAAGTAGCATCTTTTATCAGTTTTATAATGATAAATACAGATATAATATAAGACAAAATAATTAAGACATGTTTGGATGCAAGTTTTTAAATTCTGCTTATTATGCTTATGATTTCAATCATTACTCTCATGGCAAAGTTGTGTAGAATTTGTAGAATTCTTTATTCGCTTAGTTTCTTCAACAGACGGAAGTGGCCCATATTGGAATCCTTGATAATGTTTTGTGGATGAAAGATAGATTATTTTGCTTAAACTCATCCATTAGACCATTCCATGCAGAGTAGCGCACTGGAGAGAGGCGTAGATGGTGATCACTGTGATGTGATCCTTGTCGGAATTTGTTGATATCCCAGTCAAATGTCAAAACCGATTTCTACAAGGATCAAGTGTAAATAGGTCGAGAACGCTCGTAATCATTTATTGCGGTGAAACTTGGTTGGATTACGAAATCATAAAGTGATTTTCTGGCTAGTTATTTGTAGATGAATGTTGTTTAACGACACATCGGCATAATTTAGGCCATTCAGTGTCCTCAAAGGCGGTTAGTTATTTGGGGAACAATTACCAGTAATTGCATCGTGATTAGTCAGCCGTAGCGACGTGCTTTGTGTACAACAAGATAGCTCTTCGCTCTTGTTGATCGTGCTCTGGTTGGTTTTGCGGCGTCGTGTATTCGTATTGTTGGTTCGGAGGTATTTAGCTGTTTCCCTTTTACTGCTGGAACGGTTGACTATCAACTAGAACTATCTGTGGAAAATGTCAAACGAACGAAGGTGATGATGATTGGTGCTTTACGGCCACGTTTGTGCACATAGTAGGCTAAATGGGCCGAGCGACCTCCAAAGGTAATGAGGCGAGGTCAAAGGTGAAACACCCTTCAGATATGCCCACGCCGAGATTCGAACAAGGGTGCTGGTGACCTGATGTCCAACACGCTATCGCTAGAGCAAGGAGGTGCCAAAAAGAATACAAGTCTTAGTATCAAGGATAAACTATCTAAGGGAGTAAATGTTGAGTTATGGGAATTGTTTTAGAACATAATACGGAGATCGCAAATACTAGATTGAATCAATTAGGAGTAAGAGGGGCGCTCGGTGGTCTAGCGGTAGCGTGCTGGACCACAGATCACTACCACCCGTGTTCGAATCCCGGCGTGGGCATATCTGAAGGTTGTTTCGTCTTTCACTTCGTCACATTACCTTTGGAAGTCGCTCGACCCATTTAGCCAACCTTGTGCACAAAAGTGGCCGTAAAACATCAATCATCATCATCATCGTCATCAATTAAGGAGTAAGAGCTGACATAGTTGAAGATCGTCTGACTCGTTCTCTGTCGATGGAGGAGGTGACGAAGTACGGGAGCTGAAACCCACGATAGATAAACTAAGCCCACACAGCTGATCAGGAATGAAATGATAACATTTCGCGTGGCGGACGAGGTAACTAATTTGCAACACCATTCGATGAAATGCAATACAAACTTGTATATGGACAATGACGGAGATTCTAGGAGGAGATTGCACTGGGATCGTTAAACAAATAATCGGATAACAAATGAACATGCCAAATGCCAAATCTATGTACATACCTGTTGCCCGTAGATTAGGAATTAAGCAAACAGGTTCGGCTGGACCCGTACTGGGCAAGTTCCCTATCGCAAACTAGCTGACAAAGGAAATATTAACATAACAACAGGCTAAAAGGCACGCGACGCTATGCTGTGAACGAGAGAAAGCAATTCGAACTGGAAGAATTTAAAAACAAGAAAGATCAATCTCAGTTCAACTCTAAAATGATCATTGACAAATTATTTATTAAGGGGAAGGAACAAACTCAACCCAAAAACCAAATTTCCAAGATGTCCTTGCAACATCCAATGAGAATAGGAAGTAGAGGCAGCAAGGGATCAGATACTGCTAATACATAAAGTTGCTAAAGCTGCGCACGTTATACATTCATACAGAGTAAAAGGTGGATCCAATGTAATCGAAACATTTCACCCTTACATCAGCTGATCGTGTTGATGTATTTCGTGTCATCAACCACGAACAACTGGAAAAGAGGCGATTTGACATTCTAGCCAAGGTTTGTGTCTAAACTATGGAAGCCAAAGTGTAGCTAGGTCTAATATTATCTGTATTGCATACCAAAAAAACCCCACGGTGTATCATCATATAATATACCCAGGAAATCTCATTGTATTTTTTTTCCTGATTCTTTATCACTAGCATGTTACAATAATACCTAGTATTACCAAACAAAACATCAGTATACATGTATCTATTTACAGATGTTGTGGCTTTCATCACGATACAGCATAGATGTCATGTATGAACACCAAACTGGCTAATTCCCTTGTAATCTGTGCATACATGTTTTGCGTATGACATATGCGGTCATTATTTAGTAATATACATAAAATTCATATATATTTGTAATTTTATTGCATATCAGGACACAATAGTAAATTGGATGTTTTTAATAGCGTTTGGAAAAACTATAACTTGTATAGTAGCGCATTGCAACGACTTGCCAATATATTCCTTTTTAAAGTATTCTGGTAGAAATGATACTGCAATATTTAATATAATAATAGTAATAATAATAATAATAATTAATTATTATTATTATTATTATTATTATTATTATTATTATTATACATTACAGATGTACTGTATACTTATCATATAGGACAACATAATAGTGACTGAACGTTTTTGGCTAATTAGGAGAATGACAATTATCTGGGTACTATTACGTCCTCATAAATTCTGTATAATTATAATGTTCTCTGGGGTATTCTAATTATTAATTCCAATATTACAGGCACTTGACCAATATGAAAGACACACAAAATGTGACTAACTCACCTGCCCACTTGATGAATAATACATTATAATCTTAGCACCTGCACCTTAATTATTCTTGTTTCTGTGTGAATGTTGTATGGTAAATGGAATATCTAGCATCTGATGAACATTCTAACACCACTTATCGCTCACTCTGTGATCTCCCACTTTATGCACATTCCAGTTATGCACCCTGTACCATTGCACTATAGATATAATGTTTATTGGGTCCTGTTGTCTCTATCCCTATGCCGCCCAGCGCCGTGCCATACATGTCAACAAATAAGTATTTTTACAAACATATAAAACAATGTCGTGTGAAAACCTTTTGACAATATAAATAATACTTGAGGTTCAAACATTTTGCACTCAATATCTAAATACTTTTATTCACGATGCTGAGGTTTCGGGTGATGACTGGCTTAAAACAAACTGTAAATCTTGTGAGGTCGGTGAATTAGATATTGTTTGTCAATCGAGTGAATATAAATACTATCTATTGCATTTGGATGTTCATAGTCTATCAGCCAAGTATGAACAATTTAAGGTATGAGCGACTCAGCTGGAACAGATCAGTATTAACCTAGATTTTATTTTGTTATATTAAACATTATTAAATGACCAAAATCAATATATGTAGCACAAACCTGGCTATAAGTTAATTACCAAGATTCGAAAAGCAAATAGGAGTAGCTATCATTCTAAAAACTACCATAAAAAATAAACAAAGTCAACATTTTGAAAATAATTCTGATGGGAAATTTGAAACAATATTTATTGAGGCACAAGTAAATAATGCAAACGTGATTGTCGGTGAAATATACCGTATACCAAATACAAATGAATCTTAGGCCAGATATGAAACTATACGGAATAGACTAAATAACATTAAAAGTGATACATTATTTGGAATGGATCACATCTTCGACTATAGGAAAATTGAAACAGTATAAATACATTAGTGATTTTCTTTAGCATCTGGTCTGTTTCCCACCATTACCCAATATATATATCCTCCCCCAAAATCATAAAGATATTAACTCTGCTCTCCTCATTAATGATATATATGATCATTCCGCAATGTATCTATTTACGGAAAAAAACAAAAACTCAAATATGAAACTTTAACATTTGTCAATCGTTATTTAGATAAGAATAAGTTAACAAGTATTGTAAACAATCTCTCTCGGGCATCAATTGAAATTATTTAAATGATAATGAAAAACACAAGGCTTTTGAAGACTTTACACAAAACAATCCAAAAATGCATGGATTGTCATGCCGCGGAAAAACTTGTAACAATTCATCCCCAAGAAAACAATTAAAAATCCATGGACTACCTAATGGATTCTGAAATCATCAAAAACTCTTAGTAGATTGTAAAAAATATTCTATCATATAAATGATGTACGTGGCACATGGAAAACACATAATTCACTTATTGAACGTAATATTATAAAGAGTAACATTAGTGAAACCTTCACATGGGGACACAATTATCCAGGCATGTTTTTACGATCTAAAAATGTGTCACCGACTATGTCACGGACTCGACATTTCGACATTCACTTTTATCCGACATATTATCATGTGACAAACATTGTCGGAATAATGGATTCTCTCTGTATTTTCAGTTATGTTGGCGAAAGATTTGCAGCATAACACCCCGCCCCCCCCCCGTATTTGAAATCAACAGGAACAGCAAATAAGTCACCCTTTCTAAGTCCAACTGAACTGGAAGAAATTAGTAAAATTGTTAATTCCCTTAAATCTAACAAAAGTAGTGGTCATGATAATATTAGTACAGCATTCAAAAAGAGCTATTATAGCTCTCAGGGGCATTCTAATAAACAGTACTGGGTACGTAACAGATTTCCTATATATAAATCTATTTCATTGCTTACCAGCATTTCAAAAATACTAGAAAAAGTAATACACAAGAGATTATTTTAATTTATGAACAATCAAAATTTGGTTAATAACAACCAATATAAATTTAGACCCAAATGCCCAACGATAAATGCAATAACGGAACTTATAGGTCATATAATTGAATCATTGGATAACACAAATCATACAATATGGGTTTTTCTGGACCTCTCCAAGGCTTTCGACACAATTAATCATGCTATGCCATTAAATAAACGTCACCGTTACGGAGTTCGTGGGATAACTTTACAATGGTTTAGAAGTTTTTATAAAGTAGAAAGAAATTCGTAAATTGTAAGAATATTAAACCCAACATGAGTAATATCACATGTAGAGTGCTTCAGGATTCTGTCTTAGGACCTCTTCTCTTTATAATATATACAATTGACCTTCCCCAGGGTTTGTTGCACTCCAGATGTATATAGCTTATTTTACTCGTCAAAAATATTCATCTTTCTCTATGTAAAATAGCCGAAGATTTGAAACCTTTAACAGACTGGTTCAAGGCTAATAAATCATATCTTAATGTCAACAAGATGAATTATATGATCTTTATTAAATCTGATAATGCAATGTCACAACATACTCTAAAAATGGAAATGAAATAATTAGTTGCGTTACTTAGATAAAAATGTTTGTATAATAACAGACAACACACTTAGTTGACATAAACATATAGATATTTATAAGAAGAAAATGTCTAATGGTTCATATATGCAATAAATGCATCCAAACGATTGCTACCATAGAAACATTCACTTATACATTAACTATGGAAGACTGTTATGGAGCTCTGCTGGCAAAGTATACATAGGTAAAATTCAAATGATGCCAAATATGAAAGTAAGTTCGATCACACTTCAAAATATAATGATGATGATTTATGTTTTCGGCCAATTTTGTGCACATGACAGGTTAAATGGACCGAGCGACCTTCTAGGGTAATGAAGCGAAGTCAAAGATGAAACACCCTTTATATATGCCCACACCGAGATTCGAACTCAGGTGGTAGTAACCTGTAGTCCAACGCGCTGCCAACTAGATCACGGAGGCGTTCCCAAACTATAATGAATCCAAAAGGTTTCTATTTGAACTATAAGCGGGTAAATCTATGTTCCAACATAACTCAAATTCATTACTCAAATCACTCAATAATATATTTATATCAAATAGCTACATTCAAGATCACAATAAAATACATAGACCTAAGCCCCCCCCCCCCGCCTCATAAGACAAGGGAATACTGATAAATCTTCACGATACTTTACACATAATTTAAGGCTCCTGATATATGATAAATGGAAAATAAACTTGATGCGATAAACTTGAAACATTGACAATGAGTGGGATGAGGTTAAGTATGGACACCACACACACACAATATATATATATAAAAAAAATAAATATAGTCCGAAGTCCGAATAAATTACATTACATACGCTACTCGCTGCTAATTATACATAGAAACAATTTTCTAGGGAGACTTCCTACATACACATTTAAGAACCAGATTCAAACTTATAGACTCCCACTACCCCCCACTGTGTGTGTAGGGGTTTGGGTGTGCGAGCGTCCGCGCACTCACACACAGATATGCGCATACACAAAACGTACAATATTTCTCTTTTTTTCTAATGCCCAAACCTGTCTATATTTGCACCCAAAGTATTGTAGTAAATTTAACAAGGCTCGGGCTGACGCATTCCAAAACATATATTTTATTTCAAGGACGATAATTACACCATATTCTTAAACGAAGAAAAGGAAGCAAAAGGATATTCATAAAAATCTCGAGAAAACCAAGAGCCTACAGATATTATGCTATATGATTACTCAAGATAAATTGCAACACTGAAACGGGGGACATTAAGGCCCCATATAAACAATTAATATACTAATATTTTTAGGTTACAATTAATTGAGATAACTTCAGCACACTGCATCAAATGTCGAACATACAAGCTTTAGGTTCCTGGCTGAAATTATACTGCAGAGGTGTTAATGATAAAAATTCTTAAGCTTAAATTTTTTTGAATTATCCTTTAACAAATAAAATTTGCTAGAAATGACTTTACATTATCCTATGCAATTGAATATTATTGTCATTAGAGGACACTGAATGGCCTAAGTTGTGCCGATGTGTCGTTAAACAACATCCATCCATCATCCATTATTGTTATTAGAGAAAAATGTGAATAATAATAATAATAATAATGTATGTTTAATAGAACGCCATTAGTAGTAGGAGCCATTCAGGGGCGCTGTACATCTTCAGAAAAAGTTCGAAATCCATCAACAATTATAGGGCAATTAGATTTATACTTGAGCTCCGGATATTACAGAAATGTAGTCCGAATTTTAGATTGTTCTTCTATGACTTATTTATTACCAATGATGTTATCGTTCCTTCGTCATCGTACGTGCCGTTTTCAATCATTGTCTTTGATAAAGTTATACTGCTGTCAGTTTTGTTCGAGTGGCTACCGCAACTCGGCATTCATTGTCGTTCCGCAGTCGGTAGATACTCGCCGAGATCAAAACATGCGCATGCGCATTATCGCATTCACCGCCATTTTGGAACACCTCCAAAGTTTAGAAAACTTCTAAAAAGTGGGAGATTATCGTGTAACTGGTAAGAAAAGTTGTTAGTCATGATGTAGATTCAGAATATCGTCAATTTTGCAAGATGCAAATGTGTTCTAATGCTAATTTTCACGATATTTCCAAAAGAGACATTTAACCCGGCGTCAGTGATGGAGAAATATATTTAGACCCCTCGATTAAGATTCGTACACCCGTACTCGACTAATGTTTGCTTGATGGACCATTTTAATACATCCACAATGACTGTATAATCTTGCATCCATAGGTGTTCTATTTTTAATTATTTTTATGGTAGTCGTTTTAAAGAGATTGCGAATATTATTGCATGTGCAGATAAAATCATAGATCTAGATTAACTAGAGTCTAGATGATAGATCTAGACTATAGTAATTAGTATAGATCTAGCTAGTCTATAGTAGATCTATAGGGCATTGCAAATAATATAGCCAGTAGTATAGGATTTAGACCTAAACTTAAGCCTTTATGTTTATACTCTATACTTTTATAGCTTATATATAAAATATCTTGAATATGGATATTAATATTTTATTAGCACTAGAGTGACTAGACTAGTAGCGTCAGATTGGAAAGACAGTTTTATATAGTATGATGAAAACACAATCTAATATTTACTCCTTTTTTGCCAGAGTTGATAGGTTGTGTATTACTTTAACCAGTAGACTAGATCCACATATGTTTTGGCCACAGAAGCCTGAGAAGGACACATTTATTGCTGTATTTTTGCATAGTGGCAATGTGGCACCTTCCACTTTGCCCTAAACAGCAGGTTGGTTCCGTCTTTAACGATAACAACAGCATTTCTGGAAACCAGGTCTTTGCACTTCTTGAAATGGGTTGATGTGTGAGAAGCTGGATAGAAGATTGTATGTTTACAACGAAGACTACTATAATGAGTAATGATTCAGAGAAGTGGCACTACAGGGTTAACCGTAGGGGTAGATTAGTTAAGCACTCTTTCTACGTGCTGTACTACTAGTTTCTCCATAAGGGGTAGATCTACAGAAACTGCAAGATGAGTATGCTGCTTTTTAGGGGTGACGCCTTTAAAAGACTGATTTGTAGTAATTTTATTAATAAGTTGTGCATTAATGTCTTCAAGATTGTTTCATGTCTTTCCCTTGATTTAATTTAACAGATTTACTCAAGCATTACAAAACTGCAAAAGTTGTGTCCTCATTTGAGGGTGATAACAAATCAATGCAAATATAACTGACAAAAGCTTTGAGAAGTGAAATTTAAACCTTTCTTGTAGCTGATTTAGTCTGAAAGTGGAATTTAAGTGTCGTTTGATAATCAATGCAAATTGTATGATTTCCAGTGGCCAGAATCCTAATTTTTCGAACCTATTCTTCGCCTGTTCTAGGTATCTTGCCTCTGGCTACAGTGGTGTAGCCTAGTGAAAGAACAATGAACTAATTAGGCACTGATCAGGATCTTTAGTTGGTTCCAGTGCATGTACTGTGCTCAGACTGAGAGTACAGACAGCTGATGGTCAAGTTTTATTGGAACAATCAGTTTTCCACATCCTGTCATACACTGTCAGATTCCTCAGGTCCACTTATACCTCAAGAAAGTACTCTTGCCAATGTAGACAGTGCACTAGGATTAGCTGTGTACTTCTTAAACAGTTCAACAATATCATTCTGACAACTGTGGTGGGTCAGTTTTTTTAGACAACCTGTGTTAGAGGTTTATAGTTAAACTCAGAAATGTTTTTCAATCTGAAAATAGCTTTACGTCTTATTCGTCTAGTGTGGAAATTTCTTTCTAAAGATTTCCAAAATAGTGATGTTTGTTTTGTGTTTCGGGGAGAATCCCCAGACTGTTGCTTATTCAGCACAGCCTCTGTGTTGGAGTGGTTGAGGAACCTCCTCCCCCACCACTCACAGGGGAGCAGTACGGAAAGATGAAGCCGAAATACCCTGAGGGTGGTCACTGCCAGAGTGTTTTATGTCCTCTGGGTGTCTTTAACTCCCCCTTTATTTTTAATAATTCAGTGGAGACGGCAGCGCCATTTAACATGGTCTGCCACCCACGATGTTGTGAGCTGAATAATTAATCTCTGGAAAAGTTTCGACCTTTTGCTGGGATCGAACCTGTGACCCTTGGGACTAAGTGTCAAGATGCCTAATCCCTAGGCCACTGGAACTCACTCTAAAATAGTGATGTTTTGATGGTTGGTTATAACCATAAGTTAATCTGTGTGTTATGGTACTGATGATTACGAAATACCTTATTAATTATCGCAGTTACAAATATGATGTGACAAAACCCAGGACCGTGACTTTCTTTCTGTGTGTGTGTTGTTTTGACAGTCTAAAATATACGGTTATTGTTTGTTCATAATATATTGCAATTCTCCACATCATTGCCTGCCTATTTATCAAAGTAATAGTAATTTATCAAAGTAATTGAATGCCCCAGCCAGTCATGGTACTCAGGTCTTTTGTTGTTTATGATTAGAAGCCGCTAGTGATTGACTGATTAATTTTTTATGGGTGTAGAGGCCGACCCACTTTCCATGAGTACTTGATGTTAAATTTTTTTAAACCGAATACGACATATTTCTAATATGCACATAAACTGTAATTGTATCAAAATATATATATTTACTGGAATCAGAGATTGAGACAACTCGGGTTTTAGATCCAATGATTCAGTTATTTGGGAGCGAGTAAATTCACCAAGTGCAACCTCAACCTGATTAAAGTTTCCCTGGTTTGTTTTCCCTGCATTGTTCATGAACATTTCCCATCATGTATCTAGGTGGATAATGTATGAATGGAAGAATAATCTTTACTAGACTTTATGGTGATAAACTATCTTGGAGTCCGGGCAACTAAGGTTTTACATCAGAAAGGCCGATATACATGAATATCTAATGGAATTTATCGACAAGCAGACAGACCAGTTATGAGAAATAACAGGAGAATTTTACGTCTAAGGTTGGTTCCATTGTGATCTATCCTGATTCCTATCTCATGTGATGTTACCACCAGCGGAATCTTATTATGCGTTATAAATTGTTACGTGAACAATTCCCATACAAACTCATCACAAGTCCATTCAGTGCATGGTTACTGGATAGAAAAATGTCACATTGCATGACCATGTGGGATAAACTTTGCTGGCATGAACATGCCCAGCATTGCAGGGCAAAAGATATCCTTCATAACAAGTTATGATATGAAAACGTCCAGCATTGCAGGGCAAAAGATATCCTACATAACAAATTATGATGGCTCCGAAATAAAATGGTGGAATTTGGATTTCATTCATTATTTATGATATGAAATTTATTATTGCTACGTGTATAAGTACATCAAATATGGTTGCTTGGGTATAATTTTGAAAATAATCAAAATTTGGAATGTGAGAATCAGTGAAGCCATCACAGTTTGTTTTTCGTTGGTTGCTGGTTTTTTGTACATCCTCATTTTTATATGACTAGTTATCCTGCGTATTAAACTGAGTGAAAACAAGCATTTTGGGGGGAATAATTTTTTCTGTGGTTAATGATGGTTAGCCTTGATATTCAGACATTCAGTGGCACCCAGTCATTATTAAATGGTTGATGTCAAGACTTCCAGTAATTTAGAATTATGGTATATACTCATGTACGAGATGAGAGAATAGTTTTAGAATCTATTATACATATGGCAATACATCTTGAACATGACAAACATCCAAATGCAAACATCTATTATGGAATTTATTGATGAACAAACAAATCTATGGTGGGAAAAAATGGAAGAAATATATATCTTTTGCTTGCTGCACATGAACGTATCATATTTCACAGACCATTACCGCTGGCACAAATATATCACATGTCATAATTCATATATAACCACTAATCCATTCTATGCCTGGTCATTGTATTAAAATATCCTATGTCATATAACCATGTATTTTGGTGGGATCAGTGTTAGGCAGCGAAACAGCTTCGAGTGAAGAGTAGGCTTCATTTCCTATGTTAATTAGCTGATCAGATGAATTGTCATAGCTTCTAAATTGAATGGATTAACTGGCTGTTGGTGTTTTTGTGTCAGTTCTGAAAATCCATTGTGATGGATTCTAAATGGGCTCACTTAATCCTTAAAGCCATGTCAAGTTCACTATTATCTGTGTCTGCTTCTACTAATTATGGACCAATAATGATTGACATTGGCACATGAAAATTACAATTGCAGTACTTCATAAACAGTTCAATAAGAATGGGAAAAGAGAGGAAATGGACATTGGTTTTGTCAATGGTTTTTTCCGTGATAAACGGTGGTTTGTTACTCAGCTAATACACAGGTTAATCTCATTTTGAGGTGGCCATTAATAAGACTTGTCTTATACACAAGCTTGTCTGATACACAGTCACTATTGTAGTAAAGTTTTGTTGCTTACCTGTCGGGTCATTTAGCATAATATAAATTTTAAATGCAGTTCTGAATATTGCAGGTATCCCTTCTTTAATCTGGGAATGTAATGCTTAAATTTCTTAAATAGTGTTGTGTATTTTGTCATCCTATATTATTCACATAAGATGGGGAACAGCACAGAGGACTTGAGAAGTATGTTAGAGTACCCACAGCCTTGGAAAATAATGGAAAAAGTGATCATGGAAATTTATATTTTTTCAAAAAGTCACGGAGAATGGTATCAAACGCCATGAAATTTAGCCTAAGTGATGCAAAAGATCAGTTCTATTCCAGAGAAAGTTCCAGTCAAAATCCAACAATCTTTGAAATTTTCCAGTTTATAAATCAGGATCATTGCATATGTTCCGATTTCTTCTGCTGATTGTTGATATATTATACATAATCTGGAGCATCTGCTGCCATAATTTGATCCTAATGTAAAGGTGGAAAACTGAAAGGGAGGTGGTGTCCCTTGCATTCAGGACTACACACTAATTAATTACGCTTTTAACAAAAATATAGCCTCTGGTGGTGGTAAATAAAGTGGGTGGATCAAATGACTGTACAGGTGTGATATTATATTAATAAAAGTGTTATGTTCTTTTAATGATATACACTGCATATTCCATTTGGATACGATGTAATTGTACACAGGATTAATTGTATAACCAACTTCACCAAAAGGGAAAAAGGAAAACTTTAATTTTAAGGCCCCTTAAAAAATTTTTTTGCAACCCAATGAGTGGTTCCCTTTAAAAAAAAATTTTTCCAAAAAAAAATTTTCAAAAAAAAAATTTAGGGGCACATTTGAACACATAAAATAGAGCAATGACTGAAGATATGTTGGATGATTGTGCTGGTGACCAGCTAATCCGATGGATATCCTGACTATTGTTGGAATTCTTGTTTGTGATCCAAGCCAAGTAACCGAAAACTTTGGTTCAAAGGAAATTCATGAAAAAAGTTTACCCCGGGACTTGGCCCCATGGGAAAATTTTTGGGGTTTTTGGGTACTAATTTTAGCGTGTTTTTATTGCGGTTTGATTAAACATCATATTTTCATCAGTCCAGCTTGTTTAGATAGGTTCCAATCTCAGTGGAATGATTGTCCCATGAGAGGATCCAGACTGGATACAAAAAAAGGCAAGAATTCAATTTCACTTACCCGGAGTTTGGAGAAATATTGAATGAGTAGACCAAATGAGCACCGATACTAATAACTGGATACTAATAACAAATCCAGATGCAAGTTCTCTTCTCAGGTGATTGCCTTTTTGGCATTTCCGTTGCGTGGATTGGTTGCTATTTTGGTGCCAAATATTTTATATCGTTCTATGTTTAGACCCGATTTCTCTTTATTATTTTAACATGGAACACCACCAATACTAAGCCCCGTCTTATATCGCCCAATATTTGATTCACGTACAGCGCACCCGTATGGTACGTGTGTTTTTTCCCGCACATGTATGTTTTCCATATTTCGGTTTTGGTTGATTTTGTGGGTTTTTTTTTTTTTGTTCTTCTACAACGTAACGCCGAATTTAGCTCGTCCCAGACAAATGAAACACCGACTGTCATATCATTAGAATTAGACTGGCTACGACGTTTTCTTTCGTGCGCCGAGTTATGGCGCACACAGTAACCGTGTGGCCTTGCTCTGTGTTAAGTGAAGATCGAGATAGTGGCTCTGTTCTTGTTCTTCTTTTTAAAGCCGCACTGTGAAGTACGTACGCTCAGAGTTCCTACTGTCCACGTCTAGGCTGTTACACATCTAGGACAAATCACTGCTGGAAATCTGTCTAGTTTTCGCCTGCGTCTTAGATGTTTTAATATTGGGCGCCGATAAACAGTGCCGTGTTTTGATGCTGGCCGGATTTTGTGTTGGTTTTTTGAAGGGCTTTTTTTGTAGGTGAGTTTTGCGGTTGTAATATTAAAATAGACAGCACTCCGTCCTGTCGAACTGCTCTGCTTATATCATTAATATGGGTAGTAAGATGAGATTTATAAGTTGATAAACGCTGTTTTGGTTCGTGATTGTTGTTGCTTACTGCGGCAGGTTAGAATCTGCCCATTTCTATAATAATAATACATGGTTATGTAGCACCAGAACCAGGTAATCCTGTTCTGGGACGCTGTACAGTATTATTATCCCCGACTCAGACCTGTTTCCGCTCAGCACACATCTCAATTCCCAACGGAGCATACAACGCATGCTGCCATTATGGGCGCAAAGCGTTGCTCAAATACATAGCCATCGCGTCCTGACGCATTGCAGCTTCCCGGAGCCTCGAACCCGCGACCCTTCAACTACGAGTTCTACGATCTAATTACCGCGCCACCACGGCTCACGTTAGTACATGGTTAGGAATACCTTTACACCTGTTATCTATCTGTAATTAGTGTTTTATTGTTACATCTTATCTGTGTGATAAATTATGTCTGCGTAACTTGTTTACTTGTGATCAGTATATCTGCTTAGTGTATGTGTTATGTCTTTAGTTAATAGAATGGAGCTTGGTGGGTGATATGATTACAAAACCATTTAGAAATATTAATATTTATATTGGTTCAGACAATGATAGTAGTATGGTGTTATGTCTGTCACTGCTTCGTGCCTTGCTATGGTATTGGTATTATCATAAATGAAAACGTCTGGTCATCAATGACTTGTTAGACTGGATGTTAAGTTAGGTTTTAAATCAATGTTAATAATTTTTTTAAATCACTAAGATAGTCCATTAATTATATATAATACTTTAATGAAAGTTTCTAACTGTGTTATCTTCTGTTGGGAAACACACACACACACACACACACACGTGTGTTTGTGTATATGTGTCAAACTGAAGCCACTAACAGCACTATTCCGAAGATTGATCCATCAAAAACAGCTGGAAAAGCTTCTGAAACCTGACTAATAAACCATTTAGGATTGGGGGCTGGTGGTGTTTGGATGCTGCCAGCACCTTAATGATGAATCACCACACATATATGATGTACTGCTCCTTTGAATAAGCCACCTACGACTGTGTCCCAACGCCTCATGCGTTATGTCCAAATAGATGTCCTATTTACGAGAATACCACCCAACCAAATGGGTGTTAATGTGCTGTCATCCGTTCCAATGGTTCACCCTGTTTGCACCATACGTTAGTCTAATGAATCGAGATTTAGGTGCATCGGTTGTCTTTTTTCCTTTATCCGGTTAGCTAATACCACCGTATCAGACATCCGGTACCCGAGTTCAAATCAATGTCTGGCTGTGTCTGAAGGGTGTTTCATTTCTTACTTGACCTCCTTTGGGGGTCGCTTCGGTCAGTTATCTCCGTCCTGTTCAGAAATGTGGCCGTAAAATAGCAACAGATCATTTATCAGCTGAAACAACCAGAAGTCAGTTAATGGATTCCAGTCGACCGGCTGCTGTACGTCGTTTCTCATGTTCCGATTCTTCGTTTTAGGACGCTCTCTTAGCGTAGCCGTCAGAGCACTGCGCTGGAAGTCTCCTCAGACCTGGTTGCAGATTCGAAGCTCAATACCTATGTTTGTGGGATGTCGACCCTCGGCGAAATGTTCCAAGCGTGACGGGCGTTGAGCCTAACCACGCGCGCGCGCATACCGTTTTTGTTCCACCCTACCCGAGATAGGACGCGATGAAATGGCCTTATATTTGAGCATATGCGGTTGTGCATGGATTGCCGTTAGTTTTTGTTGGGGATTTCTGTTTCCATTTATGATGATTACTGGTTGCGTTTTTGAAGATTGCCTGGTCTCCTGTTGACGAAGATCACCGATTGCGTTAGTTGATCACGATGATTGGCGGTTATAGTTAATGATGAATGCTGGTTTTGTTGGTGATGATTTCTGGTTGTGTCAGTGATGATTACTAGTTGTGCTTTTGGCAACATATGTTGGTTGTATTGGATGGCAGTTATGACTGCGTTTCTGTGCATTCTTCATCACTGAGTCGATGGTAGCAGCTGACCTGTGTGTTTGGCGAATACCCAGGGGCCTATTGTTTGTTCTGATCGAATCTGGAATCGTACAATACAGTTATGGAAGATGATTGGATTTCACTTCCTCCTGTGATAAATTTGTTTAGATCGGGAGGAAAGAAATATGAATATGCCGCTGAATTAAATTAAAAATCCGCCCCTCTTCACTAAGTCGATTGTCACTAGCGAATGGTAGGGTATGTAAACATGGAGCGACCTTAGATTATTTCCGACATTAATCATTCACCGAACAGATTTTTAAGTGAAACATTTCGGAATAAAAAATACACCCCGAAACACCGCACTTCTGTCACCTGTGGTGTCAAATAGTCAACTATTAAAACTAATGGATGTAATAAACTAAACTATTTATCCAAGTGTAAATACCGACGACGATAAAGTAGTGTGATATGAAGTGGAACCGGAGCAGCCAGTCAGTTTGTTGATTACGTTCTATCAGGCTCGAGATAATATCAGCTAATCTATGTATAGGCTCGCGTTGCCCGGCTCGTTGTTAGCAATGGTTGGCGTTTTTAAGGGCTTCGGCCAGTTCCCCTACGTCTAAGGTGTCAGCGTCGGTCCTCACGGTGAGTAGGTCTCTATCTGTTCGTGGGTACATTTTGGACGGGATTCTCTGTCCAGGGATTGGTTATATAGTGTTGGCCTTTTTTCTCTCGTTTCTGGTAAGCATTTCTAGCCCCGCTTTATGGCTGTAAGACTATCCGCTCCTGAAAGCTATGTAAATCAACAGAAATGAGTATTTTGAGTTTGGGTTTGATTGACGTTTATGGCTCTCTTTCTCTCTCTCTCTCTCTCTCTCTCTCTCTGTTTTTGTGTGTGCCTGTGTTTTGAGTAGTCACTCGTTTCTGGGTCAGGCTTGTGCGCTTGGCTATTAGTATATTGGCAGTCATTTGGGAAACGATCTCTACCACTACTGACTGGTATGTCTTGTGCTGTTTTCTTTTTCTCCGTAGACAAAATATTCGCAATATTGCCGCATCTTTCTCTTGTCATATTTTTCAATTTACTCTCGGAAGCTGTTGCCACTAAATAACTGGTTCTTGGAAATGTCGGAACGTTCATTTCTTCACAACTTTCATCAGAAGTTATGATAAATCCAACATACTTATTCCCTTTAGCACAAATTCAAGAGGTTGTTTTTAATTTGTGAGATTGAATTTATGTCAATTTTTCCAGAGAAATATCACGGCGTACGGTACGATCGCCATCTCTTATCCTTATCCACATGACTTTTTGAAATGTTTTTTCTGAAGTTCAATAACTTTAACGGTAATTTAGCTTCAACAGCAGTTACACTTGGGGCACACGATCCTTAATGAAATGAAATGGTTTAGCCAAACGCTTTATTGGAGGATGAAACATCCTGGATGCTCGGGTGACACTGGATATAGGCAGTTTGGAATTAGCTCAAGTGTAATTACTTAAATACAGATTGTAATATCTGTGAAAATTATATTCTCATGTGTAGTTACCACCTATCATAATGCACCCAACAAACATCATAACGTATACTTAGTCTTTGTAGCGCATTATTGTTTATAGTCGATAAAATATTGAACGAGATTTTGCATTTTCATTTAAAATTATGAAATGTTTAATTAATTATTTCTGATTAAAGTAAATTATCCAATTATTACATAAACTCAGTCTCATGTAATGTCCCGTTGTTGGAAAATGTGCACCTTTGCACCTGCGTGCACACACACACACACACACGCACGCACACATTACATGAAACTGAGTTTATGCAATAATTGAATAATTTCCAATTAAACATTATATATATATATATATATATATATATATATATATAGATAGATAGATAGGATTCTCTCCATATGCTAGGAAGTAGTGGTATATGTGTTATTGACCCGTTTTTGAATTGCTTCCTGGAGTGGTACAGTTGTCATTATGGGCATCAAGGGAACTGGTTGACATCGTTGGTCTTGTGGTAGTTGGATTGATTCCTTCTTTCCTTACTGTATAAACATGTATTGGTACTGTGAATGTGAACAGGATATACAGTCTTTTGCCTCTTGAATTGTTTTTCTTCAACTCGCTGAATCCTTTGCCCCTGGAAAATAAAATAGATAACTACATTTTATTGCATGAATCATGAATATTTTAATAAAAAATATAAAAAATGAAATATCAGTGTTTGTGGCAGTTGACTAAACAAAATCATTATAATAGTATGAAGATATTTTTATTACAGGTAGTTGTTGATTTACGACCTACTTTATGACTGAAAGATAATTATAATATTATTACACATTATAATATACCTAAAGGTAATTATAACATAGGTCCACTTAGGACCAGATCAACTTATGACGGTCATAACCCTGTTAAACTAGACTTGTCACTTGTTGTATATATGATGCAGGAATAATTTTATTTTCAGTTACTGATTTTATATATATTTATATTGGTCATAAAGAACATTAAGAGGAAATATTTACCCAGGTATAAACTAACAAATTTAAATTTTCTATTTGAGGATTACACCAATTGCTAGAGGGGTAGAACATCTGATATCGAATTTACATTTTTCCTGATTCCCAAAATTCAAGAAAATAAAAGGACGTGGAAAAAGTAAGGGCTTTTATAGTTCACCAATGAAACACTTCAGTAACCATTATAATTGTCTAAATAATCTAATCACTATAGTCTATCTATAACACACACGCACGTGCACACACACACACACAAACCCCAAAAGATGCAGTTCAGTCTACTATGTGACAACATTTTAATTTAAATGTACTAAGGTAATCCTAAACTGAGTTATGCTGTGTGAAATAACAGCATATTCCCCTCCGAATAGTCTATATTCCATGTAGGATTGTCATAGAAGAAATATATCTGAATTAAAAAAATTAAGTGGTAAATTCATTTGTGGATTTAAATTTTTTAATAGCAAACTTCAATTCCAAATTTATCAATTCCATTTTTTTAAATAAGCAATTCCAATTCCGGAATTGAGTTGTTCGTATGTCTGCAGTGAACACATTGGAATTGATCAAGTGTTAGTTCACTAATAGACATTGCTCGGTTCCTGGTTTTCAACTTATATGGCGGTGTTCCCATCAAAGTGTCTATTCTGTGGAACGATGCAGCAGCAGTAGTTTAAACCACCATCTTGCTCTCTAACCCAACATCAGGGCAATTAAAATCATTATATCTTTATCTGCTAATAGTGTGCGTAATACTAACAGACGTCTAACTACAGCCACACCAACAACGGTCCTGGTGTATACCTCACTGAATCATGACCACTGTTTATATTCTGGCTGACTGACTGACAATGGGAAACTCTTAATAGAGGTACAAAGAGAACCTTTGTTCATTTCATTTTATGTACACACACACACACACAATATTTTTGTTCATCTGATAAATAGTTAAATTTTTCGATGAATTATTTGAGACTAAGTACTGAGTTTTGTACCTATCATAAGAAGGTTGAAGCATTCATTGAAAATTTTCTCAGCGTTACGGTTTTGTTGCGTTCACAGTCACACCACTGGTTGATTTCTCTTACTATCTGAAGCTGAATGTCACATCCCCAAAAAACGTTACATTTTAACCGTGTGATTCTCAATAGATATGTATATAGCATAACTAATTGGGTATTGAAAACTTACTGTGAAATGCACACCTAACCAGGGCTGATACTGTCTTTAGGCTAAGTAATGCTCTTATGTATCAAACTTGTCGGAGAAAGACCGCCCATTTAGCCTATCATGTGCCCAAAAGTGGCTGTAAAACACCAACCAGCATCATCATCATCATCTCAGATAAAGTGATAATACATGTTATCATGGTGGTTAATCACTTAAAATAGACGTACTGCCTGCAATAATGAATTAATCTTAAATTATTACACATGTCAGGATAGGAATGTCATCCGAATTACATGCCAGTGTCCGATTTAGTAACTAAATGAATGCCGCTGCAGAGATGGAAGTCCGACATCGGCCCACAAAAGCCGTGCTGCTCGCTGGTGCGTGCACCATGAATATTTTTCAAATAGTGGCATTTACACTAATGCTCTCCGGCCAATAATCTCACCACCATTACTTCAGAACTCCAGTGTGTGTGTGTGTGTGTGTGTATTTGGCAAAGGTTAATTTAAAGTTCAAACGCTTGTCATGTTGCTTAATTCAACTGAAAGAGTTGGCAAATATTTGCATGTAGCCGCTGTTGGATGCCAGCGTCAATGGTCCAGTAGTTTGTTTTACCGGAGCAAACTGGCTAGATTGACGCTGATTGGACAAAAATGAATCCTTCAGTCATGGCCAATTGTCCACCGGCTGGACACTGTGAAGTTGATTCGTTTTTAGCATTTAGTTTGTGATGACTGTTAAAGTATACAACATATGTCGCCCTGGTGTCCACCAATTGTTTATTTACTGTTAGGAGTTTAGTGTAAATCTTTGCTATTTGGCAACATTTTATTTACATTTTATGCCATACCGGATCATTGATGGTGTCGGAGCAGACGGAGAAAGTTTGTGGAGTACGTCGGCTTCGTGTACCAATCACAATGTGTGTATCAGTTACAGCTGCTGTTGTCTCTGGCTTGTTCTGTCGCCGGTTCTCTTCCAGATGAGTTAGAGTGATTATCATTTTTCAATAACAATTATTGTATCGATATAATGCAGTGCCCTTACTGGGAGAAGTCAGGCTTTTAGCAAGAAATCCAAAGTTGGGTGTCCACTTTTCGTTCGCGTGGCAAATCACGAACTCAACCTGTTGGTGGAGGGGGAGTTGAACAAAATGTGCGCGCGGGCGCACATACCCTTTATATATATATATATATATATATATGTGTGTGTGTGTGTGTGTGTAGTCCTTTCTGCTTTCAACCCGTCCACATCAGTAACTAGTTCTCTACTTAGGCGGTTGGACAGTTGGTTGGCTAAAACACTGGTAGGAATCATTTGAAGGCAGTGTACAGTAATATGGAGTGCTTAAAATCTAGAAGCAGCGATGGATATATAAATGTATCCACCTCACCCCCCCCCCCCCCCCAATGCCTGTCTGGAACATGACTGCGAGGAGATGGTGCCCTTTTGATTTTATCTGTTATGGCATTACATGAGATGTGGCCAGTTACAGTACTTACACTAGAAATCCATTGGCACCATGACTTAGGTGTAATCGGTTGATTTTGTTTGTTAGAAGTTTTGTTTTCCCCAGTGCTGGATTACTGGATAACTCTGTCAGCGTTTGTTGGCAGAAGTGTGCGTGTGGCCGGCACAGTCTGACCTTGGCCAAGAAATAACGTTAAAAAGAAAATTGCATTAAGAAAGCCAGTAGTCAATTTGTGTGGAATTAATTAAATGTCACGTTGTTCGTAATAAGGATTTGCAGCTATCAGCGAAATGTGACCCATTACATCTAGCTTACAGCTCTCTGTCTCTCGCCGTGTGTGTGTGTGTGTGTGTGTGTGTGTGAGCGAGTCAATAGCAACGGCAGGTCTTTTGTTCCCACGGAGCAGTCTGTGTGTGATTAAAATTTTCCCACGGGTGTCTTGTTTAAGACCAGTATGCGGTACATCAACGCCAATGTGACACACACACACACACACACACACACACACACACACACAATCTGCTGATGGCGGACAATGTTGTTATTATTGTCATAATAGTAACGTACTCCAAGTTGATTGTTCCGACTGTTTTGAAGGACTTTTTGTATTACCAATCTAGGTGAGAAGTCATGCGGCTGGGTTAAGGAGAACCCTGTTTTTAGGTACACCTTCTGTGAGATTCATCAGCGATCTCCACCGGGTACCAGTGCACAAAATTGCCATTTGTAATCTCTGTTGGCTGGTATGAATATTTCCAGGTGTAAATGGTTTCATCCCGATTTCAGAACTTCCCTCAAACGGAGGGACGGAGTTTAACTAGGTATTAAAGCAAAATGTTTGTCATCCTTGGATTTATATTTAATAAGAACGCTGCAACTTTGCAAGTGGAGTTTAGATATTTTAGGGAACTCGGTGTTCCAACTTGTAGAAGGATTGGCAATGGACCATCTCAGCCATTTCTTGAACGGATTTTCAGTTTTTGTTTGATACCTTATTACCTTTGGAAGTTGGCGGACGTTCTGGTGGCGCAGTGATTAGAGCGCTGCCCCACAAACCTCCAAGATGTGCATTCAGACCCAGCGCGGAAGCTTAACAACTCAACCTTTAGTGGAAGTTTTGTGCCCCGACCTCTCGCTTTAGTTATTATTATGTCTTGCCAGTGGTCATTCATATAAAGGTGTGTGTCTGTGTACTCTAATGTCGGTCCATCCGGTTCCTTCTATGATCCGAACTCATACTATGTCTAATAACACAGTAACAGTAATACAGACTGCTGCCTCTGGTGGATAACCAAATTGAACCTTCACCACGCTCTGTACTATTTTAACATAAAGTGGTCAGTTCTTTCACGAGTTCAAGGTCTAGCAGCATTTGTATTGGTAATTTTCACCACTTTTGGTTCCCAACACTGTACGTCTGATATGTAAGGTTAACGCTGTAAGGAGAACGTAATGAAGTACACACATCTGGCTGATATGCTATCAATTGAACTCTATCAAAATGCATTAATTTATTACATTGCTGTTACATATGATTTGTCCAGCAGGATATTATTTACTTATATTGTTTCATATCTGTCAGGTGCTCAGCAGGTGCAAGTGTGCACACACAAACAAACACACTCACACAAACACATACACTAGTATCTTTATTATAGCTGTAGTATTGCAAAATCATTTCAGTATTACCCGATCCAGTTAAAAAAATTTTTTTAACTGTACAAAGCATCAGATAGTGATGGAAGAATGTTGTTGTACGGTCATGTGATATGTAATATTATTGTAAAAAAAACTATAATGTTATAACAAGTGGGATATCGAATGAATTATATTGGTAATATGAGGTTTTATTAAAACCAGAGCTATAGATATGGTTCTAATGACACACAACAAATGATCTACAGGCCAAATAATTATCAGAAAAAATGTTTTTAAATAATAATGATCTGATTACTGTCTTTAATAATATTAGATTCCAAATTGTACTTAATTATTGTTGTATTGTTCACTTTTCCTTATGATATCAGGCTTTGGTGATAACACAATTACTATTATTACTATTGGTGATAATATTAAAATGTATACTTATTGGTCATCTACCTATTATATTCGATGTGCTCTGGTTTATTGATAAAAATCGACAATATTATTATTACCAATATGGTTAACTGTTGTAGTAACGTGGTCACTCCGTGGAGTCATATTTGTAATTTTGGCGTTAACAATATCAATAAAGTATTCGTTTTACATCCGGGTTTTTTTGTTTATTACCTGGAAGTTTTCCTCCGTCTCTCTCAGCCTCTCTGCGTGTGTGATATAATTAGGGTGTAGCCAGAATGAAGTGGTCTGGAAGTTCATAATCCCGAGGTTAGCTACCGTGTGAATCTTGATGTTCAAAGTTCCCAGGCTCCAGTTAACTTGCCCAACGTTTGTTTGTTATGGCTGACGATGTTTTTAAGCTGTGGTTGGCCTGGTTACAGCTGATTGTAAAACACCGTAGGTCTACTTAACACATGAAACTGTTTCTCTGTGTGTGTGTGTGTGGTGTGGTGTGGTGTGTGTGGAGAGGGGGGGGGGCGGTGGTGTCTGTACTACAATGGGAGTGAAATGAGATGTGGGTTTCGGAGTTTCTCTAGTTGCTGCTTTCCGATTGTGACTACATTTTAGTGTTCAGAAGGTATCTAGCATGGTTACGACGACGATCGCAATTTGATTGATGAGACTGGATAGTAATTGTCTTCGATGGAGCATCATTGGTCAGGTGTCCGTACTAAGGCGTGATGATGGAGGCCACTGTTTTGATGTCTGTCTCCGTTCTGAGGGCATACGACGAGGGAGCTGGTACCCGTTGTTCAGGCGTATGTCATCATATTGTATGGATATCTTGCGTGTATTAAAATCCAGGGAAACTTTGATGCCTGCGTCGCACCAACATCCCACTGGGAGATAGATGTTAGCAACTGTGACGTCATGAGATTTGCCCGGTCTCATGACATTGCGGGAAAGACCTGTCATAGACGGTTTTTTTTCTAGTTTGTTGTTAATATTATTAACTTTTATCATACAGCCATTTGGTCGGTGTAGCTGACTAGGATGAGCTATAGATTGTTTTAATTTGCGACAAATGGTTGGACTACGTGTCAATATATCATCAAGTATGTTAACGTGATTGGTCATGATTTACAGATAATATTGACATGAAAATGTGTTGGTGATTGTGATGATGATGATCACATCAGCCTGTTTAATCTGGCTTAGCGTCGACGTGTGTGAAGCACAACTGCGTGTTGATTCTATGTAATTTGGAAACAGCTTGATTTCACCGAAGTAGACACGTTGGATTGAAGTCGATCCGATCATATTACGGAGGAGATGTTGACTATAATTAATGCCGATTTGCTGGCACAGCTGAGCTGGCATACGCTTCACTGAAATGGATTTGACGTAGTTCTACCACAATTTATCACTTCAGGAATTAATACTAATGGCGCTGTTCTGTGATGACGGAGTACTATTTATTCTCACACACTTTTCGGGACAAGCATAGAGTTGTTTTTTATTTGGATACCAGTGATTTACGAAACGGTTGCAAAGCGTAGTCACTCCCACATTGACAGTTAACTCCTGTTTTCTGCGCTATGTCTGCAGGTGACTGTATATTTACATATGTCTGCTGGTGACTGTATCTTTGCATATGTCTGCTGGTGACTGTATCTTTGCATATATCTGCACGTGACGGTATATTTACATCAGTATAACGAAACAGAGTGATGTTAGATACAGAAACCTGGACTCGGAACCCGATGATTCGCCCTGATATTCTCTCTTGTTCGTCACAGCGGGTGTTTTCCATGACACTTTTGTTACACAACCGTAGAGATGGCTGGTTGCTATTGGCCAGTGTTTAATAAGGTGTAAGCTTGGTGACTGCGATGTGCTGCCTGTTGGAGGATAATCATGGCAGAGAGAAAATATTACCAACAATTGTACATGTCGCAGGTGAGTTTAGGTCCATTACTAAATGTAGTCGGCGTCGTCGCTGTTTTGGTCACACAGGTTTTGGAAAAGACCATTTGATTCTAGGCGCCAATTTGTATGTGTGTGTGTTAAAGCACCAGGTTATGTATGAACAGTCGGTGCATGGTTCCCCCCCCCCCGGGTATTTCAATCTTCAAGCTATGACTGCCACAAGGCTGATTGTTAACTTTGACACCTCAGTACAAAGCTGTTCCTAGAGGGGCTGGAGCAAATGAGCTATTGCAGGACCCCAGAAGGGTGTGTGTGTGTGTGTTCCAGTGTACCCCATACCCCTCCTACCTTCAACTATACGTGAAATATGGGCCTGTCTCATTATGCCCCTGCGGCCAATGCCTGGCCAGACCTTGTTTAATGTATTGTATGATTGGGTGCCGAGGTGTTCGTATCTGATGTGCAATGTTTGAGAACAGCACTTTTGTTTAATTCATCCTGGCTTTTAAAATAGTAATCATTTAAATATTGATGATGTTTATTCAATTAAACATCACCATAGACCCTTGTCTGGAGCAGCAACTTTAAGTCTATCCTGACCAGTGAAATAGTTAATCGGGAAAATGTGTTGTTAGGTGTTTGAATGACATAGTATGAAACGGTTTTACCATAAATATACATTACTTTTCATTACTGCGATTATTTTAAGCAGCGCAGCTTGATGGGTGTCCATCAGATATACATGTGTGTGTTTGTGTGTGTTGAGTGCAAAAGGAAAAGAAATTTCTGTTGTTTTCGCTGAGCCGTATAAATAGTGTAATTTTCTCACGCTGTATTGCTAAATATATCTTCAATGGTAAAAGCTAACAGTCTGTTGAAATATGTGTGTGTGTGTGTATGTACATCATATTGACCATTCTCATTTCAATCAGGTCTATAATATATTGCCATGGGGTTTGTGATACCTTCGCCAGCAACAGTTCCTCCTCTCTTTTTGTCGTTGGTGTGATGGTCATTTGGATGCATGATTTTAGTGAGTTGGGGTTGATGTGTGCTTGGTCAGATCATTGCTACGATGGATGTCCAATTTGGCCCAACCTGCAGTACGGACAATTGCTCACCTGGACACTTGCTCACCAAGCAAATGAAAAAGTGGACACTTGCTCACCAGTTAATTTTTAATGAGAAAATATTAAATGATTTTTAATTCAGAAATATATTTCTATTACGTATATAATTATTGGGATGAATATTAAAAATTATTAGGGAATTAAAGTTCAGAGATTATTTTATTTGATTAATATAATTATGTGCATGAATTAAATGATTTCTAATTCAGAAATATATTTCTTAGTATCCTATTAGCTATATAATTATTGGGATGAATATTACCAATTATTAGGGAATTAAAGTTCAGAGTTTATTTTATTTGATTAATATAATTATGTGGGGTTTTTTCTCATTAAAAATTCACTTGTGAGCAAGAGTCCACTTTTTCATTTGCTTGGTGAGCAAGTGTCCGGGTGAGCAAGTGTCCTACACCCGCCCAACATTGTAGATGTTAATCGCATACGGTGAAGTTGATTCAAATACATGTATTCTACAAGTGCTTTACATTTATTGAAGCCACAAACAGTCAGCTCTCTGGAAGAGAACAGAAACACGGAACAGATTAAACAATTATGTCTAAATTAACTGTGTTTTACTCAGCGAGATACACAATCCGGTTGGGTACATTGGTCTTTTGCAATATAGAAACCATGTTTACAAAACGAGTGTTTTTATGAAGAAATATTTCTTAAGGAAAAAAGCTCGAAAGTGTTAAAAATTTTCAAATGTTGCTGTTTTGCGGCAAGCTTTGCGCACATGGGTTGGATAACTTCCAACGGTAATGAGGTGAAATGAAAAATGAAACACCCTTGACACAGGTTGATTGGAGTTCGAACCCAGCGAGTTGCTAGAAATCTGTGGCCAATCGCGCCATCAGTTTGATCTTGAGGATGGCCGGTAAAATTTTCAAATGTATTGTAATGGCGCAAATACAGATTGGTTTTGATTCTTTAAATACAAACAAAAAATATATTTTTTAAGAACAGCCAGACACAAATACTGATGTAATTGACCCACTCACTGGCTGTTGGATAGAGATTGTTTTTTCTCTCATGTTTATTAATAGCTGTTTGTATTTTTACAGCTGTGAATTGGAGTACTGTCACTTGATATTTTTCACCGTGTTTAAATGTGTGCCTCAGCGCTGCTGATGGGATGGTGATGATGATGATGGTGGTGGTTACCTCGCAATGACAATTACAGTTTTGAAGTGTGCTTAGCTATGGTTGGCTGCTGAAGGTAATCAGCGTGTCACTGTTTGAAATATTGTGACAAACTTTAATCAACAAATGCAAAAGATGAACACTTCATTTGTAGTCCTCTGTGAGCTGTCAGTCCCGTCCGTGCGTTTGTGGAAAACATGGCTACGTACAGAGTTGTAGTATTGCACATGGTTTGGCATTGGCCGAACTCAAAGCGCAAGGATTTTTAACGCCAAAAAATCCTTAGGTTATCAGGTTGCTGTGTATTGTAGGAAGGCAGATCCTAAGCAGTTTGTCAATTGTGCTGCTGAACAGTTTAATGCGGAGATGGTATTAGTGCCAGCGTAGTCAGAAGGGAGTCCAGTTTTTCTCAACTGAGTTGGCATTACAAGAAAAGCACATTGCGATGTCACAGAAATAGAGGTTCACAGCAGATAGTAGAAATCTTTTCTTAGGTGCCCCCATGTCAAGGGTACTTGCAGCAATCTGTAATAAAACTGCCATTGTCATCGGCTGAAAACGTCGCCAGACTGGAAGGATAAGCCCCTAGTTGACTAATGAATATGACTTACTTGACACTGCAGACTCCCAGATCATACATTAGCAGTAGTGGAACTCTGAAAGCGTGTTAGACACTCCAACCGGTGAACAGCTAAAAGAGTCTGTAACCATAATACAGCTGGAGACATGGATTTGTCAAATGAGAAGGCTGGAGACAACGCCATTGCTGCAAGAACACAGAAATATGAGGCGTGACAATCAGCCAGCTGGAAGTTTATAGTACCATTAACTAATACTGACTAGTCTTATTTGGTTGCAAGATCAGAACCTGTCTTGAAAGGCTATTTAGACTTAATGGCCTCTGGAAGTAGTCTGCGTAGTCGTCTTCCAATAAAAGTGTGTGTGTGTGTGTTATAACTTGTCTGTACTAGAACTCCTGGTCCAAAATAATTCCATTCATTTACCATGCGCCTTGATTTGATAAACCGGAACTAGACATGTTATTAATGGATGATTTTTAGCACTTGGTGTAATAGTTGGTGTGTACTTTGTTCAGAAAAATACCACTAACCAATAGTTAATTTATTCACCATTTAGTAGTGAGTTCTTACATGCCTTGATGCTTGCTAATTAATTTGCAAAAATTTATTTCTTTACCTTGTGTGTGTATGTATTATATATATATATATATATATATATATATATATCTTGATCTTCGATAATACTGATTGTAGTTAATTGACAAATTTAGTACCAGTGCATCCAGTATTGTGAAATTGTTTTACCTTTAATTTGTTTATTTACAGCTGTCAGTAGAATGGTTACATAGATATTTTGTCTTGTGTCCAAACTATTTAGAATAGCAGCTTCAATTTTTTTTAAAGCCACTTGATCACGCATCAGTTTGTGTGGAAGTTTCTCCCCCATAAAAACAGAGGTTGGCTGCACGGTGGGGTTTACTTACTGGATGGTTTTGTTTTTATGTTCCATTAAATTACCAAATAATGAAAGCATTTTACAAACAATGCACCATCATCCATAGATGTGTATCTGGGCTAAAGTGTATTTTAATTGACGGAGAACCCCCCCCCAAAAAAAAACAAAAAACATTTAGTTGCTGTATTTGAGTTGCTGTATACTGCTGGTGTTCTGTAGACCGTTGTTGATTTGGAAAGAACTTCGTGAGCAGGCATCTCACGTTTGTTAATTAATTTTAGTTTAACATCGTATAGTTTATGCTTGTATTACTTACCTCAGACTACTGATTAATAATTCACGAATCACACTTTTTATATTGACAGCCAGCAAGACGTACCATTGGGGAATATTAAAATTGAGCTAAGTACCAGTCATTGACGAACTGATATATAACATCAGCCTCAGGTGCAGTGTTCTTAAAGTTAAATGGGGATATTATTAGCCAGTTTAAAAAATTGAAATTTGTGTGTGTAAATAATACGGCGGTGTGCGTGTGTGTGAGATATGTTTAACCTTCCGACACACACACACACACACAGATATATACACACACATGCACACACACACACAGTGAAAGAGATAAAATTTTGCACAGCAATGTCGTAGCCATTAATAGCTCCCTTTGTTAAGCTGTAATATTATCAGCCGTGATAAAATCTATGCCCTCAACTAATCACATTCTAATCAACCTTATTTCACTGTACACCTATAGGCACCCCCCCTTTCTATTCTCAGCCAGGTAAATGTTACTTCCTTCAGGTGGTAATCATAAATTGTTAAAATTATAAATATTTGTTTTTATCGTTGGCTCTGTTAGCACTGTTTGATTGACTGATTGATGTCAGTAACTAAAGGAAGCCTTTTGGCTCTGTGTAATATAATAACCTATACTTGCTGGTAAAGAGAAATGCTTCCAGTTAAAGTATACCTGTTTGTGTGTAAAGTATACCTGTTTGTGTGTAAAGTATACCTGTTTGTGTGTAACCTTATTTGGGACAAAATATTAATGTAGACATTTTAAAATTTCATTAAAGTAAACCATTTCGTTTGGATGATATATTTTGTCATCAGTGGTTACATGATTACAGGTAGTGGTCGACTTACGACCATGATTGGTTACCACCGATCAGCGGTCGTACGTTGATCTGGTGGTAAGTCGGTCTGTGTTATAATTGCCTTATGTATGTAGAGTATACGGTGTAATTAAGTGGTACTGCCAGTCGTGAAGTTCAACAGTGGTAAGTCGCGTAGGTCGTAAGTGGAGGAATACCTGTATAATAAAAAGTTGATCTGCACGAGTTTTGCGTCTAGAAGACAAAGAATATCCTCTTTTAAAACAATATTTGAAGCAGTTTATTTGAGAATCACAATTGAAGAGAGATTTATCCGCCATGTTTTTTTTAATCAAAAAGCGTGCCGCGAATTTACACTATACAGCAGACTTAATTAAGCGAAATTTTACTGAATAGGTCCTTAATTCCTTTATTTAGATAAACAAATATCATTTGATGGCTCGGTTTCATTAGGTCTGCACGTTTTAGGCGATTTGTTTTGGCCTACAAAATCTCCCCCAACTTTAAATTGCAATCGGTAATAAATAGATCAGCTGATTTGAGTATAAATTAGCCTGCAAATTGACTTAAGTGGGACCTCATCTAATACCAGTACGCTATCAATGCAGTGCTCTAACTGATTACTCATCAGAGAGTGAAAGAACTTAATAATAGGTTCCAAACAAGACAGCTGTGGTAGGTGCGTTGGGTGTCTTAATGGTGTCTCACAAAAGATGAGAGCGTACTACACGCACGCACGCACGCACGCACCGCTTGGTGTCAGAGTGGCTGGACAGTAAAGTTTTGAACTTGATGCTTGGATGGAGGTATTTGACTTTTATATACTGACTGGTTCAGGTCCTGGCCGGAATAGTTAGATTATTGTGAGTAATGACATTGTATTGTACAGTGAAGGTGTCAACTACTAGACTATAGATATTTAACACGACAGTCAGATAGCCAGATATAGAATGATAGCTAGGCAACATTTGTTGAATATCATTGTATTATGTAACTCATTATCCACACTAAGTAACACCAACTGTGGCTATCAGTAGCAATGTTTCAGATCTAGAATATATTTAGCTGACCAATTGTAATTATTAAATTTCAGTGGACAAAGAATATATGGATGGCACCTTAATATTATTGCCTCTTATTGTGATATTAGTTAACGCGATGACGTGTGAAAATCCACCAGTTTATTTACTTTTGGTGTCGAATAAAGCAACAGCTTGTTTAGCCATACTATACAGCTGATAATCTTCTAACAGAGCTTTGATGAACTTAAGAAAACATTGATCATTTCATGGTGTCAGTTTACCTGTTCAGAGAAAACACTGATACATTTCATGATGTCAGTTACCTGTTTAGAGAAAACACGATCATTTCATGATGTCAGTTTACCTGTTTAGAGAAAACACAGATCATCATTTCATGATGTCAGTTTACCTGTTTAGAGAAAACACAGATCATCATTTCATGATGTCAGTTGACCTGTTTAGAGAAAACACAGATCATCATTTCATGATGTCAGTTGACCTGTTTAGAGAAAACACAGATCATCATTTCATGATGTCAGTTTACCTGTTTAGAGAAAACACTGATCATTTCATGATGTCAGTTTACCTGTTTAGAGAAAACACAGATCATCATTTCATGATGTCAGTTTACCTGTTTAGAGAAAACACAGATCATCATTTCATGATGTCAGTTTACCTGTTTAGAGAAAATACAGATCATCATTTCATGATGTCAGTTTGACCTGTTTAGAGAAAATACAGATCATCATTTCATGATGTCAGTTGACCTGTTTAGAACTTTTAGCCTCCACCTAGTCCTTACATTACAAGCTGTGATGGTCATTTAGTATGACCACAGATCAAAACTAGTTTAAATAAAACGTAAGAAAACTGATTTAAAAATATCCACGTGGTGACAATCATGTTATCTTGGTTTAAAATTTGTATTATTAAGTAAATGTATGACAGCATTTAGTAGATTGGAAAGATTTATTCTTGTATAAAGACTTGAATTAAGAGGTGAAATATAGTAAACAACTCATAGACTGGTACAGGATGCAGTTCAGAAATATAGCATAGGCTAGTTATTCATTGTGTAGGCAGAACTATATATTGATTCCATATTTCTTAATGATTGATTTTAAAGCTGTGCCATGTGCTATGGGTGGATTAAGGTCCGAAATAGTGTCCTACTGAATTTAGCTAAATTATTTAGTGAAAGATTTGTATTTTTTCAACTTTTAATACTTTTTCTATGAGGAAATTATCAGTTGGTATTAATAATGAACTATGACAACATTTCTAGTAGAGTTGAAATTATAAATTTCCTAATTTATACAAATGTGTTTATTATATTATAATTAATATTTGTACAAATCATGAATGAGAAGTGGAAACTAACACACAATTTATCTTGTTCTTGTCACAAGAGACTAGTGTTTGAGAATGAACCTTGTGAAACGTGTCTGTCTGATGGTCAGATAGGCAGTGATTCTGACATAATTAGTAGAGTATTGTTCTGAAGAAAAGAAATGGTACTAAAGAGATAGTTTAGACTGAGATGGCATGTACTTGTCTCTTACATACCAACATTTTAACAATGGTTCTTAACAACGTAGAAAGTATTCTGATGAAGCAAGTGACAATCTAGCTTCTGTAGTGCCTCTGGGTTATTGTACTGAAGATATTCCATCAGGCAACCAGTCTAGACCGATGTCAAGATTTTAATAAAATAACTCAGGCTGAGATATGCATTAATAATATGTGATGTTAAAGTTATCAGGGGTTAGGGTATGCTCTTATGACCTGTTAATGGAATTCAGAAACAATTTGGGCCTGTCATTTCAATTAAGAGTTTTGGTTACTCTGATTAAGTAGTGTAGATAATAATAAATTCTTGATTGGAAATGAAGGTGTGTATGTGTGTGTGGAATGTTTCATTCTTCAGTAAAATGCTTCAGTTTGATCACCTCGTTTCATTAGGGGTACCCTCCCGAGTCTCATATCTTTGGTATGACCATCATTTAGAGGCTTAACAGTCAGTCACTCGCACTAACTCATTCACTCACTGTAAATAAGGTGAACCTTTATGGGAATACCCATATGAGGTCTTCAACGCACAGAACCGTCGCTAATATTTACCACCTCTAAGACTCTGAAACCGGACACATTTAACAACCAGTAATATTTACTATGAAGAGCACCACGGAGAAGTTACACATTAAACACTCCGTGATGTCCTTCTGTAAGGAACAACCAGTGTGTGATGCGCAGAAGAGGCTAATTCATGAAATATACAACACGTCACTATTTCGTTTTACTGGATAATAAACTCAGTAGGTGATAGGCAGACGGAGCATTTTTTGATGCCACCTTGTCAGATGCTCTTCAAACACCTCCCTGATAGCTGACTACATTTTTTCGAATTAATTCTGAACAAAATCTCTTTTAAGAAAAAAATTATGTTCAATGAAGTCGTGACCGAGTGTTTTAGGCGAGCATTAAGCCAACAGCGGATATCCAGATTGATTCTTTGTGACACCTTTAGGATAAGACCGCTTGAAAAGTTTTGAGAAGTATCACTTAAGAAGAGTTTATTTTGTGTGTGTGCGCGCGCGCGCGTGTGTGAAAGTATTCCCAGTCATCATCTTTTCAATGTTATGTTTTTACATAACGTATTGTTGTGACTGTTTACAGTTTGTAAAGTTCACCTTTAATGTGAAGCAGTTGGTTTTTTATGACGTTTTTTGATGATGTTATTTTGTTTGAAGCCTGCAAATAGCACATCACCGCTGTTGCATCATAACAAACAGGCCCTCTGCTGAACACAGTGTAGAGATCATGCAAATATTTATTAGTTGCCTGTGAGCCGATGGCAAAACTAACATCCTGTGTGCTTAGCTTACTAAAGAGCTCGTTGGAGTCCCTCGCAGTCCCCACTGTGCGTTATGTTTAATTTAATACAAGTAGCAATATCAGATCTTTGTCACATTAGACACTGATAGAGATACTAAACAGGTTTTATTGCCTGTTACTGCAGAAAATAGGGCTCTTTATGAATTGAATATTGGATTTTCGAGAATTAACCAAGTTGTAGCTGATGTTATTTTGGAAACACAGATGTGACATGATGTGTAATTAAGGCCTGTGCTTTGTATTATACATGGTCTTTGTTGTTGTTGTTGTGTCAGAAGCTATGTTAATGTTAAGTAGTTAAGTTACATCGTTGTAGTGGGGATGTCAAGGTAAGGTTAATCTCTGTCAATCTTTGCCATCCTAATTGATATTTTTTATAGCCACTGTGATTTGTTTCACTCCTGTGTCAGTTGATTTTCGTGTGTGTGTGCGCGCACGAGCGAGCAAGCGAACGAGCATTTATGTGTGTGTGTGCGCGCGCGTGCGTGCAGTCTGTCTCTAATGCAAGAATATCCATATATATATATATATATATATATATATATATATGCATCATGAATGTCAGGCTTTTACTGCCAAAAACTCACCATCCCCTCCACACATTTCGTGCTTCTGACACAGTACGGTTGGTATAGTAAGAGCACATCCACGTTCTGACAGTGTGGAAGTGTTTATAGCCAGAGGTGTTTTATACCAAACTGAACTAGAAAAACACAACCGACAGCTTTCTTCTTCTTCTTAGGGGTGGATGAATCTTGTAGCAGGGCAGCGAACATCAGATAGAAACTGAAGGTGGTTCAGAAGGTTACTGGTCGTTGGGTTCAGATAACCACAGTGAGTGTAGTGTGTAAGTGGTGTGTTGCTAACTGGATTTTAACCATTTTGTTTTTGTTTTCCCCTCATCTTGCAGGGTCAGTATGGTTATATGATAGGAGCCAGCCTAAACAGGGATAGGGATAGTCTGTTCACTGTCAACAGCCACAATGTGATCTGTTCGCACCGAACTGTGACGATTCCGGTGTCGAATCATCCGATCCTTAGTTGCCAGACCGATGGAGAACCACGCCTGGCGTCCGTGAACCCGAGTCATACCGCGCAGCCGATAAGGGGTGCCCTATGCGCCCTGGACCATGCTCACATGAACAGTCAGACAATAGAGTCGGGATACGACAATCCTGTCGACCTGTCGACCAGCGGACACGATGCTCGCCGCCGACGCCCTCAGGCGGGTGGTGCCCGCGGCACCGTGAAGTCGGAGCGTGCCAATGGCACCACCTCCACGTCACCGTCGGGCTGCTACGACTGCACTCACCAACGGGTGGACCGATCACGCGGTGCCCGTGTGACAATAAATGGGATTGTGCCACCCCGCAGTCTCCCGCCCAGCGGCCAGGATGGTGAACTCCTGGTGACAAATCATATGGATAACCATGACAGCTCAGGGCATTACCTCCACAATAATCATACAGCAATAGGTATGTAGGCATATTCGTGACTAATTGTTTTAAGCCATGGGGTAGTTTTTGGATTTTGTTATAAGTGTGTCCGTAACTTTAAATGGACAATTTTGAGATGCCATTTAGAATCAAACGTAATCTTTCATTTAGTAAATAGAACTTAATTTACTAATCGATCAGGAGGGGTTCCCCGTGGTCTAATTAGTAGCAGGTTCGACCACGTATCACTACCACCTGAGTTCGAATCTCAAGCATGGGCATATCTGAAGGGTGTTCATCTTTGACTTCGCTTCATTACCCTTGGAGGTCGCTTGGCCCATTTAGCTTACCACGTGCTCAAAAGTGGCTGTAAAACACCAATCATTACTAATTAATCAGGGATGCCAATGTTGTGCAGATCTGTGGATTTCCAAGTTTTTCTGCATGTTCTGGATCATTTCTGTGGATTGTGTAACTCTGGTTTTCAGAGTTTCTTTTGGTTTTCCCATTGGCATCCCTGATTAATAGTAAAATTATTAATGACATGAATGTTTTAAAAAGAGCTACCTCAATTTTGAGGTGCACCAGTTTTCACGATTTGTCACCAGCTTTGAACTTGTACGTAGCATTGTACAATCCATCTAGACTCTTCTTTTAGGATGTAATTGGTGAATTGTTGTGTTACTGTTACTCGCATGCAAGATTTACCAGCTCTACTGAAGTCTTCAAACTGACTGTTATAATCGATAACCGTCACCATTTGAAAACTTGCCTTTTCAGACTTGTTTACTAAGTTGCCACTGCATCTGATCATTTGTTGATCAATTTTGCATCGTACCTTGACTATGAGATTGCCCAACCCCTGTACTAGGTCCGCTACTGAGCTCGATTCTTTTCTGGTATATTGGCGCTATAGAAGTTTGTTGTTATTATTATTATTATTTACTGGTAGTGTTCTTGGGTTAATGGCCAACTATCTATGTCTAATGGCCAATGGTATGCCTCATTATGTGAACAAGTGCTGCACTTCTGTAAACAGCACACCTTTAGACTGTTATAATCTCAAAGTGGAGTGGTTGGCTGGCAGAAAAATTTCACTGTCAATGCGTGCAGAAGTCAGCGCACCGTTCTCAGCGCTAGTCGTCTTTTTGTCAATCTTGGCCGTGACATGTCTGCAATTTTTCACGCCGTCCAAAACCTCGTTCATAATCACTGAATTTTTCGTCACCTGAAAATTAGCACCTCGCGTCCGATGAACAAAATAGTGCTAAATAGAACCCACGTATCAGACCCATAATCAAAGTGAATATGACAAATGGTGTCAATTGTGGTAGGGGACTGGTTCGAATGGGTTTTTACCTGGTTGAGTTGTGAGAAGTGTCATCTCCATGACGGCTCGTCATAAATCGCGCAATAACTAGAGACTATAATGTTGGTTCAAGTCATTTGTAATTGTCACTGTTTCATTTGTGTCTTTTAATAGCCAGTTAGTTTTCAGATGCTTCTTGTGCTTTGAAATATGACCGTGTTATGGTGAAGGTTTTTTGGGAAAGGCCGGAGTTGGTGTGTCTGTGGCGTTGTAAATATCTTTATTAGAGATGATGGACGCTGTGGTGTGTTATGGCAACAGTGATATACCAGTCCAGTGTGAAGATTCACCGATTCCCCAAATGTCTTGTTTATCCACTTCTTGTATTGTTTTTTTTTGCGGCCGAGAGCTTTTCCCCCTCTCCAATGACACTAAAGAGACACATTTGAAAGCTGAATTCAGAAGATTCACTGGGAGTAGATGTTTTTTTCCAGAGAGAGAGAGAGAGAGATGGAAACAGATACTTCTTTTTAAGCAAATATGATCCGAGGATTTGAAACATGTACACCAAGTTTTTTGATGACCACTTCTTTGGATGTCCTCTGCTGTTGTTTGTTTTCTAATGCCTTGTGATTTTCCCGGAATTAGACGTTATTTGACAGATGGTAACATTTACTGAGTAAGAGATGACTGTTCGAATCAGTCATATATGAGTGAAACGATAAAGCAGTCTTGCGGTAGCGTGTTGAACCACAGATCACCGTGTTCGAATCTCGGCGTGGGTTTATCTGAAGGTTGTTTCATCACTGACTTTGCTTCATTACCTTTGAAGGTCGCTCGGCCCATTTAGTTTACCATGTGCACAAAAGTGGCCGTAAGGCATCAGTCATCATCTGTTAGTTATGCTAATAGTAGACATTGGGTAAATTCAATTCCTGAATTAGAATTGATGGGCAATTCCTGAATTGCAATTGGAATTGCTTATTTAAAAAAATTGGAATTGATAAATTTGGAATTGGAATTGAAGTTTGCTACCAAAATATTAAATCCACAAATTAATTTACCATTTAATTTTTTAATTCAGAAATATTTCTTCCATGACAATCCTACTTGGAATAAAAACTATTCGGCGTAGCTATTCCATTACGTACTCGGAGTAGGCAATCGGAGTCTCTACTCATGGTAAAAGTAGTAGGTAAAAAAAGAATAGGTAAAAATTTAGGAATTTAAATATTTTTGAATTGAATTTGAATTGGAATTGACCCCATTTCTGGCTAATAACTGTACTAAACTTTTCTATGCGATTGATCAATCCATTATATCTGGTCAGTCACTGTTTGAACCACGCCACTTAGACTAATTATAGCTGAAATGTTGTGAATTATTGTAAACAAAAAGGTTGGCATTTCACAAATTGGGTCTCTGTCTCTCTGTATATATGTGCGTGCGTTCACGTGCGTGCGCACACAGTACACTAGGAGTGATAGGGACACGTGAAAGGAATGCGTGTATGTTTTATAGAACACCGCACGTCACTGCATGGTGACACATTTGATGAAGATTATTTAAAACAAAATAACCCCCTTACCACGCCTCCGTGCGGTCACTCTTCAGCAGTTGTCGGTCCCTATATACTGTTACCACATTCTACAGTTTCGCGTAACACCGTATCAGCAACGGCGTGTATTGCGGCCACGCCTCTATTCCACATTACGGCCAGCAGTTGTAGTCCTCTATGGCCTCCAGTGAAGAGTAATTAAAGTCTGGATGTAATTAGACTGCTCCCCTGACCCCCAGTACGAGAAGCTGTTGGTGGTCCATTTTAGGTAGATGGATAGATCAGAGATATTGTCACGGTCTCCCTGTTAATAATCCGTTAGTTTTCTCTGCTCTATTTCGGTTCAGTCATTGGTAAAGCTTGATCCTCAAACTTAAGATAAACTGGACACCTGAGTTATGTCATGGTCAGAGTTGTTGGATTTAAATCATTTTATTTAAAATCATGATTTAAATCACTGCAAAACAATCATGCATTTTTATTTTTATTATGTATCATTTGATTTTTATTATTATTGTATTTATTGTTATTATAACAAGTCAAAATAATCAGTGTGTTAGGAAAGGTTTGAATGTTGTTTTAATTTATTTAATTTATTACAGGCATTATACTGTAGATATATTCCCAGTGTGTTTCATCTGATAATATTTGTTGTCAGTGATGTCTAATTTTTTGTTTGTCTTCTCTTAACACCGTTTGATATTATTAGTTTATGCCGTAACAGGTGGCTGCAACTCTATCTGGAGTACACGAGGTATCTCACGCTAACTGTGTATCGGTACTTTGTTATGCGTTTTCTCAAAATCAATATTAGCTAATTTCTCGCTGTACAGTAAATGGCCTAATTAGTGTTAACACGCCGCACGCATGCAGGTACGCAGGCACACGCGTGGGGACTAGCGGCTGGGTCATACTCATAGCAATGGGTTTAGACCTCTGATGAATCGTCCACAGATTGTATTAACGATTTGCGATTGATTTATTATATGTACCAGAAGATTGGCATACACTATTACCACATACATAGTGTGCGTGTGTCCCTGTCTTCTTTGTCCGGGTACCTCCATGGGTTTAATAGTAGCATGGCTGGCCACAGCCCTCCACCACATGGGTTCAAAACCTAGTCTGGATATGTCTGACGGGAATTTCATCTTGCATATCGCGCGGTTACATTAATATGCTGATGTCGCTCAGCCTAGTTAACCTACCATGTGAACACAAGTGTACGTAAAACAGCAACATCTCTCTCTCTCTCTCTCTCTCTCTCTCTGTGTGTGTGTGTGTGTGTGCGTGTGTTATCCTCCACTGCTCCGCCGTTAGTATTTCTTATCGTGCATGACTTGCAAAAACCTTTGCAGACCTCATCGTTGTTGCCATGTAAATCTTGTCTAGGTGTGAAGATAGTGGGGGCATCTGTCGTCCTAGTTCAGTAAGGTATCGGATGCCATACCATGACCCACAGGTAATAACACATTGCTAATTAGAGCAGACGTGCCGTTGCTAATAACGACTTGTCATCCGTGATTTAGGAATAGATAGAACGATGCGAGCGAAAGCCTCGAGTAATTGTGCACGGAAATGTACGGAGCCCTGTAATTATTCATTGTACGTGTTCGAAGTACATTTTAAGACCTAAATATGTCCAGCGTCCCACAAGACGCGATATTAAATGTTTTTGCTCGTAAGCGACCACGATGCGATTGCCGGTTGTCGGTCTCTTATCGGGTAAGCATTACTCTGATTGGCTTTCTTATACGCAGCTAGGGTTAGGACTGTGGGGCCGGAGGTGGAGCACGGGTGATTGACATTAATCTGATAGCGGGACAAAGACTTCGCCAACATCCTGACTAATTCCCACCATTGTCCATCCGTTGTGCTTAAATGCAAGAGGAGATTTCGGGTAATGTTTCTCGAACGGTAATTTCACGTCTGAACCTCGTAATTTTGGGGGGAAATACACACCAGTATGTGTTTGAGGGGTGTTTCATCTTTCTTATTATAAGTCATTGCATTCGGAGATTGCCAGCTTTATTTAGACTCCATCGCGTGAAGGAAATTTACTACAAGAAAATCATTGTATACTCTACATCGCTGCTGTTCTAAGGATTTTTCTTTTAAAATTCTGATTATTATCGTGTGGTCTTGTGTAAAGTATTTCCAGCTTTCAGAACTTTACGGCTTTAGCCATATAGTATACCAGGCATGGGGTCAATTCCATTTTGGTCAATTCCACATCCAATTTATCAATTCCAATTCAATTCCAATTCCAAATTTATCAATTCCAAATTTTGCCTACTATTTTTTACCACGAGTAGGTACTTGGAATACCTACTCCGAGTCGTTTATATTCCAAGTAGGATTGTCATGGAAGAAATATTTTTGAATTAAAAAATTAAATGGTAAATTAATTTGAGGATTTATTTTTTGTAGCAAACTTCAATTCCAAGTTTATCAATTCCAAATATTTTAAATAGGCAATTCAGAAATTGGAATTGCCCATCGATTCCAATTCCGGAATTGAATTGACCCATGTCTGAAATATACATTCCTGTATTGTAGAGTTAGTTTTGGTTGTTATTTCCAGTTTAGGTGTGTCTGGTTTAATCAGCTAACAAAGAGAATGTTTGATATATCATCAGTAAGTACACCACATTGTTGTTGCTATGGTGGGATGTATTGTCAACGCGGCCTAAAATGAAACGTGGGCAACCTAACCTGATAGATGAAACACGATCCAGACACGGCCCAAATGTTAGGGGTATGTGGCCAAACGCGCTACCAGTTAGCCAAAGGGGACTGTCCTCTTTCCTGTTTTGCACGTTTTATGGAACTGTTCACGGTACACATGATCTGGTGATTCCAGCGTACAAATACTACAGCGACAAGTGGTACTAAATACAAACTTGTTGTCATCTTTACAAGTCTATTGTTTACACTATCTGTAAAAAAAATTCTACTATTAAAATAATCTGCATTGTTGTATTCTAGCTCCTGGCTGTGTACTTACCTTTTTTTACAGAATCTTTTCTTCCATATTTTACAAAAATGAATTTGGCTAAGAATAAATACGTAAATGTAATAGGTCAATTTACAACCACTCTCAACATAAATCGCGACAAAATACGTCAAAGCTAATCATTAGTTCAGGTGTGAGCATGTCAAAAAGCTGAATTATGCCAAACACTGCGCAGTTGAGTATAGGTAATGATCTCTTGTTCTTTTATATTAAGGGCTCAGCTCGTGTAAATGGTATGTGCTCCAAAACAAAAATGATGCGCCTCTTCTTCGTAAATGAAACTATTACTGTTAGCTAGTTGTAATATATATATATATATATATATATATATATATATATATATATATATATATATATATACATTTAACTGAAGAAAATTTCATTAAAATACTTTTGATGAGATAACATCAGATACGAGAAAGATCTGTTTATATACAAATTTGTGTTTTTATACTTTTGAAAGTAGTACTTTTTTAAATGGTGCTTAGTTCAATATGTTGTCAGACCTCAAAAGACTATCCATTCCGGGAGGGGGGGGGGTTTCAAGATGTTCTGTAGCATCTCCTATGTGGGGGGGGGGCATTTAAATATATTAGTCATAATTCGATTTTATTACGCAAATGATACCCTTGTGGTATGTGCGTTATTTAACATTAATGGATACATCACTTGTTTGCTTTTAGTGGATGGTTCTAGGTGTCTCTTATGTTTTCCTTTTTTTTTTTTAGATGATTGTAGGTGTCTATCTTTTAATGGACGGTCGCCAACAGACAGACAACAGACAACGGACCACGGTATATACAGGTTGACTTCAAGTGGCCTGTGCTTGTTTGTTCCTTATGAATAGACATCAATGAAATATTGACAGGTCTGTTCCGTGGTCCTGCTCCATACTTGTATCATTCTTCTCCGGAACATGCCATGAGAATCTATGATGTCCGGGCTGTGGACCGCGGGTGGTAGGAGAGGGGGGAATTTTGGGGGGTCGGTTGCTTGAGTATTTCAAGGCACATGGGAAAATTGTTTATCAGCCAGGAGAAAATGGGACAATCTAGAATGTTGTGAGTTAAGTACACCGATATGTGTGTGCGTGGGTGTGGGGCTGCGTACGTGCACGAGTTCATGCGTGCATGCATGTATGGGTGTAGAGATGCACAATGGCGCACACACGTTTTCATGATGTTTAGAATTCTGATGGAATTCTAAATGCCAAACTGCGTCATCGATATATATATATATATATATATATATATATATATATATATATATATATAATATATACACTATCTAGTAGTTAGATTTCAATAAGTAAATAATGTAGGCTATTGATTGACCAGTATAGCTACTACTGTCTTCCCACTAGCTCCAAATAACAATTGAATTAGATTCCGAGTGTGTGAAAGTGGGCGTCAGCCGTGACAACGTGACAAACCAGAAACACTGAACAAAAAGGAACTACAATAAAATAAAGATAATACATTTAAAAAAAGGATATATATATATATATATATATATATATATATATATGAAATATGTTTTCTGTTACCTCAGATTAATGCGGAATATCACATTTCGCCCAAATAGCAGCACTAGTTTCTGTTAAAAAATTTTTTACAGGTGCGTGTGTCTGGAATCTCTTTGATATTTCTCCCAGAATCGTATTGATTAATCCGGTGGTGGTGTTTTTATTGGCCTGGTTGTTATTTGTGTCCTAGCTTAGACAAATATCGTAGTCGGTGCTCGGGTGGCCGTGGCCGTGGTTGGATGATGCTCTAGGTCGTCATCTCAAGGTGGGAGTCATGTGTGGCCGTAGAGCTGACAGCGAGCCGAGATTACCACTCATCCATGGATAGGAGTACTCTCCTGTCATCTCCATCCAGTCACCATCATCCACCTTCCATCATATATTGATTACCGGTTCCGATAGTGTGTGTGTGTGTGTGTGTGTGTGTGTGTTTGCCAGACCGACCGCCGCCTCGTGCCCGAAGGATCGCCGAGTGGTCGTCTAGAGAATGGGAATGGATCGGCGTGAGAATTTCTTGGCTACATGCAGGTGGACATGGAGATTAATGTCACAACACACACACACACACACACACACACACACACACACATACGAGAACTTACACGCACAGATGTACACACATGTAAATACTAGTGGTGCGTGGGGGCTGTTCTCTCTCTCTTTCTGTGTATGCCCTGTGTGTCTCTGTCTGTGTGTAGAATTTGTGTATTAGCCGAGTTCTGGCCATAGTTCTGGCCATAGATACGACAAATCCTCTCCCCGCACCAATAAACTGCAATCCACGATTATAATTTTACCCTCGGAGAAGACACTCGTAACATATTGTGGCTCTCCCACCACCAGACTGTAATACTTTACGCTCGACTGAGACAAGCAAGCTGGAGTTGATTTTCACCTGCTTGGCTGGTTCACACATCTAACGCTGGAAACGATCGGCCACCGTAGGCCACTAAGTCTGAACGAAGCCAAAGTTTATTTGTCATCGTTGGACGTCATTGGTACTCTGCAGTGTACACTGCTGGCGGTTAGTGTACTCCCCAAAAGGGGACACCGGCGATAGCGCACTGAGACGAGTACTTCAAGGAAGCTTACTATGATGTTTGGGAGTCTTTGAAAGTTTTAGTGCATCAAATGTACAATCATGTTGACAGAAAATATCGTGTGTCTGGTAGTAGCTGACGATGGTTGGCGTGGATTTTAGTTTCATGATCTGTGTTTTAATACACTTCATTGTGAACACTTGTTTATAGTGTGGCCATTTTTATTGGATGTTTGATGTTATCTCGTTCTCCCACAACCGACCCCCCCCCCACCCCGGGTGGTGGGGGACGTCCGTATGGAACGGTCGAGCCGAAATTATATGTGGGTGGTCCCTGCCAGAATGTTTACCTCATCCAAGGGGTCTTCGATCTCCCACCTTTAAACAAAAACGTTAATTCAGTTAGTTGCCTGCGGCAATTTATCCCAGTCAGCCATGAACGATGATATGAGATGAGAAATTAATCCTCGGAATAGTTTCCTCCATTTGAGTGCTCAAACCCTTGATCTTTGGCAATTACGATGAACAGCCTTTGACCTCACCGAGTGCAACGAGCTTATCCGCTTGGAGACCGGAGTCTTCATTTACTGCCATATAAGACATCCCCATGGATATATTCTATTCGTTTTCACTCGGTCCAGTCCAGTTGGGCAGATTTGTGTACTGGCGTCATTGACATGTGTGTTTTGGTATAGTTTTTCTCGGTTATGTTGTAACGTCATCTTTGCACTCCAAAATTGAACAACCATGCATATTCATGCTGTATAATTAATTAGCCACGTGGTGGCAAGCTCAGAGATCCGTGTAAATACAAATGTATGACGACATTCCACCCACAAAAACATTGAATATGTGTATAACTTGTAAGGTATAAATGATATAGAGTTACTAATAATGTCAAGAAAAGTAATTGTTATTAGACTGGTTGAAGAATAAGGTATTAGCTAAGAAATAAATACTTTAAAGGGACGGTCCACCCTCAGAAAATATTACTTAAAATATATATTGCTTAGAATAGTATTAGTAACCAAAAATTCTACAATAATAATCAAGAAATATACCTGAATAATCCAAATCACTATTAGTAACCAAAAATTCTACAATAATAATCAAGAAATATACCTGAATAATCCAAATCACTGGAGGGCTGCCATTACGGCTGCACCGGAAGTCAGATTCGGAGGCGAGAAGGAGAGAACTGAAATGCTCTGACGTCACATGGAGCTCTCTCTAGACTGACGCGGATTATAGTTTATCTTGAGCGTTAATTTCTGAGCAATTTTTAATCATCTTCCTCTTGTCAGGTTCCTTCTAGCTTAAACTGATATGGTTGTATGTCATTCCTGACATAATTTTAACAAGATAATGGCGTTTGATTCTGGAATAAATCTGGATGCGTTCAAGTGACGTCACCATTCAGGAGCTTCCGGTCTCTGTCTAGCTTCAAAATGGCGGTGCCCACAGGCCATTAAAAGTCGATTAATCAGCACTTTGAACTGGATTATTTAATTTGTGGCTGATCGTTCACACATTTTTACATTATTTATTATATTTGTGAGTGTAGCTGTATTATTATTCCTGAAAATTTGAAATGAAGGTGGACTATCCCATTAAGCCTCACTCAGTCGGCTCCGTTTGTTATCTGCCCGAGACGGCGAGTACGATACGACCCAACACCCTGTGACACCGAATTGAACACGACGACAACTTTCTCAGCTTGAAGAGACTGCCGCTGGACAGCTTTAGAATTGATCCGTCGTTATCCGGTCTCTGCCCGACAGGAAGTGGCTCCGAGTCAGACTGATAGCGACGACGGCACTGGCAGCACCGGTCTCCGGTACCAGCACGTGACTGGGTTCCTCCGGCCGGCCGGGTGGGTGTTCGGGAGGTATTTTTAGTCCAGCTCGCGTACTAGCTAGCTAGTTAGCTAGCTAGCTCTCTTTCTGTGTGTGTACCGAGTACGTGAGCCTGGCCAACCAACCAGCCAACCAACCAGCTAGTCAGTCACTGAACTAGTCGATGGTAGACCTCCCACCAGACCGTGGGAGAAAATGGCAAGATTTTCTCACCGTAATTCAGCTGTTTGTATATGTGTGAGAGAGATAGAGCGAGCGAGCGAGCGAGCGAGAGAGAGACAGTCAGTCAGTCAGTGAGAGAGACGGAGACAGACAACCGGTGCTGCGTCTCGATGAACTAACCCGTTTGTGGATGATTGCCGTCGGATGGTAAACAATTAGCCGAATGCCGCCGATGTGTCCGGTATACGTACGCACGCGTTAGGTAGGTGACGACGAGCAGCATGACGCAGCCACATGGGACCAGCACGGATTACTATGGCCAGTTCGCGGCGCCGTTTCTACACGGTAAATAAAATTAATAGTTCGTTCGCTTTTCACACGCCGGGACAGGGTAGGGCTCCGTAGTTCTTGGGCTGGCATCGTTCGGTAATTAGTAGCTTCGCCGTTACTGGTCTACAGGTAGTTGTTTGTTAGCCAAGCTCCGACTGCTATCCGGGGGCGTCTCCGTGGTCTACCGGTAGCGTGTTGGACCACAGATCACTGACACCCGTGTTCGAATCCCGGCGTGGGCATATCTGAATGTCGTTTCATCTTCGACTTCGCTGCATTACCTTTGGAGGTCGCTCGGCCCATTTAGCCTACCATGTGCCTAAAAGTGACCGTCAATCATCATCATCATCATCATCATCTGACAGCTCTACCCGAGATCGGCCGAACGATTTATGCCCTTCAGTGAGCCGTCGGTTATATTTCGGTCGTTTTAGATGCAGTTTTAAAGCCGACTATGACGTTTTAGTTTCAGCCGAGACGTGGATGTGATTAGTTTATTAAGATACCCTTCCATACCACGTTCTGTAGAATCGATTATCGTCATCGTGCCAGGAAATTTGACATTATTCGGTGTACAGAATGAAATGGCCGTCCCGGTCAGTCCTGAATGGTCAATAAATAGAACTGGCATCGGATCCCACCGGTCAATCGATATGTTATGTTTATGGCATGGTGTTAATTAGATAGGGTTAAGGTAATGGGCAGCTAGTAGCACGGTTTTCTGCTCGTAATTGTGATGGTGATAGTGATTCTATTATGTAGCACCCTAATCGAAAGTGCTGGCAGTCCACGTACGGCCCTGACAGCATTTACAATAAATCAGAAATCAAATGCGTCACGTGATAGTCGTGTTTTTGACAGCCATGTAATGGCTTTCTGGCACTTCGGCATTTCTGTTTATGTCTTCTCTGGCAAGGTTAGGCAACCGGATGATAATGAATGAATGAATGAGACCTGTGTGTGTGTGTGTGTGTGTGTGTGTGTGAGAAAACCCGATTTTAAGAGATGTTGCCCCTGATCGAGTCGAATAAAACTGGGTCTGTCAGCTCGAGGCAATATTCCATTTTGGTATGTTTTCATTAGACTCAGTGGTCCATGTGTGTGTGTGTGTGTGTGTGTGTCAGCCTGGCTTGGAGTAGGCTCATATGTTAGTGTCTGTTTATGCTAACAAGATTGTTTGGAAGGAGTTTTTTGTATGTTTGTTAGCTGTCAGCTGTACAGAAGGTGCGCTATTTCGTTCGTTCATTCGTTCCCTCTCTCTATCTTTGTCGACGCCTCCGTGGTCTAGCGGTAGCCTGTTGGACCACAGATCACTACTACCACGTGTGTTCGAATCTCGTCGTAGCCATATTCGAAGGGTGTTTCATCTTTGACTTCGCTTCATTACCTTTGGAGGTCGCTCGGCCCATTTAGCCTACCATGTGCACAAAAGTGGCCATAAAACATCAATCATAATCATCTCTGTCTGTCTGTCTGTCTGTCTGTCTGTCTGTCTGTCTGTCTGTCTGTCTGTCTGTCTCTGTCTGTCTGTCTGTCTGTCTGTCTGTCTCTGTCTCTCTCTCTCTCTCTCTGTCTGTGTGTATGTGTATGTGTGTGTGTTTAATATGAGAATATGTCTTGATTGCGTGATTTCCCTGTTATTTATCTGGTCGAATAAATAGCTTGTCTTGTGCGAAGTCCACGATCCTGTTGCCAACAGCTGGACTGACGCAGTGACGTAGACCAGCTGGTCAGTTAGACAGTCAGTTGAGCGGACAGGCTATAGTGGTATTATGTCATGCTGACAGGATTAACTGTATGCTACAGACATCCAATCATTTACCAACAAAAACTGCCAGCTTTCATGGCACGTGCTGACTTTTCTCAACAGGAACAACAACACACAAACGCGTGCGTTTGCGAGCGCATAAACACACACACACGTGCATGCGCGCGCGCGCGCAGGATAAACTGAAGTGTCTCGACTTCCCGTTATGTCAGCCGTCTCAGAGTGGGTGTCACTCTGAGCAAACTGAACGGTGTCTCTGGGAACAAAGAGTGTATTGTTATATCAGAGATGTGACAATATGTCTGACCCCCCGATGTCAAACATTGGACAGACTCCACTTACAGGTGATGTCTGTATTACCTGAGTTCTGTAGAGTGGTGCTCAATGACGGTCCTCGCCTAGATGGTTCGCCTAGAAATGTTTAAGTAGTGTGGGTGATTATTTAAATAAGAAGTTTTTATTATAAAACTGACGGCATTGTGTGTTGAACATCGTTATTGTGTGACTATATCAGGAGTGCGTGTTTGTGTCCGTGCGTGCGTGCATTTATGTGGGCATGGGCGTTAACAGTATCCGTTTCAAACTGGGCACAGTGATTCCTAAACTGTGTTTACTGTATGAAGTGTGGTCAGTTCTTAAGTCACTGTAGCCTAACGGGTGGGGCGGTCGGCCACAGATCTATACCACCTGTGTTCAAACCCCGCTTGGGCTATGTCAAATGTTGTTTCATCTTTCACTTCGCCCCATTAGCTTTGGAGGTTATTCGGCCCATTTAGCCTACCTCGTGTACAAAAGTGGCCCTAAAACAGCAGCACACTTACACCTAAGTCACTGCATGTGCACGCACATGCTCAGATTTGCATCGTCTGCGTCGGTTCCAACAGTAAGGCCATTGTTTAGTAATTGTTGTTTTATATAAACCAATATTCTCCGCTTTATTGTATATTGTCTGATAATTTAAAAAAATCAGTTTGGACACATTTCGACACTTATACTTATAACTCTTGTCAGATTCGCTGTCACCGAAACCGGGGCACATGTTTTATGGAGTTTGTAATGTATAATTAAAGATAGCTTCGTTTAGATCATATGTTTTGTATCTGTTTTAAAAGGAATTGTTGATAAAATCGGTTTGCTAGATTTAGACTCGTCGTGCTATAAACTGCCGTATCTATATAGCACATTACACACTGTTACTTTAAATTGCTAGTTAAAGCAGTGTGGAGAGAGTTGTTGATGTGGAGAAGTTTTACCAATTGTGGGCATTACCCGAACGTTGACGAGTATTGAATTAATTCACTTTTTTAAACGTTCAAATTTTTTCGAATGCGACAACCAGCTGCGCGGACAGTATATAGTGTCGTCGGGACTCGAAGAAGCACTTTTGATATCATCGAGATGCGTATGTGTCGGCGGCGTGAATGTAATCTCCGCGCAGGTAGACCGTCAAGTGGTACGATGACACCTATTGTCATTGTGGCGCATCGCCCTTCGTCGGCTGATGGTTTGTGCGCGCCACACTTTAAGCTTAAGAAGATCTAATCTCTGGCTCGAAGATAAGGCCTTATCGTTGCCAGCCAGCTGTTATCCCGGACCATAATCACCTGCTTGTTAACTGCCAGCGAAGACCAGTTTTAGCACACTGTTTTTTGTTTTCATTGTTGCTGCGTCGCCGTCGTCGTTGTAGCTGCCATAGTACATCAATTATGGGACACTCCTTTCTTCGCCGAATTGCATTCAAATCGTAGTGCACGAAGTGTGAACTTCTACTACAGACTTCTGCAGACTAATATTTAGCGAGAAAGTTTGCGGGAAATGAAAAGTTCTTTTAAGGTCCACTTTCTGCACGTTGTGATGAGACCAGGGAGCAGCCGAAATAAATGATATGAAGGATGAAAACGACTTTGAGATTTGGGTCTGCCGGGAAATGGGAATCGAACCCGGGACCTATTGATCTCTGGTCCGACGCGCTACCACTTGGCCATGAACGCCCCCCCCCGAAAGTTTGTGGAAGACATCATCGTTCTGTCCCTTTATAATTGTATTGATCATGTTTTACAGTTGATGTTTTTGTATGTATTATTGCGCCGTACTTAGAATGCCATAAATGGTGTAAATAGTCTTTTTTCTTAATGGAAATCGTTTTCATGTTAATCGCTTCATTGTAGCCGGTATTTGACATATATTTAATTATTTATGGTATTATTGTTATTGTATTGGAAACATCTCAAATGTCCTTCATACGGATAATTAGAAAATTCCTCAATAATTATATAATAACAAACTCAAATTTATGAGAGAGAAAAAAAAACAGGTGGTGTTATGAAAGAAATAGTGCCAATTTTATTGGAATTGTTTTACGAGAAAAATTAGCTGAAATAGATTATGTATAAATTTCTTTTATATAATTATTATTAATATTATATATACAATTAGGAACGGGTTGACTTGCAAAATTCATGATTACAGTATGGGCAACTTCAAAGTATGTGTGTGGCTTTCCTGATCAAAGTCATATATATATATATATATATATATATATATATACACGCACACACAGACAGACCATCTATTTCATTATTGCTTTAATATTAGCTATTTATCAAGTTCATGTTTGAGAGCACCAGAAGAGCTGAAGTGTTACTCTTTGGCGTCTTCTTATCTGAAGTTTGCTGGGAAAAAGTCAGTCAGTATCAATATGTCGGAGATGGTTAACTAACCATATGGCGTTGTTTTGGCCGTTTTGTGATGTGAGCTACGTAATTTTCACATCACGGGGTGGGGTTAGCCGAGTGATTCAGGGCTTTCAGGGACCGTATCAGCTGCGATGTTTGCTTCCGTATGTTTGTGGCATTTAGGTTTCAGAGAAGCTCTATCACATCAGATTGCATCAGTCAGTCGGGTATGGTCGGCGTGAAAACCTAGGCGTGTGTGTGTGTGTTTGTGATACACTTTTCTGAAGACATTTGACATCTCTCTTTTTCTGTCTCTGTGTGTGTGTGTGGGGGGGGGGACATTTCACTTGAATATACACAAGTCGAATATATTACCATAACCACCTGTCACAGACAGGGGCAGAGAGCTCCGGAGGCTCCTCCCACTACCAGACCCAGCCTTGGTGATTGCACCTCCAATAAAATTTTATCATCAGTGAAATTGTGATCGGTAGCACAGTTAATAGCGTGGCGTACTGCAGACCTCCAGGTTCAGATTAAAAGCTCACTGTTACCTGTGCCCGAGCGATGTTTCATCTGGACATTTAGATTTTTCCAGTAAGTGGCTCCTCTGGGCTGTGTGCTCCGTGATAGGCCAGCGCCGAGGCTCAACAGAAAAGGCACTCACTGTGTTCGGAAATGTCTACCGCAACGCCTTTCTTTTGTAAAGAAAACACCTTGTCTTTAAATCCGTTGCTACATTAAGGCAGCAGCAGGTATTCGTCAGAGACAAGATCTATTGTATCTTTTCCCTTGACATCTTTAGTTGCTGTCACCACATACTGTTAAGGGATTGCTCTTATTCATAAGGCCGGTGGGGGAGGTGGGTGGTGTTTAAAGGGCTGCCAGTGTTTGTCTTGGAGATTTAACTGATAAGCTAATCTGGCCAAGACGGCTAATAGCCTTATGTGGCTTATGGGTTGGCTGTTGCCGGTGTGTGTGTGTGTGTGTGTGCTGTAAACACAGGGGGCATCGAGGTCCTTAACAAGGGTATTAACTCCTCCTATTGGCAAATAAATCTCATCCGGTGGGTGGAGCTATGGAGGGGGGGGGGTCTTATGGGAGGGGGGGGGGGATTTAAAGTAGTGCCAGAAAGTATGAAAAGGTGGTGCTTAGCAAGATTTGAGATAAGGATGGGAGGTGCAGGTTTAAACAAATCAGCTGTGGCTGTGCAGTAGCTGGCTGGCTGTCATAGATGGGTTTGACAGCCAGCCAGCAGGGTTAGTTTTGGCTAATATTACGCTGCTGAGAAGTCGGTTATTGGCAGCTTTCATTAAGTGCCCAAGGGTGGACCTGTACTTGTTACTGTTCTTTTTAATTAGATGCGTGTCAGCTGACACTGATGGTCGTCTTGTTTGTTTGACGCTGTGACGGCAGACCCCTCTCTGCAAATTCCACCCCCACGTCCTCCGTCCGCCATAAACACACCACATGTATTCCCCGTGGTCGGTCTTGTGTGTGCAGGTTTCTGTGCCCAGCGTAAAAAAGTTTGGTTTCCATCATTGGTTAAAACTCACCATCATCATCATCATCGTCGTCGTGATGGTAAAGAGATGGTGACGTAATCGTTAGTGGAAAGAATCACGTTCTCTGTGTTTCCATACAGTGTTTGTAATGATTCAGCGCAACGGAAGGTCGGCAGCCTTAATATTCTGTGTGATTGTGCCATCTGCATCGGTTAGAGAGAGACAGTGACAGTGTTTGATTGTCTTCCAATATAACACATCGCCGTGTTGGTGAGCCGTTCATTTTCCCAATATATCTGTGAGGTTTACGCCTTGTGTCGGGAACGAGTTCGCTGGGTTCCCCCCAAAAAAATTGCCTGCTGCTGAGTTCAGGATAGCCGACGGATACTGTGGATTGTGTGTGGATTGTGTGTGTCCAAGAAGGAAGAGAACGCCATTGCCTCCACCATCATCATCATCACCACCAGTATCATGTTGGATTTTGTTTACGGTCATATGCCGGGTAGGTGACTTTAATGGGATAATTGCTTTTTAAACTGACAGCAATAACTTAATTGAAAAACGTCATCCGTGGTATAGACTATGCCTCTCGGACATGACTCGGACATGTTATGGACGCATCCTATTATGACGTATAGTTTCGTGTTATTACAAACAGCTGCTTACTCGATTGGCGGGTTGTCTATATATTTCAAAATCTGATACATGACAGCTGTAGTGTATGTGGTCTGGTAGAACAGCTGTTGTGCATCATAATGCTTGTTTCACATAAATTTAGATAAATGTGGGGGATTCTTTTCGGCCGATGAAACACATTTGTTACGTGTGAGCTTTTAAAGATCGGATACTTGTGATGTTTGTAAAGATGCAGGGCTTGGTCAGTGTCTTCGGCATGTGCATCATAGGATTTGATGTTTGGTCATTATCATAAGTGTTTGTGCTGTAACTTGGGTAATTTAGAAGTACCACATTACTACAAATAATTTAATCTGTTGACGTTCAGAAGTTAGGTGTTTTATATAGGCTATTTTATGCCATAGTCCTGCATATATATATATATATATATATATATATATATATATATTATTTATGTTTATGGAAGTTAACCTGGTGTGGTGTATTAGTCCAGATGTTTATATTGCTTGTTAGATTTTGTTGGTGTAAACTGTAATGTAAATTCTTGTAATGTAAAATTCCAGCTGTAGTTTACTAATACAAGTAAGGACGACAGACATTGAACTTGTGGTCTGGGGGTCAGTACTGTCTGGCATAGAGACAGACAGGCAGGTGGACGGGTAGACAGGCAGGCAGACAGAACAGAAGCTGTCACTGGGTGGATATTTGAAAACACTGTAAATGATCCTATCTTGGGGAGTTTAGGAAATGACATATATATATATATATATATATATATACATATGTGTGTGCGTGTGTGTGTACATGCGTGCGTGCGTGCGTGTGTGTCTGTGTGTGTTGAATTAGACTCTTAACTAATGGCTAGTAACCATGCCAGCTAGCAAGTACTAGTATATGAGAATTATCTGTTAACGAGTTATATGTTCTGTATGTGCCAGGTGTGACCAGCGGCGAGACTAACTAACTCAATTCAACAACAACAACAACTGCCATTGTTGTAGCATTTGTCAGACTGTGCTTCTCAACTGGAAGCTCAGCTTGTCTAATAGCGTTGTGGTGCTACGAATACTATGCTGAGAACCAGCTCTGAGGTTCCAAACTCAGTCATACTTCTTTTTGTTGGATACACATCTTGGATGTAGTTATCCCCCCCCCCCCCGGTCATTATATGTCCCTAAGTGGGAGTATAGTACCGAGGGATGTAGACAACTACACTTTACCGCATTTTAAGAATTTCACAATAATTGATCACCTTGTTGATTTTTGGTACGTAAACCACCTTTTAGTAGTGATTGATGATGATGTTGTGGTATTCAGAATCGTTTTCAAGTGGACTTCGGGTCCATTTTAGGTTAGTGGGTGGAGCCGCCCGCTTCTGAGGGCTACTACCAGTCACTAGTGAAGGATATTAATGATGGGTAAGGTATAGATGAACTTTCGACGCACGTTTCTTCCACGTTTGTCTGCTTATGAGTGTTGTGGGTATATCAGATACTCAATATAATATATTGGCAATTATACAGGATTATGGAAGATAATTTGTTGAATTCTACGGACCATTGTCTTTAAAAGAAGCTGAACATTTTTCATCGTCATAAAGTAATATCGAACAATATTGACGTTATCACCGACTTCCGGTATTTCTTCATCTGGTAGTATTCGTTTGATGAAGAAAGGTCGTGGTGATCTATTGTTTGCTTCCGGCAGAACAACTAATGTACTGTTTATAAGCATTGTAAGATAGCTTTCTTTAGCGTTTATTTGGTCACATAGCTCTTTGCCGATGTGATCAAAGCTACGCACACACGAGCACACATGCCGGCAAAACAGCGCCTGCGTGTGGTTCCCCCCCCCCCCCCACGATTATTATACGAACTGTTTCTATAGGGGGGAAATAAGGATATTAAAAGGAGAACAGAATAATGTAAGGAAGAAACCTGAAGTGACACACCATTTTACGCTCCATTGAAATTATCATGCCCTGGATCACAATTAACGGACTAAGAAACTCTTCTCTAAGGTAGCTGATAATGGGGGGGGGGGTGAATGGAATAGTCTGCTCTTTTATTATTATCTATATTCTTATTGTGTTGCTGAGAGATGGTCACTGTCGTCCCCTACCCGGGTATATCTGATATGACCCCGTATTGCGTATTGGACTTTCCTGTCTAGTACGTATTATTTCCAATTTATTAATTATCCAGCGGTGTTGTGGTCACTCGTGGCTGGATCACTGACAAGGTTATATGTCTTGGTATGCATTGTAGACAGGAAGCACGTATGCGCTTGTCTATATGGTGCCTGTGAGGTGATAATCTTTTCCATTTTGGGGGTATGGCCATTGGCATTTATTAAGGGATACCCCAACCTGACAGGTTTGTTGGTCTCAGTTATTTGGATAGAAGAAACTAGCACTTACTGATTTTTATCAGTTGTTAAAATTGGTACGTACTAATTGCATTCCTGAATGATACTATATTTATGCCGTTTCCGTGACGAACAAAACCAATGCTGGTGTCATTTTTATAATTGTCAAAATTATGGCCCAATGGTGTTGTGGGCATTTTGTAGTTGGTCTGATACGCAACATCAAAGATTGGAGGAAAATGAATTATAAGCATGTACGTGGTGTTATGTTGGGGAAAAATAACTGCCCTTGTAGGGCGAAAGACTGCTACATAAACACACACATATCAGCATATGCATGCGCGCACGCATGTGCGCTCGCACACCGGGTTATGTTATCTGAATTGTGTGATTGTTAGAAATTTTTTCCCTTTCGGGTTGATGAATACTACAGATGTTGTTTAAACACTCCTATTCGATATCTGCAACACTGATGTTTATCCTGGTTGAACTGTTATAAAAAATTAATCGTCAAAAAGTATTAATTAATAATTAGTAGACGGAAAGTGATAAAGATTGATTTGACCTGTGGTGTTATTTCGTACGTTATGCTACATGAAGGCTGAACACCAGATTCTCCTAACATCTGGTAGCGATTTAAAGGTGGTGATAACTCAGGCCCATTGTTTAAGTTTTTTTCGCGTTTACAGAGTTGGTTTTGGCCCGTGATCAGCGAAGTAATTAACATGTTAAATTACTTCGGAAGCCTCGGGCAAAAAAACAGGTAAACAAGATAAATCATGTTACCTGGTCTGTCGCTGCTAGACATTTTGGCCTATATTTAGAGTGCAATATTTTCCAGAAATCTCGCTTTTAATGAAAACACGTTTGTGATGATGAATTCATCGAAATTATAAGTGGGCTGAGTCAGAAGTGCTGGACAGCTGTTTCTGTGTCGTGTTTCTTGATGGCTGATAGAAAGTGAGCTGTGATTTTTATGATGATATGTTTGGAGAAAGTTGAATAACAGTAGATGTAATAATTGTTTGATAGGATGGTCATCTCAAGGTTTATTGTGTGTGTGTGTGTGTGTGAGAGAGAGAGAGAGAGAAAGAGAGAGAAAATCAATCATAACATCTTGCAAATCTTTACTGGTGGACAGCACAAGACAACGCCAATGTCTTATAGATGCTGATGTCTCCAAATCAACCTCCCCCACCCGACCAGCTGGTATCTGGTGGGCTTCGCCTCAGCCCAGCTGGACGACTGTCTAGGTTCATCCTCAACCCAGCTGGTCTTCGAAGGTATTCATCCTTTAACTCCCTGATTGGTATCCGTTCGGATTTATTTTCAGCCCATCTGGTGACGTCTTATCCTATAAGGTGGTGGGTGAATGGGTGGGTGGGGGTGTTATGGCGGTCTGAGGCATCGGGCTGCACCGTATTTTGAAGAAACATTTCGTATAAACTTTTATGCCTCGGCAAACTTCTGTCTTATCCACACCGTGTGCCTGTGACGTACCGAAATGTCGCCGCCGACCGAAATGATTAATTATTTTAAGTGATTGATGCGTGCTACCGCTTTCAGAGACGACAGGCCATTTGCTTCATGGATCCTATCCGAACAACACGCCACCCGACAAGCCCAATGGCGACCTCCACATCTCCATGGCAACAACGCTACCCCACAGTATTAATACCATGGCAACCTCACTACACACTACGCCACCAACGCCACCCTCGCCACCGCCGCCGCCACTCCACCGACTTATGACAGCCAGCATGGAGCTGGACCGACCACACGAAGTACATCGGCATTATAACGGGTAAGTTGTCTGTGTTTAGTGTTGATGATGTTATAGTTGAAGTACACACAGGGTTATAATGGGTAAATGTTGATAATTATGTCAGTTAACTTTTGTAATTGAATTACACCATATAGTTGGTAAATGTTTTGGTTTTGTCGATTATGGTTTTGTTATAATTGAAGTACACACAGGGATATAATGGGTCATCCCTAGGAGGATGTGGTGCTGAAGCAATCCAGACAGTGCATCGTCTTAAAACTCCTTCTCCATCACATGTCTAATTAAATGAACAAAGTGGACGACTAATTTATTGATTAGTTGAGTTTTGTTAGGTTGGGTAAAGTCTTTTGTTAAAAAGACAATATACCCATGATCATAATTGATGTAATATGCTCATTAATACAAGCTACACTTAATGGCTTTCGTGGATACTTTTAGTACAGTTGGTAACAGCTAATCACTGTTAGCCTCCAGTTTGCGGGATCATCACATGGTGTTACCCGAGTCTGTGAGATGGTTCATCATTCACTAAAAGGCACCTACCCGCTTGTCTCATTAAACCCCTCAGCTATATCTCCCTGTTATCACCATCGTCGATACTAAATACATTATTCCTCTCACCCACCCACCCACTCACTCATTCACTCACTGATCGTGTCTGTGGGATACTTCATGTGTGACTACGTAAGTTACTGATAATGCTGTCTTATCGAGATTTGTGTTGGTTATCAGTGACCCAGACATTTCAAGTCGCCTGAATTAACTTTTAAATAGACTTAGCTGTAAGTAAACGTCTGGCAGCTATAAGTGAAATGCACTGTGTCGGTAAGAAATGTAATTTATGAAAGGTCAAGGAGTATGGCCGTCAGTTAGGTAATTAATGCGAATTTGGTAATTTGAGGATTTTTTTCTTATCAGAGTGACGGGCGCCTCCGTGGCCTAACTGGTAGTGCGGATAGGCCACATATCTATAGGGCCTTGGTTCAAACTCGGCCGGGCTATTGCAGAAGGATGCTTCATCTTTCACGTTGCGCCATTACCTTAGCAGGTCGCTCGGCCAATTTAGCCTACCTCGAGCACAAAAATGGCCTTAAAACAGCAACATTTAACCTTTGATCTGAGAGACGCGCCTTAGAATCTCCAGAAATCCACAGATCTCTGAATGGATGGCACTGGTGCGTCATCCTTAATCTGAAGTAGTCGTTTCCTCTCTGCGTTTTCTCGGTCCCTCTGTGTCGTGAAACTCCGCAACAGTTCTAAAAATAACACCGAGAACGCTCAGTTTTCAATATTTTTGCCATCCATTCAAAATTTTTTGCCATCTTGTTTTCGTTACTTGGGTTGACATCCCCGACTATAATGCTTATCAGTGAATTAGTCAAACTGGTAGTCGTTAAAAGATGGAGTAGTCGGTGGAGTATCGTTAAGCTGTTAACTGACTTCTACCTTCCGATATACGCTATCTGATTATCAGTTGTAGACGATGTGTGTGTGTGTGTGTGTGTGTGTGTGTGGGGGGGGGGAGAGCTATGTGGCTGTCGGTAGCCGTCTCTCGGTTATTGATTACAATCCTTCACTTTATTTGTTCATTACAAATGGTTTTAACCTGGGCGAAGTTTTCCGGTGATTGATTGCCGAGAAGACGACAACACACATCGCGTCTATGTGTTGATGCGATCCCCGTCTGGTCGGATGGCGCTGTTGTATGCCCGGCGTTTGGCGGCTGGGCCTTGCCAGCTAGCTATAGGTAGCTCCGTGTCTGCCAGTCGTCCGTGTTAATGATGGCTGCGACGCGCTGTTCGTCGGGAGGTGTCAGTTCAGCCGTATAACAACCAAAAATCCCCGTCGGCTAGTCCCAGTCATTGCTTCTTCAACAAATAAAGTCGTCGCGCTGTTTATTTGAACTAGAATTATGCTCGCGCTCGCTGAAGAGCGAGTACGCGCGCGACAAACAGTCGACGACGATGGTCGTCGTATTAAGCTCTCAATGAATATCCTAATCGAGTCGAATTAATTGTAGCCGACGACGAGTGGTTGGTTGTCGACTGCTTCCCGACCAGCGTTTCGGTTGCCTTGCCCGGTGGGCAGGGCCGGATGATAATAGCGGCGGCTAGCTGGCTGTTGAAATGAAGTTGGTCTCGTTCGTTGCCCGAGGCCAGTCACATGGTGTCAGACGTCACAGCTATGGATGGCATCAGCATCGTCGTCATCATCGCCGCATGACCGATGGCTGTCCCGTTGTTTGGCGGGCGTGATCCCGTTATGTGGTTCACTAAATTGTTGAATGGTGTCAAAGCGCTCATAATGAATGCGCTCAATGAATGAGCCGCGTTTGAAACTGTTTTAGCATTTCGGCCGCGAGGCTTAGCGTTTTGAATATCTGATAGAACTGTGGATTAGTTGGGTTTGCAGTCGATTCGGCAAGTTTTGAATGCCTGGTTATCACACGCGCGCGCGCATACACACACACGCGCGCGCACGCACACATGCATGACCGCACACACAGAGCAGGGGGGGGGGTTACTATGCGATGTACTCATTCATAACTTGTTAAAGTTGGAATAAGTCATACAGATGTGAAAGAGAACAAACAGCTTAATATTTCACATCGACACAGTCTTCTTATTGGAATACAGGGTTTTTTAAATAAATATGTTTTTAGTGTTTGGTGACTGCCAAAATCCACGTTTCAATGGCGGTTGTAACTTGCGCTTAGTTCAGGTCGTCGTTTTGTTTTTCGTACTTTCCCGAAATTTATGGTAGGCGGCATTCAGGAAAGAGGTTTTGTGGCGAAATGGATTCTGCCGTATGCGCTGATTAAACAAGCGCCACCACCTTCTTCTGTTGCCAACAACAGGCATCGTTTGTGGCCGAATGTTGTTAAAGTGTTCTTCGTTGTTAAACCCGTTCACAATAAAACACCGAGTCCATCAGTCCATCAGCGAGCCAGAGAACTCGGGGACTCACTTCGGCTCGTTGTCGTCGTCCACGTCGTAGGGTATGGCTCGTGGTCGTCATGTGTTCCCGTTCCCACACCTCGGGACAGAAATGCCACTCGCATGTCATTAGCTGGAAATCGATGGACGGCTGAAAGGAAATCTGTTTGCTAGTCGCATTGGTTGGTGTGTCTGGTGTCTGTGGCAAACGTCGTTCATTGTTCGCCCGTCTGGGGGCGCCGCTCACACGTCCGACGGTAGTTAGACACACGAGTGTCTTGGGCATACTCTCGTGCGTGGCATTGTGTCGTCGTCGTCGTAGTAGTAGTCGGCGTCCGTCGACGTCGGTGACGCACGCGCCTGCCATGCTAATGCGGTCAGTTTTGTTATATTGAGCGATGACGGCGTTTGTAATTAGTCGTATACCGAGGAACACCGAATGGCTGCCCCTGTGTAAGAATATTAATATCGGATGGGGGGAGAGACCTATTGACCTGGTCATTGTAAACGTCATTAAATAGTTAATGACGATATTGTTTACACTGTCAGGTGTCCCTGATGAACGACGTGTTGAGTAATGTAAACCTGCTAGAGATCGGTGTTATCCCACGCAGTCATTGTTCAGTACATAATATAGCCGTGGCAGCGAGGTGGCGCTCATTTCCTCGATTACAGGTGTTCTTGTGTGATCCTATTGTTCTTAGGCTGTTTTGTTTATAACCCAGTCAGGCCAGCTGATGATGAAATACGGGTGCTGGGGGGGGTGATTGTCCGCATTCACTGCATAGTAAAGAAAAAATCACGTAACACTAAACTACGATGATGATGATGATGATGATGGTACATATTGTTGTTGTCATTATTATTTTCATTAATATTATTATAGGAAAGTAAATATGTTTGTTGAAGTAGTTTGTTGATAAACAAAATGCATTATTTGTATGTACTTTCACTTGACTGTCATAATTAGGGTGTGTTTGTAGTAATTGATTACTGTTATTTCTCATTATTTGATGATTGCAGCCAGTATCAAGACCAGAGACTAACTAGGTAAGTTAACCTCAGTATTGGCTTAGTTTTGGCTTTGGAGTGATTTAAGGTGAGAAGGGAAGAGCAAGAGAATAGTGAGCTCCGGTGGCCTAGCGGTTAGGCACCCGACACTTGGTTCCAATGGTCACAGGTTCGAACCCCGTAAAAGAGGTCGACACTTTCCAGAGATTAATTTCTCGGCTCACAACATCGTGGGTAGCTGACCAAGTTAAATGGCGCTGCCGTCTCCACTGAATTATTAAAAATAAAGTGGGATATTAAAGACCCATTGAGAACGTAAAACACTCTAGCAGTGACCACCTTCAGTGTATTTCGGCTCCATCTTTCCATACTGCTCCCCTGTGAGTGGTGGGGGGGATGTTTCTCAACCACTCCAACATTGAGGTTCTGCCGAATAAACGACAGCCTGGGGATTCTCCCCGAACAACAAAACAAACACATACACACACACACACAGAGAGAGATGAAACTTTCTCTGCAAACTTTACCATCTCACCGCTATGTGACTACTGTTACAATAGATAATTCATCTCTCATCATGACAGAGAAGCTATGAAGAAGTATCTACAGGACAGAGGTGATCAAATCCTGGTTATACTACATGCCAAAGTGGCGCAGAAGTCATACGGTAATGAAAAGAGGTCAGTTTCACCTTCACATCACATTATACGACCCCCGTATAAATTTTTTTTAATTATGAATGATTAGGTGATGTTATTTTGGTGTCTTGCATTTGATAAAAAAAGTAACAAATAGCTGTAATTGCTTAGAATTATAATGCTACATCACGAAACACGAAGTGTTTTATTATGTAGACAGTACTAATAATTGTGTCACTTTATTGGTGTTCCGTTAGACAACACATTAATTTCCATCTACTCCCCGGAGCTGTCGTTGTGTGTGTTCTGTAATGTTACTATTTATTAATTATTGTTTAACATTTGAGTTTTGTCATAAGGGTGTTAGTCCCGTGAAATATTGTGCTAATGTTCCTTTGTCTCTGGCTACCAATGTATAAATGGTTGCCTTAGATCTTTTGCAATCAAACTTTATTGGTGTCGGATGAGCGAACGCGCGCATCAGCTGATCACGGAGTTTGCCCCAGGTTAAAGTTTGTGAAGAAGGGCAAGTCTGTGCCACTCAGGTCTAATGTGAACAGGCTTTGAGCACCACTGTGCTGTGTAAACTGTATTTCCAACACTTGGTTACATGCCACCACAGTATATGTTTGGTATATTACTTATTTGATAGCTGGGGTTTTCTGGTGTAATTGTTTTTGGCTTTCTTGATAGCAGAATACCTGTATTTTATTATACCGAATGTTATATAGCGTTCTCATCATATAATGCTGTATAGAGTACCACACTAATGAGTGCCATTTGAGTGCCATTCCTCGTGGTTAAAAGGAGGTTAGAACACTGCGCTACAAACTTCCAAGTCAGGGTTTAAATCCCAGTCGTACCTGCGTTTGAGGGATATCTGTACGAGGAATCACCTCTCAGCTTGATGCGTCAGGCGTTATCAGTAATGTTGATATACTTGACCATAGCAACTTGGATTGTTATGGCGCCATATCTAAATAAGTTGTTTTCTGTTGCAATGAGTGTCTACCACAAACCCTCCCTGTAATGGTCCATAAGTATCATAACCTTGCCACTGGGTGTATCCATATTAATCAATCACTATCACGCCAAGTACTCACTCACCTGGTGTTGTTTAGGCCTGTTTGTTTATTTTTTTAATATCTTAACTGTGATGTGTACGCGCACTCACATACATATATACAGCTAACTAAAATATAAATATCTAATATTCATGGATATTCGATATTACTATTTAAGCACATGTTTGAATATCTGCATATCTGTGTGATTAATTATTAGACAGTTGTCTTGTGCATACTAAACCAGTCAGATTTTCACCAAACTGTCGCAGTTACTTGGTTGTATTGCTATAAGCTACTATGTCAGAATATATTATGTTAATACTTTGTATACTATTCTGTTAATATTGATTGGTGTATTGTTGCCAGATTTTTCTGCCCCCCTCCGTGTATATACCTATTTGGTAGTGGCTGGAAGAGAAAACAGGAACAGATGGAGCGAGATGGTTGTAATGAACAGGATACGCAGGTCTGTGCCTTTATGGGTATTGGTAACTCCGACCACGAGATGGTACAACTGAACCTCGAGGGAAAGGTAAGTGTCTCACTTGAGGGAAAGGTGTGTAAGTGATGGATAGACGTGTTGTGTTTAAATATGCATCGATGTACTCTTAATACAGGTACATATTTCTGTGCACAGGTGCATGCACAAACATGTATGTGAACACACACACTTATATTTATATATGCATCCAAATACAGACACCTCATCACAAAATGTGATTTATGTATATGTTTTTATGTCAAAATTTAAATATAAAAATGCTGTAGTGTATTTTTTTCGAATACCTAGATAAAATATACAGTCTGGCTTCATTATACAAAGGTGTCTGGGATCCGTGAATGTTAAGTGGATAGCAAATAGCAATTGTCTGTGTTGATTAGCAGCAGAGGCTGACATAATATAGCCTTTTGCCGGGCCATTTTCTCACACATTTTCACCAAATAAGAAGTTGAGAATGACCACAACATCACATGCTTTAGGAAAGTCAGTCAATATGTTGTTATATTTTCATGTGGCTGGCGCGACACAATCATTTTAGGCCAGCTGCAATGATGAATTGTCACAATAGCACTAACGCTGATGGCATCATGTTGCCTGTTATTCCACAATCCCATCAAGGTAATATTAAATGGTCGAAATGGCAGTTATTTTAAGTGGCTTGGCTACCTCAAATGAGGGAGATGTACATGCTTCACCACGAGGACTTAATTCTAAACCAATTTAGAATTTACAATATATGACATATTCGGTGGAGAAAACTTTGCCAGTTGTCTGGTTGGATGGAAAGCTCCTCCTACTATAGTGCCACGACTGGGATTCGAATCCCTGACCTCCCGCACAGCATGACCATGAGTAAGAAAGTTCTACACTCTTACCCACTAGGTAATGATATATCGTGATAGGAATTTGGTATAAATAAAGTAGCTTTTCCCACAGTCTTAAGTGGGGGGGGGATGTTGTCGGACGCTACCATGTGATTCACCTTGCTGTACTCTCGGGATCACTTCACACTTTCTCTCCAACGGAACAAGATTTATTTTTATACCTTCTCGCTTGAGATCTATCACTGTGTTGCATATTCAGTATGGAAACTTAGCTCTTTTTATGTGGAACTGTTTTCTCTACATTTAATTGATACAACACCCTGGTAATAGCTCTGATTTGAGATACAAGAAATTAATGATTGCATTATCTGTGCCACGTGAACAGATGAATTGCTTAACTACTTGCACACACTGGGTAATAACTGACCGTTGGTACTGTTTTAGTTTATGGCTGATTATGAATTTTTGTGAATGATAATGCATCCATAATGTGGAAATATTAAACGTGTTCAGTCTAAATATTCGGGAGCCAAACACCCCCATATTAAGTCTGCTTTTGCTGTATACTATTACTAGACTGCATTATTATGGAGCCATATTGTACATCTGATAACACTCTCCCAGATCACCGAGACCCAAATACCAATGGAAACTTATACTTACTCAAATCTGTAGGTCTCTGTGGTCTAGTTGGTAGCACGTTGGACCATAGATCACTGCCACCTGAGTTAGAATCTCGCCGTAGGCATATTTGAAGGTTGTTTCATCTTTAACTTCACTTCATTACCTTTGGAGGTTGCTCGGCCCATTTAGCCTACCATGTGCACAAAAGTGGCCGTAAAACATCAATCAATGAATCAATCAAATCTATAAATACATTCTTTATATATATATATATATATGTGTGTGTGTGTGTGTGTGTTGTGTGTGTGTGTGTGTGTGTTTGTGCTAATGCAGCATATATATAGATATCCTAAAATACACACATGTACACACATTAAAGAGAATGGGATACAGAGAGAGTTAAAACAAGATTGTCAGAACTCGACCTTGGTTTACCTCTATTCAAAATCTGAGAACATTTTCACACTTTTGTCTTCCACAGAATTACTGTGCCGCCAAGACATTGTACATCTCTGACTCTGACAAGAGGAAACACTTTATGCTGTCAGTGAAGATGTTCTACACTAATGGCCAGGACATTGGAATGTTTAACTCGAAACACATCAAAGTTATCTCAAAGCCAAGCAAGAAGAAACAGTCACTAAAAAATGCAGAATGTATGCAATTTTCAGTAAAAAATTCAATATTCCTCTGATTAGTAAACTTCTAACAGTAGAAGTAGTAGTAGCAGCAGTAGTATTTTTTTATTTTCAAGACATTATTACATCTGATAGGGAAAAGTTTAATGCGAAAGAATGAAGATGGAAAATGATGGATTCATTTAGCTATGGCTGTCTTCTCCCAGATCCCTTGATGTCCCCAAAATTGTTGTGTCGTTGAAGTTTTTAAAATTATTTGACCCTGCTGTCATCTGATACAGTAAAGTTTTATAAGACCAGTAATTGGCATTAGCCTTATTGTTATTATGGGGAGGATGAGGGGCAGACATGGGGTCAATTCAATTCCAGAATTGAAATTGATTATTTAAATAAAAATGGACTTGGAATTGATAAACTTTGAATTGGAATTGAAGTTTCCTACAAAAAAATTAAAGCCTCAAATTATTTTATCATTTAATTTTTTAATTCAGAAATATTTCTTCCATGACAATCCTAGTTGAAATATAAACTACTCGGAGTAAGTATTCAGAGTACCTATTCATGGTAAAAAGTAGTAGGAATTAATCAATTTGATGTGGAAATGGAATTGAGTGGAATTGGAATTGACAAAATGGAATTTACCCCATATCTGATGAGGAGGGCAGATTTATAACCAAATTGATTTTTTGATCCGAGTAAAACCCAAAAATGTTCATGACTGCAGCAAAGAAAGGTAGGAAGATGTTCTTGTCAGTCTATCATGTCACACCTTTGGATACGAAAGACCACAGCAACCATTGTCACATCAGTGGCATATCATATACTCTCTTAACTGTTTAGGAATCATGTTACCAACATGTGTATTGGATATTGTTGGAATTTGTCAGTCTCAGGAGCCTCTGTGGTCTAGCGGTAGCATGTTGTACCACAGATCACTCACTACCAGTCGTGTTCAAATCTCGGCGTGGGCATATCTGAAGGTTGTTTCGTCTTTAACTTCGCTCCATTACCTTTGGAGGTAGCTAGGCCTATTTAGCCTACCATGTGCACAAAGGTGGCTCTGAAACACCAATCATCATCTTTGTCAGTCTCAGCACATTTATCCTCAGCATCCTGACACTGAGGAAGAAACATTCTTTATATGGCGTACTCCCTCACAGCAAATATTGGCTGGATGCAGTTAAAAGTTCCTCAGTATTGGATGAGAGCAGACCCTTTTGTGTTAACTTAGCTGTGGCCAGAATAATTATTACTGAAACTTATCACGTCTTTATAATGCAACCAGATACGAACAGAAAACATAAAGGTCTTCGCATGAACATCTCTGACTTTTCACTTGAGACAGTCTCATCATCGTCATCATAGAGTCACAACAAAAAAGAAATAAACTTACAGCGTTATTGTTGTTTAACATTTTTGCTTTTACCATGGAGTGGCGAGTCAGAGCTTAGTGAGTCTGAAATGATGATTTGGATTCAGAATGTCCCAGATGCTAGATGTTGCATCTGTGTATATGCCGTAGACTTGAATGACAACAGATGACTGCTATACATATATTGTATGCGATACAAATATGGTTGACTGATTCATCTTGTTGTTGTTGTTATTATTATTGCTGTTATAATAACTTTTTTAATTCTTGATTGTCACCATGTATAATTTTTATCAATTACAATCTATTATATTTCAGTGTGTATAGCCTCAGGGACCAAAGTAGCTTTATTTAACCGTCTTAGATCACAAACAGTTAGTACGCGTTACCTTCATGTAGAAAATGGCAACTTCCATGCCAGCTCTACACAGTGGGGAGCCTTCACCATACACCTCTGTGAGTAATTAGTAGTAGCAGTGTGTGTGTGTGTGTGTGTGTGTGTGTTGGTGGAAGTATTGTAATAGTTCCAGTTTATTTGTTTTTACGAATATAAATATCTTTGCATAAAAACTTTGAACAACTTAACTGGTGTTATTTCTTGCTGTTTTCATAAATACACTCTCAGTGTTGGTGTGTATGTGCATTTAGGCGTGAGTATACATGTCTGTGTGTGCGTGCGTGGACCCGATCATAATGGCACCTTTCATGTTACATTTAGTGGATGATGCGGAGAGCGAGTCGGAAGAGTTTACAGTAAGAGATGGCTATATACACTATGGCTCTACGGTGAAATTAGTCTGCGCTGTGACGGGTATGGCATTACCCAGACTGGTATGTGTGCTCATCTGTTGTACTATAATAGAAGTTCTTAGAGCTGGGTCGGGGTGGTAAAGTGATAATCGTTCTTGGTTTAAATCAGCCAACTAGCTCATGAACCTTCGCATGATCGGTGGTTAACATAGCTATAAATAAGTACTTGGTTACCTGTAAATAAATACTTGGTTTGGTGTTGTTATGGACTGTGTCTATAATTGGTAAATAGAAGCAGTTTACTCCTCATAGGATTGGTTAGAGTGGCTGATTAGGTAGGTCTTAAAATCAAGGATAGCACTTAAAGCTGTCTATTAAAACTGTATAGATTGTTCCTAAATTCGGATTGGTTATTTTATAAACAGTCAATATTAAAAACCTTTTGTGGCTGTTTTTGTAAAATGGTTCTGAAACATTGACATGCAGAATGGTTGTAGAATGACAACTAGATGTTACTGCGGTATAAGATTACACAATTTGTTATCTTGAAGTATTTGGAGCTGAGAGATGTACTGTTTAAGGTGACTGCCCTGTTTTCATACATGCCTACATAAACTAGTATTACCAGCAGTATTAGCACAGGCCCGTTCTTGCTATCACAGTGACCACTCCACTTTATGTCTGTCTTTTTCTTTCCAGGTAATACGTAAGGTGGACAAACAGACTGTGCTTTTAAATGCTGATGAGCCTGTCTCCCAACTGCACAAGTGCGCTTTCTATCTGAAGGACTCCGAGCGTATGTACCTCTGTCTGTCACAGGAGAAAATAATACAGTTTCAGGTATGATTTACACAGGTGTCTCAGCAAGTTCTGTAAGATGTGTATAAAATAATAACACGGCAACAGTTCTGGTGTCTGAGTACTACAAAATGAGATTACTACTAGGGTAGATTGTTATAACCTTTAAAGATAATTGCTCTCATTCAATGTCATTTGGGAACACTAATCACAACAGACTGCTGTTTTCCTTGGAATCTCATCCGTCTTCGAGGAGAAAAGTGTTTTACGTGTACTCTAATGTGTCAGAGATGTCCAGGGCATTCAGTAAGCAACCAGTCTGATCATCCTTGAACTTGACCTACTATGTCTTGTTACCTTCCTGTTGGTTATTTTTGTACCACATATTGAAAACGTGAAAGTCATTAAAGCCCTTCTGGTGGCTTCCTATTGCCACCTACTGGTTCATTCGTTTTATTATCAGCAGTTTGTTCAGTAAAGTAAAGTATATGAACTAACATGGACTACAGTATATGATCTCTGACTATTAAACATCAAATAGTTCAATAAAATATAAATTTTCTAGCAATGGTTAAAGGGACAGTTCACCCTCAGATAATATTACTTAAAATATGTAATGCTTATAACAGTAAACAAAAATTTCACAATAATAATCATGAACTATACGTGACATCATAGATATAAGGAAATGATCCAAATTACTGGAGCACTGTCATTACGGCTGCACTGGATGCCAGATTTGAAGGCGGGAAGGGGAAAAGTCAAGTGTTCTGACATCACCTGGGCCAGGTTCAGATAGACACCAGTTACTGGTAGTATTCTTAGTTCTCCTCCCAATTTCTTCGCTGATTCTACTATCTTCGAAGCAGTCGGAATAATCTTCATATTGTAAAGGTTGTTCCACCTCAAACTGATATGGCTGAATGTCAGTCACGATGTAAATTTAGTGAGATTACTTAGTGGAATTATTCATGGCTAACACTTATTTACATGCTTTTAAATGGGTTATATCGACTTCCGGTGAAATTGTTTGGTTCAAGTAACGTCAACATTCAGGAGCTTTCAGTCTGTGTCTAGCTTAAAAACAGCAGCATGCACAGGCCATTAATAGTCAAGTAATCATCACTTTGAACTGGATTATTTAATCTGTGGGTGGTCATTTTAACATCATTTATGATATTTCTGAACATAGCTGTATTAGTTCTGAAAAGTTGAAATGAAAGTGAACTGTTCCTCTAAGTTAGCAAGGGCGCCACCCCCTGGTCTTACGGTAGTGCGTTGAAGCACAGATCACTACCAACCATGTTTGAATCTTGGCATGGGCATAACTGAAGGGCGTTTCATCTTTGACTTGGCTTCATTACCTTTGGATAAAGCCTACCATATGCACAAAAGTGGCAGTAAAACATCAATCATCATCTTTAAATTAGCACAGATTCCGAACGGATCTCCTTCTGATTAAATATAGATGTTTTTGGTCTATGGCTATAAAAATGCTTGTAGCAAGGTTCTTAATCCACTGTCAATATACCGTTGATGAATGAAAACGATTTAGCATCTTCAGACGTGTACTGTTTCTCATTTATTAGGCCACTCCGTGTCCAAAAGAAGCAACGAAGGAGATGATTAATGATGGGGCTTCTTGGACCATCATAAGTACAGACAAAGCAGAATATACGTTCTTCGAGGGAATGGGACCCGTCAAAACGCCCGTTACACCTGTACCTGTTGTTAACAGTTTACACGTAAGTGAAGATCACATCTGTCATATCAGTAACATGTAAGTTCCGACATCCTCTGTTATCACCTCTTATTCAGAATAGCCCGTTATTTATTGTTTATTATTTACACCTGTTGAATAATATTGTCTCTCTCACCTGTATTTGTGTTAATATTGTGTACTTAAGACATCTGTCCTTACTTCCACAGTGTTATTAGTATACAAAGAAATTAAGGCATGTTTCACATCTGTACTTGTTTTGTTTTTTGATTTGTTTAAGAAAATATTTAGAGAAGAACAACAACAGTGTTAGAAGCACCCCGCTAACATAATAAGGGTGTGTGTATGTATATATAGATATTAGATGATATTGTGTTATGATCCATTGATTTTTTTAGTTGAATGGCGGAGGTGATGTAGCTATGTTAGAGTTATCCGGTGATGACTTCTCACCACTACTAAAAGTCTGGTTTGGTGAGGTGGAAGCTGAAACTATGTTCAGGTACATTCAGACAGTAGAGAACGTAATGTCGTAGATCTGTGTCCCATTTGATGAATCCTGGCAATTTGAGCTGTGCATGATTTTGACCTGTTTCCGAGCTAATCAATCTCGTCATAGTGCCGGTTTGTTACAATATGTCTCATTATTTATGCTTACAGGACGGCTGATGTGATGTTGTGTGTGGTTCCTGATATTTCAGCATTTAGATCTGGTTGGAAGTGGGTTAGACAGCCACTAGAGGTAGGATATTAGAGTCTTGTTGAGATCACTTGGGTATTCTATGACATCAGGCTGTTGTAATCCTCAACTTAGAGAGTTCATTCTGGTTGAACTCATTGAGCTCTTGATTAGATTTGCAGTACTGAGTTGTTGCACAGGCTGTATATTGTTCTGTAATGGCTAGGGCGTCTCCGTGGTCAAGTTGATAGCACGTTGGACCACAGATCACTACCACCTGAGTTCGAATCTCGGCATGGGCATATCTGAAGGGTGTTTCGTCTTTGACTTCACTTCATTATCTTTGGAGGTCGCTTGACCCATTTAGCCTACCATGTGTACAAAAGTGGCCGTAAAATATCAATCATCATCAACTTCTGTAATGGCAAGGTACCAGATGTTTATGTTTGTTTACAACATTCATGATGGAATATTTTACTTACAGGTGCCCGTGTCACTGGTCAGGAATGATGGCGTTATCTATGCAACTGGTTTGACATTCACGTACACGCCAGAACCTTGCGGTCGCGTGCATTCGACCATTGCTGAACAGATCGTGCGTGGTGCAGGGCCTCAAATGGCCAGTGCTGACTCTACAACGTGGGGACAGCCTTTATAGCAATAACTTATGCGCGTCAGTGACACACGCTCTGCATTTGTTTGGCCAGAATCACCTATCCTTGCGCCATTCTGGAATTGAAGTCTCTCGCGTGAACACGACATTGTGATAACTTCTGTTGCTGGTTAAGTGTGGCACACAGCCTTTTCATCTGAACTGGATAGTCTGGAAAGAGTCGCAAGACGTAAAAAGTGCTATGCTTAGTGAATGCGAATGGCAAACAAGGAATAGTATACTTTATGGCATTTATAAACCAATGGACCACCAGTGTGACAGACATTCAGTTTTATATATATATATATATATATATATATATATATGTGTGTGTATGTATATAAATACACTCTTGTACACTTGTAGTGTATGGATTATCTGGTGTGCTGGATACCTCTTTGTGTGTTTGTGTGTGTGTCTGTATGTTTGTGTAAAGAGACACTCTCCATGTTCTCAATGGAATTGAGCAGCTAAGGATGTGAAGTGGTACTAAGATGCCATTCGGTTCTTTTACATTTGTTGTTTAGCATCAGCGTTAATACTGTACATTATGTAGTTTTTTCTGAGTGACATTATATAAGCGGGATTGTTTGTGTGTGTGTGTGTGTGCACTAGGTTCATGTTTTTGTTGGCGTTCGTCAGTGATGGCACTTGGTAGCAATCTTCCTGGGCAGTATCTATACCTTTCCAACTTAATATATTAATCTATGACCCTCATGCACGAGACCTATATATAGAGTTATGCGTCACCGTGATTTTTCATGTAGTTATAATCTTGTGTGTGTGTGTAAATAATCTCATTTCAGAACTACCGGTATGCTACAGAGATGTCTATAGAACAAATATCCGAACATTGTGGCCACTTTAGTTGGCGGCCGGATGTTTTTGACTGTGATTTAACCCGTTGCCGATCACTAATCACCTGTTACGTAACACTACCTTAAGGGTCGTACATGCGTATATTTAAGTAGTCACAGCAACGGGAGACCTGTGTAATAAACTTTGCCTATGGTGTCACTTGGCGAGATGACACGGTTAGCTTTACCTTTTCAGTTCAAGTCATCACACTCTAATAGCAGCGAGTTGTATACATTCTATCATCGTTACTGTCTCGGTACTATCGTTTAGAGAGTTTCTCGTGTGTGTGTGGCACAGTTGGTAGTGTGCTCATATCTGAAGAACCCCAGCTCACTCACTGGATGCCAATATTGACGTTATCTGTAAAAGGCTTCGGCTTTGACTAGGGAGTAGTCCCTCGACCGTGAATATCCGATTCGAAACAAAGCAATCACTATTTAGCCTTGATTTCTTTTGGGGATGTTCTCAGACGGGACGAGTCCTTGCCAGTTTGTGATGATGCGCCAATGTACACATTTCTGCTATCGACTGACTTTTTAGCTGGTCACAGTTCCCCCCCCCGGTTATTTAACAGAGTTTAATATCCTGCACATCCTCAGTACAACGATTAGTGATGTCCGTGTGGGATTTTTCCCAGCTGAGTTTCAGTGACCGTTGCTGAGTACGGAGCTATGGAATTGTGTGTGTGTGTGTGTGTGTGTGTATGATGGCCAGCTGGTATGTGTGTGAGAGAGATATAAATATATATAGCGAGCTGGTGTGAGCGTGTGTGTGTGTGTGTGAGAGAGATAGTGCGCTGGTGTGTGTGTGTGTGTCAGCCGCCGTTTTGGTAGTGTGATCAGTCTATTTTTGCTATACAAGTATTTGGTTTTGGCGACGAAGTTATATTTTTCTATCATTTTATAAACACTGTATCACAACTGTCATTACACAATCCGTAGTGGTTCGTATTGTTTCTCCCAAAAAACATTAATCCCTCCCTGTAGGTTGTTATTCCGTTACTCCATCACAGATTAATTGTGCCTTCTAGTGGGTTTCATCTGGATTCGTGGCTACCTGTTTGGTTAAATTTCAGATATATTGTGTGGCAGTGTTCTTGTGTTGGAAACGAGTGTGAACAACTTGGTAATGAAGCTGATGGTTCGGAAAGTGTAACTGTCTGCGTGTTACTGCGTGCTTGTGCGTGTCAAACAGAGAGAGAGAGAGAGAGAGAGAGAGAAGTTTAAATACCTCGTATCATTCATTTCGCTGTGTAGAGATCGTGATTGGGCCATTAGTCTGCATTCGACAAGTACACCTCTTGTTAAGGCACACGTTTCCCGCTGCGTACACCAGATCTACTTAACATTGCTATAACATTATCTGGGGTTAATCCACCACACATGTAGATTGAAAATATTGTATCGTCCTTGTTTTGTCACTGTTGGGTTATTTAATCTGTACAGGTCGTACTTTAAAAAAAAACACGAGAACCAATTTACACTAATTCAAAACTCAGTGACGTCATCCTTTACTAAATGTAGTGGGAAATCTGGAAAACAGATCGTTTTTTATTTTATTGTACGGGAGTCATGATTTCCGACGGGCGTCACTTTCACATCAGAACCTATTCGACGCTGTACATCGTTTGTAGGCTTAGGCGACATAACGGGTTCGAACGACAAGTTACTGTCGACTTCTAAACGACAGGTGGCAGCATGGTAGCACAATGATTGAGGTCATTGTGGAATTATTTAGGTTCTAGTGCTTCAGACGTCTATTTTAGTGGATGCCGTGACTATAATCGGATGCGGTTTGGAATTTTAGATACATTAATTCCTGTTATTTCGTTACTAGATCACTTCTATTAATTCACCTCCTACTGAAACAGAGGCCCGAAAGTAATATACTAGCGAGTGTTATTGTTATGCACTTGCTAGCGATGGCACAGTGGTTAGAGTATTGCGCTGCAAACCTCCGGGTTGTGAGTTACGACCAGACTCGAAACTGTGTCTAAGGGATCGCCCCTTGGACATCTGTCACCAGTTGTCACCAGCGTTGAAATCAAACAGATCATTCATTCACTCACTCACTTGTAATATTGGCAAATTATCAATCCCGATAGCTGTACGACTCAGTTATTGAAGCAGAATCTAGACAGGTAAAATTTCTAGTTGGTTTTTCGTAAGCCTGATTAATCTATTTTTGAATGACTGCGTTGAAATGTTGGTTCGTCAGTGGCTCTTGAAACATGTGGATTATGTATGATGTGGATTATTTACCCGTGAACTATTCACGTAATAAAAGTGATACATATTTTAAATGGTGGAGTTGTACTTGTTCTTTTTTCTCTCTGGTGGGACGTGGTTGTACCCTTCTGTCTGTCTACAAATAACTTATTTGTAGCACGAGTTTACGCATTTTGTTAATGCACATAGACAAACCCGGCTGCTTACACGCACATTTTATAATAAATAATAATTGTACAACGATACCCTAATAGATTTTCCTCGATTCATGCTCGTGCGAGAGTAGCAGACAACGGCTGGGCTGATAGTACAGTTTAGTAAAACAGCAGTTAGCAGATGAATGGCACTCGGAACTTTAGTAATATTGTTTAAATGTTTAAAGTCTATCACAATACACAGATAGAGTGTAAAATCGCATCCAAAATAAACAGATGCTGGTTGATTGTTTTTTTAGGGAGAATCCCAGGGTGCTGCTTATTCAGAACCCCCACCACTCACAGGGGAGCAGTACGATAAGATGGAGCCGAAATACCATGAGGGTGGTCACTGCCAGAGTGTTTTACGTCCTCAGGGGGTCTTGAACGTTACCCTTTATTTTTAATAATTCAGTAGAGACGGCAGCGCCATTTAACGTGGTCAGCCACCCCACGATGTTGTGAGCCGAGAAATTAATCTCTGGAAAAGTTTCAACCTCTTGCCGGGATCGAACCTGTGACCCTTGGCACCAAGTGCCGGGTGCTTAACCGCTAGACCACCGGAGCTCACTGCTGGTGGGGGAACTGCCTTCTTTATATTTTCAAATAAACCAAAATAAGCATCAGGTGAGACACACACCAGACATGGGATCAATTCAAATCCGAAATTAGAATTGATGGGCAATATTGGAATTGCTTAATTTAAAAAAATGGAATTGAAATTAATTTTCTACAAAAAAGTTAAATCCACAAATTAATTTACCATTTATTTTTTTAAATTCAGAAATATTTCTTCCATGACAATCCTACTTGGAATATAAACTAGTCTGAGTAGGTATTCCAATTGGGTACTCTGAGTACCTACTCATGGCAAAAAGTTAGGAGGTAATATCTATTCGATCTAGAGAATAAATATGTATGTACAATATGTAATAAACTTCATAACATAATTTATTTTATACATTGCACATTATTTTATCTATTGTCATATTACTTGTATGGTTGTACTCTGTGGAAATTGCAAACTAAAAAATGCTCTGGCGAATGCAGTTAAAAGATACTATATTTCGTAAAATAAAAACCAGCACACCACAGTCAAGTACTGTCACCATCGTGTGACATTTAATTGTGGTCATTAAACAATGGTAGGCTTATATATATATATATATATATATATATATCACAACATTTACCATTTTTATCTAGTACTGAAGGAGTTAATGGGGTTGTCCCTGGTTTACTTTGACCTTCAATTAATTTGCTTGCCAGTAAACTACAGGCAACCTCCTTAATGGAAAAAATGCATTTTAGTCTGTTTTTCGTTCCCTTCCCGTGATTATAATATAATACTAATAAATCTTTATTTCAGACTCTCAGTCCATAGTAATACAATACAAGTAACTAATTATCACAGCAAAAAAGAGAGGTTATGTACAACATCAGTCAGGTCATTTTACATAACATCACATTAAAAAACAAACAAGTTATCAGTGGGACATAAACATAATTAAAACAGAGCATATACTGATCATAGAATATCATTTGCTAGTGTGTAAAGTATTAAACCAGTAGCCCGAGATGAGAGAAGACAACGGAACAGAAGATAAAATAACACTCATAGTAATACTATTTGAACTGGTCTGAAGCCTATGGATAAAATTTGTAATATCTTGCCTTTGTAATTCACCAAAGGCAGGTAGGTATGCCATAGTGAACAAATATTTCACTTGCGCTACAATGTTTATCCAGTTTCATTAGTTGCCTAAGGCTATTATTATAGCCTACACATAGATTTTTCAAAGGGGTTTCAGAAGAATTATACCAGAATTATGATCAATGCAATGTAATGTTTATACACATTTTTGATGATAAAATTGTGCTAAAGAAATAGAATGCAGTCTACTTTATAAAAACATCACATCTGTGTCTTACATATTATCTAGAATATTGATAAACGCTAACTTTGCACAAAAGAAAATCAATATTTATGTTTACCTATATCTGAGTGAAATCATGTGACGGTCTCACTCGGATACGATTACATTTATGTACAAAATAGGATCCGCTATTTTGACGATGATTTATAAATGTTGACTATATAGAAATTCACAATTGGAAGATACAAATTACAGATAATATACCTAAATACTCCCAAAACACATGAATTGTAATCAGGGTGTTGCAGCTAAAACTAGGAGATACAAATTGGTTTATTTAATGGCAATAATCTTGGATCATGGTAGTCAAAAATCAAATGGTTTGCACAAAACTTCACATATTTATGCTATATTTATTAAATAAGACAATAAATTCAGCAATCAGATGTCAGTATTTTAAGCACATTATGCATGCAAATGAGAAAAAGGTGAAGGCCACCAACAAAAACGTGGTCTGCACAGAACGATCACTCGATTTCGAAAGAAGTAGGCCATACATATTTGGATGTTGGTTAAATCCATAATGTACTCATTACGCCGAAACTACTTGCATATGAGTGAAAATATTGATTTCACTCGGAAATAAGCCAGCGTCCCGAAGCTGGTTATGTATCCAAAGGAATAAATGGCTCAGATATGCCGACTGCTCACAACTAATCCCATGTTAAGTTTAAATCTTCTACACCCCAGAACTGAGCCAGAAAACCGATGCAATGCGCTTCCGCGAGGGAACTCCGAGAGATGTATCTAAAACCCGAAAAGAAATATAATTAATCATAGTTATTTTTCGGTGAAAACAAATTTGAACAAGTGACTTTCTAAAACGGATTAAAATGTTTCAAGAGACCATCCACCTTTAATCTCTGCAGACAACTTCTTCCACAAAATAGGGGCTGCCATGCTAAACGCACAATCGTCGTGTGACCAAGGATTTTAATGGCTTTTACTATGACTATCTTAGACGCAGATACATGCAACAGTATCTTCCGATTAGAGTTTTGAGATGACTTTGATTATGAATTCTTTGAAGGTGATTTATGTTATAATTTAATATATCATATAGTATGGAATCACAATAATATATACGAGATCATGACATGAGCTACTGTAACAAGTGTTTCTTGTGTGAAGATTGTCTTCAGATAGTGATGTGTGTAGGGTGGCAACGGGCAGATCGCCATACTGATGTTCATTTGTATTAGTACATTTGCAAAAAAAGATCTCGAGATTTTTTATTGACATTTTAACGAAATATTCGCCCGTAACGTGGTCTTTTAGGGATTTGGCATACTATGGTACAACTAAATAAATTTTATTTATTTATCATCGTTAAAATGTATAATATTTTGAGTCATCCACAGCAAATAATCAACAATACAATGTTCCAAATTTTCCAATAAGATATTCGATTCACTGTCACGATCAATTGATATATATATATATATATATATATATACAGTTGTGTGTCATCAGCATACAAGTAACATTTTGTCGTGTAATGATCCCAGGTGATCTAGATTTTTATAAATGGTTTTACAGGGACAACTTTCATTGATCTTGAGAAATCACCAATAGATAATGATTTTTTATCTATATTTACCACATTGATTGGAGGAAAGATTCAGAGATTTATTCCAGTTTTTGCTGATAGGACATAGGAAGCATTCGCCAAATCCAGGTTGAAAATGGAGAACGTAAATATATATCTTTCCCAACTCATATTACCTGATAACACTAATCACTGAAAGAAAAAACACATTCATGTGACGTAAGGAACAGTATTTGAAACAAACTATCAATTTAATAAAGGTAGTTTTAATTGAACAGAAATACACCTACCGAAATTTCCCAATGATATTGTTGACATAGATGTGTTAGTCATATTAGTGTTTTACCTATGTATGTGGAGTGTTTCATCTAATGATATTATTTCGCCTCGAGTCTAATTAAAATACTCGCGCACTGCGTACTCACACTGTTTCTGCTAACATCAAGTCTTCAAGTGATTATATCAGAGCACGGTGAAGTATGAAAAGTATCAAGATACTTAACAAATCTAAGATGCTATAAAACGTGCTATCATCAACATCATTGATCCGCCTGCATAATTAAATCGTCGTTCATAACAAAATAAAAACATACAGATCCCCTGACAAAGAACAGGTCTATAGTGATCCAATTATAAGGAAAATGACCGACGTGCAATATCTATAATTAACACACTCGAAACATACTATTTGTCTTAGTTACTCACAAGAAGCGATACAGCAGACTAATGATCTAACAACTAGTCAAAATTAATAATAACTACACACTTCTATAGCGCCAATGTCCTTGAAAAGAACGGAGCTCAGTGGCCCACCTAGTACAGGGATTGGGCAATCTCATAGTGAAGGTACGCTCCCAAATTCATCAACAAATGATCGGATGCATTGGAAATTTAGGAAACTTAGGAGGGATAAGCAAGTAGAAAAAGGTGAGTTTTCAAATGGTGACGGAAAGAATCTATACCATTTGAGGACTTAATATTTTCAGGGAGTGAATTCCAAATAGTAGGCACAGCAACTGAAAAAGCATGAGTGCCAGCATAAGTTTTAATCCTGGCAAAAGACAACAAGTAAAAACCAGATGAACGGAGCTCTCTGGGCTTGGGTGCTGAGAAAGGATGGACAAGAGTTTGATTGGCAATGGTACAGAGTTTGAAAATGATGCGAGATTAAACAGGGAACCAATGAAGCGATTTCAGGAGTGAGACAGAATGAAAAAAAAAACGAGGAGACCGTGTGACAACCCTAGCTAAGCAGTTCTGAACACACTGAAGTTTTGTAACATCCTTAGATGCGATTGATATCAAAAGTTGCAGATAAATCATAAAGGTGTTAGTGCTGTGACATTTCCTGTCCATGTTTAGTGTTATGTTGTTGTGAACTTTCAGTAAAGCGGTTTCTATAGAGTGAAATTATTTGTAAGCAGACTGAAAAAAACATTAGACAAGTGATTACAGTTTAAGTAATACAACTTTTTCTAATACTTTAGATATGAAATATAGATTTGAATTAGATCTATAGCTGTTTAGGTCATTGACTGGTAAATGTGGATTCTTAAGAAGAGAGTTTACATGAGCATGTTTAAAAAGAGAAGGGAACACTCCGGAGCTTAGTGATAATTTATTATCTTAGTAATTGGAACCATTAGTGCGCGAAGACAAGATCTTGTGGGGGTAGGTGGGGGTAGGATCAAGGGGGGTAGGATCAAGTTCACAGGACTTATTAGGGGATGATAAAATCAGTTTAGCAACCCCAGTAAGTGAGGATTATTTAAACACTTTGCAAGGGTGATGTACAACTGAAAATCAATATTACAACTGGAAGCACAACCTGGGAAAGAAGCATGAATTTGGGTGATCTATCGGTGATGTGTTTGGGGAAAGAATTGTAGAGTGAAGTAGTTGAATCATGAGCGGGAAGAGAAACAGAAACTTTGCTGTTGAGGATCTTGTTTATACAGTTCCAGAGTTGACGAGGTTTGTAAGAGTTATTGGAGATCATGTTCCTATAAGAGTCATATTTCGCTTTATTTGCAGTATGTGATGACCTATTAGGTTATGTGCGTGATTTCCTCCATATGCGTTCTAAATAGCGGCAACATACTTTGGCATTAATACTATCAGGGTACATATAAAGTGCAGGTGGTTAAGTTGTTTGCAGATTTTGATATGAGAGGCACGTGTTTGTCAAGTAAATATTTAAGTGTGGCATTTCTCACGTAATTGTGATAAGTCGGCTTTAGGGTTGGTGATAAGTTCAAATTTTACTATGTCATCATTAAATGCAAGAATGGCAATGTTGTGAGTATGCTAATAAGGAATATTCCATTTAGAATCAACTTGATTATGGTTCAGTTTTAGTTCTGCTATGACAGTGAAATTATCCGATAAACCACCTGTGGCAGTTAGGTGTAGATCGAGTTGTGAGGAGATCAGGCCAGTGGCCCTGAATGCGTATGGAGAAATAAACGCGTTGCTTTAAGTCAAAACTTGATAACATGTCATTAAATGTAGCAGTAGACTGCGTATCCAAATGAAGGTTGAAATCATCAAATATGAAAAATTCAGGGTGAATGGTAAATAAAATTTCTAGGAAATCATGAATGTCAACAAGCATTATCTCCTATTATTTTGAAATGTGGCGGGAACAATAACTCATCACTATATGTAGAGTAAACGCCTATCAGGCTTCTTGTTTAGTTGCTGATAATTTTCTCACAGATAATCCTTGTATGACGATGACGTAATATGTGATGTTCTGCAGGCTTGGAGCGTTGTTTATCCAGCCGTAGTCCAGCTTTGGGGAGTGGTCTTATGTTGTGAATGGACATGTTTATAGGCGTCATTGATGTAGTGCGGCCAGTCGACGTTTTAAGGCACCGGCGTCAAGCAGCGTCTAGTGTTCGGATAGGTTAGTGACATCAACCTGAGCGCTGCTTGGAAGAGGTTCAGACGCAAATGTGTCACCATTAGGAGCAGTTACCGTCTGCAGAGTGTTGCTTGCTGGGGTTGTCTGTTCGCTGTCCGCCATCAAAGATGGCGCGTGATCTACGTCACTAAACACTGCAGGGTTGAAAGGTCACAGTCCACAATTGGCGAACCCTGACACCGCTTTGTCGATGGTGCAAGCCATTGTGTATGCTGCTCCAAAGAGCACCGCAATGTTATAGAAAGTTATTCGTTTTCCAGCGTTGCAAGCCATACAATAGTCGCATCCCTGACTATCGTTCGAAGACGCACTTGTTGAGGGGGTCTAGTCGATGAGTAGTATGTGGTGGAACGGAGCTGAGTTCGATGCCATTCGGTCTGGCGAGTTCCACTGATTCGAACGCCTTGTGGCTGATATGTCGATCAACGAAGAATACGACCTATTTGGCAGGCGTCGATTTGAACGCCGTCTCAAAGTGATTCAATCACCGCTTGAAAACATTGCTGTCTGTCCAGCCACTGTCTGTCACCACTCTCACTGTATCAGATTGACAGCCAACAAGCAAGTGCTCGTTCAATTTCTTTCTTGGGTAGATCATAAACGGTGCTAGATGACGTCCACTTGCAATCAAGCTATAAATGATAGTGACCGTTTTCTCCTTTTCGCCACCCTTCCAACATATTTCTGACCCCCTTTCGCGACGATTCTCCCAGTTTATGTACAATCGTTAAGCCGATCCCACCCATGTTCCACATTCTGCCACCATCTATTGGCCCAATGCTCTCAAGGAGCGACCTCAATATCTCGAAGGGCGCCTCCGTTGGTAGCGCGTTGGACCAGAGATCACTGCCACCTGAGTTAGAATCTCGCCGTAGGCATATTTGAAGGTTGTTTCATCTTTAACTTCACTTCATTAATTACCTTTGGAGGTCGCTCGGCCCATTTAGCCTACCATGTGCACAAAATTGCCCGTAAAATATCAATCACAATAGAGCGAAAAGGTTATTGATTTCCCAGATTTGTGCTCGTTGTTTCTGGTCCTCTAATGGAGTGTTCCGTTTCTGGCAGGAAATCCAGTTAGCCAGAGTCGACCAGCCATTTTTGTTTTGTTTTATTAAAGGGATGTGTGACACCTTGTCGGAGTTCCAATGCGTGCAGGACGGAGATGTATGGCTAGTTTCAGAGAAGTATAATTGCATAAATTTTAATTTGAAACAACACGACATTATGGTAGTACAGCACCGTGGCATTTGAGATTAAGCTCTGTGGCTTGCTTAGAAATAAATTACTTGTTCTCAACCTATAAGGTTATTGGTGTTACGTCTCTGTACATTGTATCATGAAACAATGTTGTACTATATATGTCAATTATGTACAGTATATGGAGGAATAAAAGCACTTACTTACTTACTTACTTACTATTATTCGAGCCAATAAAACATTGACCGAATTGCAACTCATTTTATTGCAATGGTGATAATTATTATATTTATAGCTCCACCTATATGCTACACCTCTCAATTTGCAGATAATTATTTATTAAATTACATAAACATTACCAGTCCTATATGGTGTGTTTGAGTACAACTAAGGATTCGGTATTGCCGTTCAACGTTTCCATGTTATTTCCTTGTTGAAGAGCAAAAGAGGACCTCATCTAAATCTGCCTCTCCATATTTTCGTTATTGTTGATCATGTCCCATCTGAAAAAAATGTTATTGCGTAGTTTCAATTTCAGAAATTTACAATCAATCATAGAAATATACTATCTGAATCCGAACGAAAATTGTAAGTAAACTGGTTTAACATACGAAAATTTAATTGTTTCTATAATGCAAGAAATACATCATATTTCCATATACCGTACTCACGCAAATAAGGGCCCCGGCGGCTATTGTTTTCGATGACTGTTTCCCCCCGGCGGCTTTTCAAGCATGCCCTTATTCAAGCAGAGACTCTTATTGCTTTTAAGACATGTTGGTGTCTGATATAAACGATTATCGTACTGAAAATATTGTTCATCCATTCAAAAACATGTCAATGTATTCTATGAAATTTGCGTTTTTATTAAAAGATAATAATAACAAGACATATCATAGAATTTATTGACATGAACATCAATGGCAAGTATGCTGCTGACGGGTGATTAGAATGTGCGCGATGATAAATGAGTCGATACTAGAGTATTCGTACGTGTCTATCTTCGTTTGTTTTCTTTGAGGGGGGCTCTAAATCAAACAGGGGTGCTTATTTATTTCAAATCATATTTACCACCGGCCCCTGTTCAAGCACGCTCCTGTTCGAACAGAGGCGCTTTTCGCATGAGTACGGTAACTTCCATAATTTATTATATACACGCGAAAACTTTAATGTCCCAAAACCACACTTCCTGCTATATGAGTTTTGATGCGCCGCGTTTTAAAGACATGATGGAGGTGAGCTTTGTCAATAACTGTTTGTGACACTAAATCGGCCATTTTCAAAATTTCATTTATAAATTAAATCGATTGCATTTGCGTATGGTTCACTCATAGAATTGGTGCACTGACGAGCCTTTCAGTAATTGGTTAAAATAAGGTTAAACGTGTCATAAAACTCACCGTACAGCGTTTTGTCTCAAGGGGATATCGATTGTGATAATTTGTTCTGCGCATGAGTCAAATAACGATATCTATCGAATGTGACAAGCAACGCCTGCATTGTGCTGGTTCAATTCGCCATCGTAGCAGTGGCGTGCTTTAGGAAGGGTGTGGGTTAGGGACTTTCCCAATACGAGTTTTAAAATAAAATAAAACTCCAGAATAAAACATCTTAGTTTCATGGTTTGATTATGATTAGGTGGGTAAAAGACTTACATAGTGTTACATATAAGACAAACTTCGACTTCAAGAAAAATCTAATTATACTTCCTTATGGTTGTAAAACCTTCCCGTTTACGATTATAAACGACTTAATTGTAGATCCACCAACTATACGTAATAGCAAGTTCATGTTTCGAATATACACAGTGCAGCATTCTGGTGCTTCATTTTGGTTCTAGTCGAACCCTATTCGAATGGTTTCTATTCGTGACCTTTCACATTTGTATTTCTTCTCCAGTATTTCCTATCATTGTTACAATGTACCATTTTGTAATTCTTACCATATTGCCTCAATGTGCTCTAATTTGGAAAATTTCAGATTCCTAAAAAGGTTTTCGTATGTCTTATCCTTAATAATAATAATAATAATAATAATGTATATTTAATAAAGCCCCCTTACTATCAGGAGCCATTCAAAGTCGCTGTACAAATAATATGTAATATAATAATACCCCAAATAATATGTCTGAAAGATTTAAAAGATAATTATTTATCTCTGAAAGTGACCTTGAACAGGTGTGTTTTTAGAACAGATTTAAAATGTTCAAGAGACGACGCATTACTGGATTTTTGTTTGCCACGATGCTGCATGTATATTCTTTAACATCATCTATTTGCCTTACCTGGTTCCTCCAAGGGATTAACACTGACTGGCATCAAAGAGTATAAATGATCCTTGCTGGGGTTACGATAACTGAGGTATTACAAAATGTTATCCAATTAGCGGGAATACCATTTGATCATGACCATCACTGTACTTTTATTGAATGTGGACTTCAAACTTGTTCGAAGCCACAGTTACCCCAACACGGTTCTTCCCAGTTGTCCTTAAACAATGTTGGTCTCCAGCTGGTCTGCTATTGTAATACACCGTAGGTACATGGTAGGTAAAACCGCAATAACAACATATACCATCTCTGGACACACCATCTCTGGACACACTTCCTTGGGGTGTTCTTAAAGGGGATTTACATATGTGGACTCGTCTGTCTAACTTCGTATCATCAGCCGAAAAGATATACTTAAAGCGAGTCTCTCTCGTTAATAAATATAATAAGTAACAATGGCTAGAACAAAACACGATACGTTTGGGGTACTTCCCTTTATTGATTTTGCTTATATCTGTCTTCTCTTTATTCAGGAATATTTAAGATTTTCGAATATTGTCACCCTCTAACAGTGCAGACTAAATAATAATAATAATAATAATAATATTAATAATAATAACAGTAATAACAACAACAACAACAATAATAATAATAATAATAATAATAATAATAATAATAATAATAATAATAATATATATTTAATAAAGCGCCCTTACTAGCAGGAGACATTCAAATGCGCTGTACAAATAATATGTAATATAATAATACCCCAAATAATATGTCTGTAAAAACCCATGTAATTATTTATCTAAAACGTGTCGTCTCCAGGCACCCTGAAACCTGTAGTGACACAAGTCGGCCAATTAGCTTTGACAAAAAGGTGAGCCTAAAAGATGCCGGATTTATCATCACCACTCAGGTTTAGAGAGCTAAGTACTTAGCCCCGTGACATCGTCCAGATGCTTTATTCTGATACCCTCCAAACCAAGATGCTTTTGTTAGATATCTGCCTCTGGAACATTTGGTTGATCACTTATTGTTTTAATTCAGCTTTATTGTATGCTAACCCGGTTTTGGGGTTTTTGCTTATCCCGATGAAGAGGAAGCAAAATATATAATAAGACCATAGGCGATCATCCACAAGACCATGTACTTCCTCATCAGGAGACAACCATATGGCCTGCAGTAAATCCCGCACGAAATTAACCAAACTCCCGATAAGAGACCGTGCCCTACAACCACGACCTGGGGTATCAATTCCCCATAACTAGACACGACAAGACAACGTTTCTCTTTTGGGCTTGGATTATCCGTTGTTAAGCCGAGATGGCTTAGAGCGTTGGACAGGATGTGATGGCTGCGATGTGTCTGAGTAACGCTTTGTGCCTATAATGGCAACATGCGTTGTATGCTCCCTTGGGAGTTGAGATGTGTGCTGGTTTGAGCCAGTTCTGAGTCAGGGATAATAATACTGTAAAGTGCCTTAGAGAAGCTATCTAGCTGGATGGGGTGCTATAGAGATATCACGTAATATTGTCCAGTAGGAGACTTTTTAGAGCTTCGCACTGTATAATAAACTGGAATGACTAGAATGACTTTATCAATAATTTGCTGGTAAAGTATATTGTAGAATAGGCTAGCACCTTGTATCTCACCAGCGCTGTGTGATTGATGATGCCAGTTGGACATCTAGATTACAATAACGCGCCACCCTTCTATTACCGAAGAGAATGTGTCCGGATTCACCTCTAAATATCAATATGTTTATAAATATAAATGCTAATGTTTTAAGGCCACTTTTGTGCACAAGATAGGCTAAATGGGCCGAGCGCCCTCCGAAGGTAATGAGGCGAAGTGAAAGATGAAACACCCTTCTGATATAGCCTGGTCGATATTTGAATCCAGGTGCTATAGATCTGTGTCCATTTAGGCCACGGAGGCGCCAATATATTTATAAATTTTCACTAGTCACGCATTCCAAAGATGACACCAAGACTGATGTCTTGTTTTTCGTCATTTCCCGTACGCTATGTATGCACAACACTGATAGACAGTGACCTATGACCGGTCCATATCCTGTTAGTTGTTAGGTCGATTTGGTCAGAGCGCCAAATAATAGAATTAACTGGTCACAATGAAACGACAATTTACATCATTTTGGTTTAAAGATGTTCCAAAAATGACGATCTCATTTCCCTTAGCCGTAAATTGCATTGCATGAAGAAGGTTCACAACTGTTTTGGTTAAGGAATTGGTTTCCTTTTTTTCTTGTAATTGCTCCTGTAAAAGGTTCACGAACACATCTATTTAAAACGCGCCTCTTGGATATGTTTCTGGATACTCCCCTATCTCACTGTCGCTAAATAGTACACGATCTGTGTCAGCTTGAGAAATTTGGATATTGGTGGAGCGGATATGCGACATATTTTCCTTGAGGCGTGCACTTCTGGAAAGAAGCATGAAACTTTGACCCAGGGGTTTTTGAGTAAGCTGAATTCAAAACTTGCGGGAACCACGATATCATTCCAATGGTCCTGTTCAAAAATTGAAAATGGCCGCCACGGAACAGGTTTTTGCTAATAACTTGACTCTAAGTACTTCGATTAGTAATTGTATTTATACCAATGTTGTTGAGGTCAAAGAATCCAACAGAACACATTTCAAGTATGTGTTTTCATTTTAATTATTTTAAATTGAAAATTGGTTTTCAGTCACATTCATAGCCGTTTGGCCTCATGGGTGGAGCCCGAGACTATTTACCTATGGCTATTGTCATTCTGTGCGGGAAATCGCAGGTTCGAGACTCGGCTGTGGCATTGTAGTACGAGGAGTTTTTCATCCAGCCAGGCATCTGGCCAGGTTTTCTCCACCGAACATGCCATATATTCTAAATTTATTTAGAATTAATCCCTGTGGGGAAGGTATAAATTAGACCATACTGTTCTTCCTCATTTGAGGTTGCCAGCAATGTTAAAAACTGCCATTTCGGCCATTATTATTATATTATTATTATAGCCTCACAATAACCATTTTGCACTCTTATATCACCCCCAAGAAATGATAGTTAATCTAACCGTGTTATATATAATATTTACTGTTTTAGTGAAAATAACCTGGGCGCCTCCGTGGTCTAGCGGTAGCGTGCTGGACCACAGATCACTACCACCCGTGTTCGAATCCCGACGTGGGCATATCTGAAGGTTGTTTCGTCTTTCACTTCGTCTCATTACCTTTGGAAGTCGCTCGGCCCATTTAGCCTACCTTGTGCACAAAAGTGGCCGTAAAACATCAATCATCATCATCATCATCAGTGAACATAACTGAAATAACATATCTCTCAACAAATCTTTCAATGACATCCATGTCATCGCTGGATATCTGGCTGGAGCGCGAGACAAGCGAACAAAATGGGATTGAGATGAGGCATACTACGTCAAACAGTCCAAGCTGTTCTCTTTCCAGTTCCATGGAAAGAAGAAACGGTATTACATCCTGATATTGCGTGCGTTAACAGAAGAAGACACTACCATGCGTCATTTCCTAATTCAGCTGGAATCAGGGAATGAATGTATCGTAGTCTAGACCCATGCCCAAATGCTACCCGTATTTCGCAATCTTGTAAGACACTTGATACAGCAATTGTGAACACCACCACATCAATATCTGTTGCATGTATCATCACCTTGGAAAATCCATGATAAGCGCACGGGAAGCTTGAAACAGGAGCTGTGTGTGAGCTTGTTCATGAGTACAGTACAAGTCGGAGAGATCGGACATAGGAGATGATACAGCATTCTGGCCATGCGTGGAGATGATTTGCTTTCCATGTGGAGGATCCGGTATGATATTGGCTAGAAGCCGGAACAGACCATCCTTGTTTGCATCAAAGCGAATGAAGTTTTTCCAGTTAACTAGAATATATGTTTTGTTGGCTACCCGTAGTTGATTTCCAGCGCCACAGTTCTGTCCTGTTTGTGCTTTTAGCCTGTCTTCTCTGTAGACATCCCAATCAACGTCTATCCGAACTACATCTTGCAGCATACGTCCCATATAAGGCAAGAATACCAGCTAGAACATCTTCTGGTAGAGATAGCAATGATTCCAACCATTCCATCAAGTCAGATTTGTTCGTTTGATGCATGATGCTATTTGATGTCAACGATGGAGGCCATGCATCCATATCGCTGTCTCTAGCTGGACACGATATGTACATCTTTGAGGAGAGCTGCACATCGTTCTGTAGGTTGGAAACTTTGGCTGGCGTCCTTCGTGAACTAGAATTTAACTGAGTCAGATTGTTCTTGTGTATGGTGTCATTGAATACAGTGACATTGTCAATAAAACGTTCTTCATTGAACAACTGGTACTGTGTTTTCTGCAGTACTTCTGGTGTGTACCACACTGTCAGGCATTATCATATTGGCATCAAGTCCGTAGAGATCTGTGCTTGTATAAGAAAAGGGGTTGCCAAGTACTTTTACCACATTAATGACATTTCTGACATAAGAAAGGAAGGTATTCTGCACACTAGGTATTTATTGTGACGTTATTTGTCCATCTTGTTCTTGTTCTTTAATACTGGCATATGCTTATATTTATTATAATGATGTATGACCTCAAATAAGTGTCATTATGAGTCTTATATAATGAATTGTCTCTCTTGACATGAAAACTTGATGACAATGTGAGACACGTTGCAACAGTAAAGTGGGAAAGGTCATTACATAATTTTTGGTGTAATATCAATATTATGGGCACTTTTTTATCCACGAATCTATCTATTATGATATCTTTCATATGTCCCATTAGATCCCTTGCGCTACTTCGAGCCGAGTTATTGTCAACAACAAAAACGGCTTCATGGCGGCCATTTTGAATTTTCAATATCTGGGCGGGAACCGTTGGAGTGACGTCGTTGAAATCAGCATACTCATGCTTCTTTCCGGAAGTGCACACCCCCGGTCACATATTCGCTCCACAATATGGAGTTTTAGAACACCAAGTTTCCAGGTTGGTATTTTAGGTTGTTGATGTGCCATTTAATGAGTTTCTGACTGGATAATCATAAACTATTAAGGAACCGTGATGAAAGGTTGGAGCACCGTGATGAATTATTGGTGTGATATGGTGAAGTGCCGCAATGCCAGTACGGGGCACATGTATTCATGCTACTCTGTATAAATGATAACATGGATCAGTGAGTTAGTGAGTGTGTGACTGTGCGTGTGCGTGTGTATTTATGTGTGTGCGTGTTAAGATAATGAGTAAGTGAGTGAGTAATGGTCCCACCTGAAATATGAAGCCGAGGGATGAGTCCCTATGGATACATCATAGGTGTAGCTTTTTTCATTCCGAATGCTAACCTGGAAGTATAGGAGCGACTTCTACGTTTGGACAGAGCCTATAATAATACTAATAAGATAATAATAACAATAATAGTATTTAATATAGCGCCCTATTCAACTTCAATTCCTCTAATTTACGTTGAAAACATAATATAGCACAAATACATTTCATGCATAATAAACTGGTTTAAATAGTATAAATACGTTAATTTAAACAAGCGAGTTTTAAGAAACTTAAACAAAATTATTGCTGCGAGTTTAATGTGGTTTGGCAACTTGTTCCACAGCCTGGGAGTCGATGTACGGAAAATTTCTCTTCGTACATTGTCGTATAGGGTTTTGGTACACTCAAAAGTGAATAGGACTCATATCGGAGCATTCTCACCGGTATATATTGTTTGGATCAGATCACTTAGATACCCAGTACTTTGAATGTATGAAACAGGATATTGTATAGTGATCTGAAACGTACAGGAAGCCAGTGCAGTTGGAACAAAACTGGTGTTGTAAGTTCCCTTTTGCGAGTGCGTATTACCAGACGTGTAGCACAGTTCTGTACTTGTTGTAGGTGGTTTGTCAGAGAGACGGGGGTCTTGCATGTCTCATCATTTATGTACTTACGAATAAGTCCTATATTATGTAATTGATAATAACAGGACTTACATATAGAATTCACCTGCTTCTCCATTCCTAGAGTATTCTCTAATATAAGCCCTAGATTTCTTAGACATGGAAAAATTTATATAACTGGATCCTACCTTAATGTGAAGATTCTCAATTTTCTTTATATATTGCTTGGATGAGAAAACAATTAATTCTATTTTGTCCTTGTTCAATTTCAGCATGTTGCTGTTCATCCAAGTACTTATGTCTCCAATACAAGCTTCAATTGAAGAGATTAAATGTTATCCCATTTATCACATGACTTCAAAGTCATATACATTTGTGTATCATCGACATAACAATGATATTTAATGTTATACCATTTAATAATTTCATCAACTAGTTTGGTATATGTGCAGTAATTATTTGGTACTAAAACGGATCCCTGTGGTACACCAGAAAGAAGACCTACATCAGGTGATGTTTTATCCACCAATGAAACACCCTGAGTTCTGTCGGCGAGGTACGACTTTACCCAAGTTCAAACCTTTTCCTTTAATCCAAAGAAGAATTCTAAACGCTTCAGTAGAATTGGATGATCGATTACGTCAAAAGCTGCAGATAAATCAAGAATAATTAATGCAGTCATGGATCCTTCATCAAAAGCCTCAGCAGTGTCACTGTGCACTTTCAAAATAGCAATTTCTGTTGAATAATCTCTACGATAAGCAGACTGATAACTGTCATTGAGCTCATTGTGCTCTAAGTGTTCTTCTATACACCTTGCTACTACTTTTTCAATAAGCTTAGAGATAAAAGGAAGGTTATAAATAGGACGATAATTCTTCATCTCTTCCTTAACCAACCCAGGTCTCTTAAGCAGCGGGGTTATGGTGGCTCATTTCAAACACAACGGCATCACTGATTCGTCCATTGAGCTATTGACAATGGCCGTTATCAGCGGCAGAAATTGATCCACACATTTCTTTAAAGGCCAATTAGGTGGGCAGTGGATCCAAGTCACATGACTTGTTTGGAGACTTGATCTCCTTGACCTCAACCTCAGAAGTCAGTCGAAACATTTAGAGCATATTTCCATTAAGCATAATATCTACATCGCTGGAAATATTGCAGTGAGTATTTGGGGTATCAGAAATGATCTTATTCCTAATGATTGTTGTTTTCCTCATGAAATAATTGCTGAACTTGTCCGCCAGGAGTACAAGAGAGGTAAATTGTTGAAGATTTAACTTTGAGTTACTTTCCATCAAGTTCTTAGTTAACTTGAAGAGCCCCTTTTTTCCCCATTCCTCTATCTTTGTGGAATAGAAACACTTTCTGTATCTGATTATAACACTAATCGCCTTCAGTGAATTCAGAATAGTGCAGCTCGCATTGTAACAAATACTAGAAAATATGATCATATCACTCCAATCCTTCAAAAACTATATTGGCTACCTGTTAGACAGTGTATTCATTTCAAGATTCTGTTAATAACTTATAAATCTATTAATGATATGGCGCCAGAATACCTGTATGAACTGGTTTCCATTAGAAAGTCATCCCGAAAACTCAGTTCACCCAGTCAGATACTATTGCAGGTGCCAGTGTCTCGGCTCAAGTCATATGGTGATTGTGCGTTTACTGTTGCAGCTCCCACTTTTGGGAATAGATTGCCGCAGATATTAGAAATGCGTCGTCTCTTGAAAGTTTTAAATCTCTTCTAAAAACACACCTATTCAAGGTCGCTTTCACAGATAAATAATTAATATCTTTTAAATCATTACAGGGTTACATATTATTTGGGGTATTATTATATTACATATTATTTGTACAGCGCCTTTGAATGGCTCCTGCTAGTAAGGGCGCTTTATTAAATATACATTATTATTATTATTATTTATTTTTCAGAGATCCCTATATATTTAAATGTGCACCATTAAGGAAGCTCGTCACTAGATTATCTCTGCTTTCCTCCGATTGTTCTTAGCAGATCTAAGGTTATCAGAGTACCAAGGAGTTTCTGGTCTCAACGTGATGATATTTTAACAAGAGGGAGCACTGTTATTTATGATACTCTGGACGCCTTTGTTATAGGCTTCTACCAGCTCGTCAACTGATCCCTCATAATTACTCAGGTGTTGAGACGACTGTAGAATCTCTTATCCATATTAATAATGAAATGTAAATATGATGTTAGGGCTAACATTGATAGCACTACACACTGAAAATTAGCACGACGGAGTAACTATTAGAGCCCTGGACAGGCTGACAATTCTCGTCCGCAAACCCAGCCTCGATTGGACCCGCAAACGACTCGTCATAACATTTTGGAGCATGTATCTCCCCGCAATTTGCATAAGTGGCCCGTTAATTTTGGCACGATTATAACAGATTCGGAACATTGACGTTTAAGGTTAAAATGGCCGGATTATCACGGTATTGTCGCTCAGCGGACCCCTTATAAATCCCACAATGCAAAGCGCGGCTGGTTTGTTTTGGTTTTTGACGTCATCATGCAATGGGTCTATTGCATATCAATATTTACATCCCCATAAAGATGCTTCAATAAGACAACAATGCGTTTGATTTGGTAAATTTCATACACGCCGAACACATTTTCTCCAAGCACAATAAAACTTATTAATATATTCGTCTGATAAAGTCCATAGTCGAGAGCCATAATAGCTTGTACAATAAGTACGAAAGAGAAAATTTCATATCACTGCTGCAAATACCAAATTTAGACATGACATAATTTGTTCTCATGTAGAGTTCACCAATAGCTTTATTGATTACTTTACAATTAGAATCGGAATCACCCACATCCCGACCAAGATGTTGGATAGAACTATATTTATTTATTATATCACCATTCAAAGTAAAGTTATCATTAACAACAATATTGTCCTTACTGCACACATAAAGCTTAGTAAACAAACCCCTCCCCCATCCCCCGGCTTCTCCATACTGAATACTGTGAAACTGTATAAAATGGTAGCATTCGAAGAAAGCATTTTGATAATTGATAATCTAAAAACTTTGTATATAAGTACATTAACTATTTTTGTCAATAATGCGGGGTTAACCTATACCTCACACTATTTTCGCCGTCATCACATTTCATCGCACAAAAGAATCTGCGGGGTCGGCGCTCCGCGCGGAGCCTGTAAAGGCTCGTGTCAGGGTCTAGTACATACCTTGAGTGTTTGTGCTGCATTGTTTTGTTCTGATGGAACAACGGCTGGTATCGCTATTGTTATACGAACATCAAAGACAACCTATCGGTGCAAAGTTTGTGGGTGTCCATTTCTACTCTGTGGAACAAATCACTGGAGATGACTACATGTTGCCTTGACATGTCAGGCTGCACCGTCGGTGACTCATCAGGGACTGTCTGTGGTGTTAATGGAGGATAATTGGTGCTCGACTAATCTATAAAGTTGCCTATAGCATCACCGATGCATCCTTCCAAATTGATAACGAGTCACTTTTCGGCATCCGTCTATCTTTCATTTGATATATTTATATCTGTGGCTCTTCAATTCCTTCTCCACTGCTTTGGTATTCCTCTCAGAATTATCCTCGTTGTTGTCGTTTGTTTTAATTCCGACTTTTCTGCAACCACTTCAGTATAAATAGTTATGGCTTTACGTGGTGTTGCGAATGGGGAACGCGTGCTGAGTGCTGGCGATCATGATGTAATGCATGGAATAATGTTAATAATACATTCTGGTATAATTTAACTTACTTCGGCTACTCGGCGTTGATGTCACTGTTGTCTTGTTGTGCTTCCGTGATCGACGTTACAATTCCAGTAATTGGTACGGGTCGGGATTGATTAACTTCCGAGTACCGCTTATGGATTAAATACGACTTTTACTATACACGACAAGCTATGTTAGGTGACTTATTTATTTCAGGAAGTTAAATCCTATTGAAGAGTCACACAATACGAATAAGTGTTTATATATATATATATATATATATATATATATATATATATATATATATATATATATATATATATATATATATATATATATATTATATAGAGAGGGGAGAGAGAGAGAGAGAGACACACGCACACCTATTTTTGGTTGTATTTTTCTACTAAGAATTTAATTTTCCTAAGTTCTTTGTTCTACTGAATGCTACACAGATCACACAGGATAATTCAACAATTATAATCGTTATCTAAGCCAATCTGACTTGGAATTTGGTTGAAACGGAAATATATTCCGTCCAGATTACCATAAGCAATGGTTCCTTCAATATCATAACGTTTCATCGTTCTACAGCTATGTTGGATATAACCATTGTCATCAATGTTTCATATATTACACGCTATATGGCAGCAACACGTACATGTCAGATTATGCTTCTTTAAATGGATCAATAAGTGATAATTACTGTTCATTTAATATGTGATATATTCGGGGGTTTTAGTTTTTGTTCCAATTCTTGAAAATTATGTAACTTTGGTTCATTTCATGAAATGTTTATAGTATCATAATGATAAGTATGTACAGTGTTAGTCACTTAGTGGTCGTGTCTCGGTGCTTCTCAACACTGTCACAGCATTTACTTGGACTTTCCATCGATATATTGTTATGTTCGTGTAAAATAACATAACGTCCTTTAATTTGGTTATACAAACAGTTGTATTTGGATCTTTTGTTCTACATCTTACAATCATCAATTAAATCGATTTTTAAATTACGATAAAAACTCGACCACGACAACTCCAAAAGAAATCAGTTCTCGCAGAATCTCGTCGGTGACTTCCGGTGTCATGGCCACTTCCTGTAGAATTTGTTGACATCAAAGTGCAAAACGATAAAAATGTCCGCCAACCTTGACGTACAGAATCGCAACTCCGTGGAGTTAATGGGAAAAGATGCGAGTATTTGTCCGCAACCGGAAGACAATAAATTAAAAACAGTTAACGACATGGAGACCACAGAACAACATCATCAGTTGAATGAACACATCGATCAGTCACAAGATCATAGACCCCAAAACCAGACTGACTCACCAACAGCTGAGATTATATCGAACGACGGCTTTGAGAATTCTGTCGATAACAATTCCAATGACAGTATGCCATTTGTAGAGCTAGATAACATTACAACACAAGTAGTTAGCAATGACAATGATCCAGGAATTATTGATGAACATGGAAAGGTGACAGTTGAACACATTGAAAGTAATAAAATTGGATCTCAAGATACGACCATGGTTAGCCCTTCAGATTCAGGTAAAGCTTTTGTTAAAAAGTATTCCGTATATCTCCACCTTGAAAGAGTCATACATCGATGTTTTTACCCATACTCTCAACTCCAATCCATGTATTAATATATTAATTATGCTTCAGTCTTGAGTCATATGATTTGGCCTTGTGCATTGTACTTCTGTATCATGTCAGAGCTGCCAACCATTACAATTTCCGCGGATTTGTTACGATTTTCTGTTCTTCATTACACCATTATGCCCATACTCCGAAAACTTTGATTCATCTGTCTTTTCCTGTAATAGTTCCATACAGTGCAGTTGGCATAGACTGCATGGCTTCTATGGCAACTGCCATGTGATACAATGCCCAGCGAAAAAATATGGCAGTGGTCGCACAAAAACAAATTTTCTTGTAGAGATGTTAGCCATTGATGATTCAAATTACAGTGCCAGTCAGTTGCGAAACCAACAATTCAGTATAGCCATCAATGGACATGGACAACACAAAGTTATATCTAGTGACTGTTAGATATGTTTATTTACTTTTTTACATGGGTGATAATGTGGGATTTAAAAATGCATAATATGACAATATTTACAAGGCCATGCAGTGGTGTACGGTCACGTTGTGCTATTTGTGTAGTCAATTGTGCTATTTGTGTTTAAAAAATACTCAAGAAGATGGGCCTAGTCACTAAGTTGTCAAAATGCTCTGGTCAAAAAAAAGATGGTGTATGATGGGCTGTCATCTAGTATATCAAATTACTACCTCCTTGATTAAAATCACTAAATGTTAAGGGATACTACACGGATGAGGAATTTTGAAAACTATTCACATGAAGGATATGCACGTGCTCACACACACAAACTCTGCTTAATTATATTATTGTTACAGCCATGCAGGGGTTTAGATCTACCTTTCCCACATATAAAAACTATAAGAATTAGCAGACTTAAAAATCAGATTTCATGGAAAAGTTCAATGATTAAAAGATTAATGTATATAAATTGATAATTCTTCGGATGTTATTAAAAGGAATATCTTTTCCATTGGGCATGTTTAATAACAGCAAAAATTAAGAAGTTTAGTGTTCATAGTTTCTGGTGTAATAAGATTTGTGATGTACATACATTATGCTAGATCATTGATGTACAATGAGATCCTAGAGATTCATGGATCTCTGCATATACTTGTTGTCTTACAATTTACATTCATATATAAAAATACAGGGCTGATAAATCAGTAGCCCGGATGCCCAGGATGTGTGGATTTTGTCTTCAGGCTAGTGAGTAGTCTAAAACTTTAGCCTGGCAGGCTACTGCCATTTTGAGTCTCAAGTTCATTTTCCATAGAATGATTTTTTGCTGTGGAAGAAATGCACTGAAATTCTTGGCTTGATCTATTTAGTCACACCAAGAACTCTACATGATCTATGAAAATGTGTTGATAATTTTCCCACTAATAACACCCACCCTGATACCCCACCAACCATCGCTAAAAAGCACTGTTCCCGATTGTAGGCTGGATTTTGGACTGCTTTTCAGCAGAAAACTGGTCATAATAAAGAACAAATATTTTTCAACCAATAGTTTCCTGACCTGAAATAATGCCAAAATCCACTGCTGTAACCATTTCAAATGTCATATTTATAAATATTTACTAAATATAAGAACCATGGTTGAAGGGTGGGAGAGATTTTGGTGGGCTGGTGATCTTGGCTCTATGTTGTCTTTGTTTACAGTAAATAAAAGCACATGGTTTATATGATGGATTTCTGTCCCTTTCCTGTTTATTTGGTGACCCAAACATGCCTGGCATTGTGGCCCTAGTCAACCTTCTGATGACATTGAGTCCACCCACTCCTGAGTGTGAGAGGCAGTTCTCACCCATGAACAGCATTAAAACTTCATTGAGGAACTCCCTTGGTCAGGAAAATGTATGTGATTTGATGCTAATTGCATGTGATGATCACAGATAATCTATTACAGGATGAACAATTGTATAATTAACAAAACTACAAACACATATTTATTGTCTTTATTACACAAATTTATAATCGTGGCTGTCTGTCCAACATGATTTTAATAACTAGTGATTTTTTGTTGGGCTAGTAAGGAATTAGCTGGGCTAGTGGATTTAAATTTTACTAGCCCAAGGTCCTGATCACATATCTGTTCCATTAATAAAATGTCAAATTAGTCCTGGAAAATATTGAAGGAAGCGTATGAACCCTGATATAGATATTCCATATTCACAGAGTTATTATGCTATTATAGACTGAAGGAGAGCATTTTGATGAAACTCACACAGCTCCCTTCATCATGGGAATCCAATATATGAGGACGAGTGTCTTTGGGTATTTCATGGCTCTCATTTATTTATCAAACCAACTGGTTATTTTTGAACTTCGGGAGAGAACTTACACACATATAATGTCTGTATCACTTCATCTATCATGTGATCCATTTGTTTAAGATTATATGTTCAATTTTCTTGTCACAGAAACATTCCTAACAAAATAGTAGCTCCGTGGAGTCTCATCTGGAGTAATGCTAAATTTCATGATATGCCATTATTATCTTTTTCAGGATCAGCCCAAGCGGATAGTCCTAGCTCCTGTGATGGTTTGGCCAGTGAGAGTTGTAGTTCATCTCATGATGCCAGTGTTTCCGATTCTCATGCCATTCGGTCCGCCGATGTAGAAAGTCCCAGTTCCATGGCGGAGTCGAGTGGCCAGTCGGCGGCTGACGTGCCCACGCCGCGTGAACGGTCCGCGGATAAGGAAGATATGGTTGGTGCGGCCAGTGGCGTTGGACCGGATTCGCCGACCGATGATGATGCAGCTGCCTACCCGCTGGCCGTCACCGATCCGGAACCCAGCTCGTCGTACACGGGTCAGAGCACTTACCACGTGAAGTGGGTCAAGTTCCAGAATGTATCTGTACCGATCATAACGCAGAACGAGAACGGACCGTGTCCGTTGATAGCTATCATGAATGTACTCTTACTACAACGTAAAGTCAAACTACCTCCCATGATGGAGATGATAACTTCCAGTCAACTGATGGACTATCTGGGAGACTGTATCCTAGAGCACGCCCCAAAGGTAACAATAAGAAGATGGTTCTCACATCAATCATTATTTAAGAAATACATAATTCTCTATCAGACATGGGTCAATTCTACCTCAAATGTACCAATTTCTTTTTTACCTATTACTTTTTACCATGAGTAGGTACTCCGAGTACCTACTTGGAATATCTACTCCGAGTAGTTTATATTCCAAGAAATATTTCTGAAGTAAATCAGTAAATGGTAAATTAATTTTTGGATTAAATTTGTTTGTAGGAAAATTTTACAATTCCATTTTTTGAAATAATCAATTCCAATTTGACCCCATATGGGTCTGTTCTTTATCAGTGAATTCATTCTGATTAAGTAATAACATCTCTTTCTGAGTCCAGAATTTCTGCTAGTTTTGGAAACCACATGCACTGATGCAGTAAGCAACAACACAAAAATAATATTTAAACAAAGAATTGTCATTTTAATTCTAACCAAATTATATATTTGGTCTTTTCAATAGCAGCTGACATCTGATGCTATACGTTGTCTGTTTTACAGTACCTCGTCGACTATTTTATGGGCAGAAAATCGGTCGGCTACTTTGGATTTGGGGGCAAAGTGGCCTTGAATGTATCAAATACTCCATTTTTACAACTTTTCAGATGAGACCTTAACCCCCCCTCCTTTCCAATGGAAAATTAAGGGCCACTACTATGCTAATGTGACTACCACTACCCAAGGCCAGTCCTTCACTAACTCCCCCCTCCACACATCCAACCTCCCTCCAGCAATGGCATCACAGTGTTTTTACAGGCCACCACAGGTGAGCTTCTGCCTAATTTTGTAAGAGATCTTCTACTCTATTCCCTGTGTATTACAACGCTGAAACATTAAGCAAGTCTTGGATGTACATGAAATAGTGTACCATGGAATTTATATGATGATGGTCAAGAATTTGTTCTCATCCAGAACTTGTGCTTGAATATTCTTTTGCTGTAAACCCTGTAATATGTATCTCTTTATTTGTGTAGAAAATTAATATTTGTGGGGGGGGGGAAGCTGAAATTATAACTATATAGCTAAAGTTAATTGTGATATGGCATGCTATACCAGCAAGAAAATGTCTAGAAGGGGCATTTTGTGGTCGATTAAATTTGATGAGGAAAGCAGTGTCAGTAAAAGTGAAACTGAGATTTGATGGCTCATACTGGGTTTTTTTTACTTGAACTTATTTCTGTTTTGAATATTTAGCTTATTACAACAGTACATAGCTATATTAAGCAGAAGTCTTTTTTATATTGTGTTGTTAAGTTGATTTTATTTTAAAATAAAGGAAGTTTTCAGAATCACCTCAACTTTTATTGGCGTGACCACGTCATATTTGCTACCAGCTGAGGGAAAGCTGTTCTGGGTCAGAACAAAATTGACTAATCACTGCCTATTAAAGGGATAGTCCATCTTCATTTCAAATTTTCAGGACTATTACAGCTATACTCACAAATATCATAGATGATGTCAAAAGGAGTAAACAATTACCCACATATTAAATAATCTAGTTCAAATTGGTGATTAATCGACTTTTAATGGCCTGTTGGCACCGTCATTTTGAAGCTAGACAGAGACCGGAAGCTCCTAAATGCTGACATCATTTGAACCCAGCAGTTTGACCGGAAGTATGTAGAGCCCATACAAAAGCATGTAAACAAGTGTGAGCAAAGAATTATTCCAGAACAAAACGCAATTATCTTGTTAAAATTATGTCACGAATGACATACAACCATATCAGTTTGAACCAGAAGGTACCTTACAAGAGGAAGATGAGTAGAAATTAACGTTCAAGACAAACTATAGTCTGTGTCAGTCTAGAGAGAGCTCCGTGTGACGTCAGAGCATTTCAGTTCCCTCCTTCTCGCCTCCGAATCTGACTTCCGGTGCAGCCGTAATGGCAGCCCTCCAGTGATTTGGACTATTCAGGTATATTTCTTGATTATTATTGTAGAATTTTTGGTTACTAATACTATTCTAAGCAATATATATTTTAAGTAATATTTTCTGAGGGTGGACCATCCCTTTAAAGTATTTATTTCTTAGCTAATACCTTATTCTTAAACCAGTCTAATAACAATTACTTTTATTGACATTATTAGTAACTCTATATCATTTATACACATATTCAATGTTTTTGTGGGTGGAATGTCGTCATACATTTGTATTTACACGGCTCTTTGAGCTTGCCACCACGTGGCTAATTAATCATGCAGCATGAGTTAATCCATCATTATTCAATAAATAAAACATATTTTTCACAAACCTTTTACAATAAATAGTTTTATAAAATTTCATTAAACTCTACCATGATTACTGTGACTAGTAGTAGAGATCATTGAAGAATGTTACAAATATTGTGCTTGTTGGTTCATTCAGAGCAGAGATAAGGCCACATTTCCAGCTGATTATCAGGACCAACTGATTTCAAATTTGATTGATCATGAGTTAGTTATAAATGCTATATTTTTCACAAGATGTACAGTATCACCAGATGGTAAATGGTATGTATGGAAGTACCTGATTTCAGACCAAATATTTATGTTTATCTGATGGGCCAATCATGTTTGGAATCTGCTGGTCCTTCCCAGTTTGTATTGGACTGAAGACAACACACAGGTCTGTGTTTATTTCAACCCCCCCCCCCTGTGTGTTCAATATTGTCACAAGACATCAGTGTAATTTGCCAATTGAATCAGATATAAATACCAGTAATATATTCCTGATCCATATATACAAACTGTGATGTATGTGCAAGTGAGTTATGTCTGTTGTCCTTATTATATAGAATTTATTTTTCATAAAATATACATAGATATCTGTGGATGATATATATGGTTTTATAACCATTACTACATTAAATCTCTGCATATTAAGAAATTTAATGAGCACACAAGATTACATTAATTTTTTACCCAATTTTTACCCCTGTTAGAAGTGTAACTATGTCACTCATTTAGTCATTGTATTCTGAACTTAAAGGAACAGTTCACTTTTATTTCAGATTTTCAATCAAACTTCAGTATTTATATATAAATCAGAACATATTCAGCACTTGAGTCTTGGTATGCACATTCCATTCCAATTAATACTCTGAAGAATGATAGTTTTCTGATCTGAGTGCTTGTCAGCAGAATACAATAATAATATTGTATATGTACGATATCAGTTCCTGTCACATTGAAAAACAGATTCCTGGTCTGTCAACTATGATAGTTGGAGAAGTTTCTGTTGGAGTTCATGATTATTTAGAACTTAGCCAATCACTAGAGAGTGAAATGGGTCACAGTATAATTGAATTATATCATGAAGTGATACAATGTAATTATTATGGTTATATAGTATATATATTTATATATATATATATATATGTGTGTGTGTGTGTATATATATATATATATATATCTTGAATGATAATGCTCATCAAAAAAATTTGATTTCAGCAGCCATTACCATTTCAGCAGCCAATATTTTGATAATGTTCATGAAGTTGCTAGTGATGACCCCTTACAGTTACAAAAAGTTGGTGGCAGCTCACCTGTGGTGCCCTGTAAAAACACTGCGATGAGGGAATCATGGATGCAGACTGGCCGTGGGTTAGTGGTAGTCACACTAACACAGTAGTGGCCTTTCTCCATTTGAAGGGGGGGGGGAGCTCTCCCCTGAAAAGTTGGTGAAATGGAATATTTAGTGCAAGCTCGGACACTTTTTCAGCAAAACCAAAATAGCTGACTGATTTTCTGCTGATAAAATAGGTTATGAGGCACCGTAAAATAGGCAACATCTAGCATCGGGTGTTGGCTGCTATTGAAAAGACTATATATATATATATATATATATATATATATATACAGTGCTTTTGAATGGCTACTGCTAATAAGATGATCTATAGACTACATTATCAATTAATAATAATAGTATTAATAATAGCATTCCTCAATATTTGTATTATTGCTCAGATTTCTGTGTACACAGAAATCTGTTTTTCTTTTATTTGTTCAATTCTCGCTGTAATGAGTCATCCTTTCTTGGAATGACGACAATGGTACTAAAAACTTTCAAACTCGCATGACTGGTTCTGTTATCGGATTAAGTGTTTATCACATCGATTGACCAAAATATGCAAGTTGTTATAATAAGCTTAGTTTCATTCATGTGTAACTTATAAACCTATAAGATTAGAATTAAGAATTTTTATATTGATTTTTTGGCAAGTTAATGATATATTGTAGTGTGTTATTGGATAGGATGTGTTTATGTTATTTGAGTGGAGGTGACTGATAAACATCACCGATGACCTGAAATAACTGAAGCATGTGACAGTGATGGTTCTAAAAATAGATGGTTATTGATTTGTCGCAAATGATTTTTCAAAGGTGTGTGTGTGTGTATATGATTTAGCCATGTCTTATAAGGCCCTGGCACAGAGAATTTCAAAACGTTAATTCATACTCTAGACAATAGTGCTTTTTCATGCTGAGACAAGTGTGTGTGTGTCTATACTTAGAATTAGCTGTGGTTTTGATGCTTTCTTTGTGACATTTCATCTATTAACATTCTACTAGTTAATATTCTCACTATAGTTAGTGTGTATTATGTTGATACATCACCATATTTAGTACAGGATTAGATTCTTGTCAGAGCATTGGGTACATGTACATAAATACGTGTTTACCATTACAGCAAAAACAAGAATGCTCATTACAGCCTTAGCCATATACAAAGATATAATCATCAGTTAGGGCCTTACAATAGGTATCCCAACTAAAAAAATTCAACTTGTATTATGATATTAAAATTAAGCTCATAAGAAAGAGACTTAGTGCTGAAGTAAAAAATACTTTAATTGAATCAAATCGGTCCAGTAAATTTATTTTAATGACCATTTGTAATACTTATTTTAAAAAATTAAACCACACATTTTTACGCTTAAATGAAAGCCATCTTTGAAGCCTCATATATATTAATTCCCTGGGAGTTACACTTCTAGAAAAGATCATGATGTGTTCTCTATACTGCATTGTATTATTAAATGCTATATTATACACACCAGTTCATTACAAGCATGACAAATCTAACAATCAAATCGGCACATTACCCAAAATTAATCTTTTAAAACCATGCAAAATAGCACAAAGTGCCATGTTTCATATGCTATAATTATATGAGGATTATAAATATTGTCCATATATTTATATTTTCTGTTAGCCATTAATATATAGAATATGGTTATTTAATTTCACAACCCTTTGATCAATATTAAAGATTGTGCAGTTGTTTACATAGATCAAATGTCTACAGCAAAAGATGTGCTTATCTAATCATTTTATATTTGTCCAATGATTGCTAATGGTGTATGGATTGATAAATTCATGTTTGTGCCCATTAATGTTGACTCAATTTCAGTGTTGACCTGATGACTCAATTTCAGTGTTGATCCGATTCAATAATGATATGTTTAATCTCATTCATTGTTAAAACACACCCTCCCCCATATAGCTGCAATATATCCTCATGTATATATACTTTGTACAAATGTGACTTCAATAATATATATATATATATATATATATATATATATTGTTTCTCTTCCACTTCATTTCAGAATATCAGTGAAGATGCACTTTTGAATTATGAACAGAATATGCATGATGCGATGGCTGTGTTTCATAAGCTGCAGACTGGACTGGATGTTAATGTGAAATTTACTGGGTAAGTCTCGTGTCTGTGAATACGTTGTTTTAGGGTAGCCTGATGCGGCCTCTGTTCTCGGTAGGCATATCTGATTTCCCATTTCTATGTGGCTATTTTTGGTTCTGAAAACACACAATTTTCAACATTTCCATAATGATCTGACTCATTTTTAATGTATTTATATTTTCTGTACATTCGCATCCTTTAACGTGGTCATGTTATTGAACTTTTCTGTCTCACACACACACATTTATTTATTATTACGTCTTACTCTGATGTTTTTAGCATATCAACATTTGAATACACATCAGAGTGTATAGTGTTTGACCTACTCGGGATCCCGTTACACCATGGTTGGCTCGTCGATCCAGAGAATAGCGGCGAGGTTCAAGCAGTTGGACAGTGTAGCTACAATCAGCTGGTAGAAAAAATCATTGCTCAGAAAAGTTCACCGGACGACGAGAAAGTCAGAGAAGGTATGTATGATCGCTGGTGATGTCCTGTGGCTGATGTGATGTCGTTATATGTGACGACGGCTGCTTGTTATCGTGTGATGAAAGCAAGTACACTTGAGGTGTAGCTGAGGTTAAAAATGTCGTGCAGTTCAAAATTTAAACCTTAGATTTAGAGCTTTTTATTTCTCCCTACAACAGAGAAACACAGTCTTTTAGAAATGATCATTCAGCATTTGTGTCACTGAGCGGTGACGTGATTCGGTTGTGTTACTGTTAATCATTTCTTCAAAGTACACGAAGCCAAAGTCAATTAGTGGCAGTGTATTAACCGAAGGTATCGAGCCATGAAGCAGATTTGACTGGGGCTAAAAACTAATATTGAAAAAGGTTTCTCCCATATCATTTATGGTTGCTGTGTAGTGATATTCAGTCCTTTAGTGTTATGTATGATCAACAGCTGATCGGTACAATCAATAACTTTCAATTATAAACATCATCTTTAATAATTTATAAATCAATTAGTTTAAGAAAGTTGTAGTCTTCCCACTTTCTTGTGGGCTTATTATAGTATTATTATCCTGTCTTATTTGACAGGGACATGTGTTAATATCACCTTGGCTACAATTTAATATAGTGTTGTGTGTCTGTGACTGGATGAATATATATATATATATATATATATATATATATATACACACACACAGACACACACAAGTTTAAAAGTTGTGCTCTGCATGGACTTGAAAGCTTTAGTGTCATAGTCCCAACCAATGTCATATTCATGGATTTTTTGTTAACACATAAATTTACACACACACACACACACACACACACACACACATATTCGCTTATATATATATATATATATATATATATATATGTGTGTACACAGTATCACAAAGCACTAAATTAGAGGTGTGTGTGTAAACCTATACACAACAACATCATCTTTTTCTCTTTGTTTATGTGTGTGCATACACTTATATACTCATACCTAGCCATTCACCTTTACAGCTCTAATAGCAGAAGACTTCCTCAACAGAACATCTCATCAGTTGACTTACCCGGGTCTCAGTGAACTGGCTTCAACACTCCGAGATCAACAGCTCTGTGTCTTCTTTAGGAATAATCACTTCTCAACATTGTACAAACATAAGGTAAGCAGTGATAAATGATAATAGCATAGTATTGGGGATCCTTGAGATATCGGCCAGAATACGGGCAAATTGCAATATGCCGAATTGAAATAAAGGTGTTTATCTTGATTTAACAGATTTTTGGGTACCTTCACCACACCTTCCTTGGTATAACAAACTATGTCCTTATATGTCACCTTTGTATAGATAAGTTGATTTATTCAACACAAACAAGCTGTCTGATTTGTGAAAGCTCAATTGAAATTTGTATGCTAAAATATATTTTAAAGGGCTTTTATGATTATCATAAAATTTTGATTCACTACAAATGGTTGCTGCATGTATGAATTATAATGTAAGACAGTCTTCAGAATAACAAATGTGGCAAGAAAAGATAGATATTAAAAAATAAAAATAAAATTTTGTTTATCATGATATCAGTCTAATGTTGTTTGTTCTGTAACTAATTATACCTCTGAGGTACTGGATTCTTAGATTAATTTCTCAGAAAACAAAGCGTTATTAATTATGGCATGGTCATGAATGTGCCCTCAGTGTAAACCAGAATACCTGTGTGAACTGGTGTCCATTAGAAAGTCATCCCGAAAACTCAGGTCATCCAGTCAGATACTATTGCAGGTGCCAGTGTCTCGGCTCAAGTCATATGGTGATTGTGGGTTTAGTATTGCAGCCCCCACTTTGTGGAATAGGTTGCCGGCAGATATTAGAAATGCGTCATCTCTTGGAAATTTTAAATGTGTTCTAAAAACACACTTGTTCAAGGTCGCTTTCACAGATAAATAATTACTATTTTTTAAATCTCTTATAGGGTTTTATAGGGGTATTATTATATTACATATTATTTGTACAGCGCCTTTGAATAAAGTATTTATGCAGAAAAACATTGCCATATTAGGGTTCAAACACCAATATGTTCATGTATTGTCATGATGAAATAAATAGTGCTATAAAATATATATTTATATTCAGAGGTAAATTATTTTACTGCAATTTTAAAAATATTATTAGCTATTTCTCTGTTTTAGCCCATTCAATTAATATATTTCTATATCTACCATTATATCTATAATCTCATACACACACACACACATTCATTTACAGTTGTGTTTTGATCTATCAAAGGAAAATATTAACTTTAAAATATTTTATTAGAGGAATTATTTTGTTAACATTAGTATTTCTCATTAATTTCATCTAAAATAATAGTCATCTAATTCATCTTAATTTTTTATGTGGAATTAACTATTCATGTGATATTGCTATGTTCTTCGATTTCTATGAATGATAACATCTTTTATTTAATGCGTTTTGTTTATTTTCAACGTATTCAACTTAACAATCTAATACCAGTAAACAACGTACTAGTTGAGCAATAAATTGCCCCAAGATTTATATATCCTTTACTCGGCTAAAAAAGGAGTTAAAACTATTTTTAACTTGTTCAGGAAATTATCATAAACATGCATTATTAAGCTTTTCTTAAGAGCTGGCCTATGTACAGTATAATTAGTTAGCTTATGTGTCATTATACCACAGTCTTAAACAAAACATTTACAGGCGCAGAAACTGTAATTTCTAGTATATAATAGGACCACTCTGTTATCCTATATAGATAGATAGATAGTTTATTTAGTCTGGGACGGTTTTAAAGTAAGATTCTTGTCAGTTGACAGTAATAATAATAATATTTTATTCGTATTATAATAATACAGAGAGCATTGGGTACATGTACATAAATACGTACTTACCATTACAGTAAAATAAGAACAATACAATCATATAGCAGTAACAACAAATATCAATACACATTACTCATCTATATTATGCTCATTACAGCCTTAGCCATATACAAAGATATAATCATCAGTTAAGGCCTTACAATAGGTATCCCAACTAAAAAAATTCAACTTGTATTATGATATTAAGTGTCCATTTACTAACATTTTACTCTTAAAGGTAACAGTTTATCAGGAAATTGAGGGACCAATATAGTGTAGACTGTCTTCTTACTGGCCACTAAACAAATACATATAATCTCTAAAATTTTAATGTACATGTTTGGGCTGTGTTTTGCCAGTAATGAGGCAACATACCCAAGGATTTCTCTGTACAGTGTACTACATAGGTTTTTAATGATAATAAGTGGATCGATCAAAGTACAGGACAACACAACGACATGCTAGATTCAGCCGTAAACAATAATTCACAATGACAATCAGGACATCATTAATTTACACATTGTTTAACTTCAGTAGGAATGTACAAGTGATGATTTGACGAGTCTTTTGAATTGGCTCCGGGAGGTGACTCCTGAAGCTATATATGATGAGAGATGATAAAAACCAGGTGATACTAAACTTAAGTTTTTGTAATGGTGTGTCATTGTCATTAAACCTTACATATCTCACAAAAAGAAGTGATGGCTATGGCATTTTCCAAATAATTATAGAGATCACTCTTGCACATTTAAGAACATACCGACTGTCAAAGACAGGAACATGTCTCAAACTCTAGACGAGATCAAATATGTAACGAAATAGTCGGATTTGCTGGAGGGTAGTCATTATGGCTTCCCTAAGTGTCAGATCGTATGATGGTAAGAAGAAAAGTCATGCTTTCTGACATCAACCCCCACAAGGATCATGTAACCCATCATCGGATTGAATCGGGTCACAGGATGTTCTGGTTTAACCAGGCTTTCTCGTGACCATATTTGTCCAATTACTCTCAGTTCATTTACATAAATCTGGCAGTTTGGTAGCTGCTTCATGCTACAAGAGTACATATTATCAGTAATCTTTATAAGTAATTTTGCTATATGGTTATCTATACCAATTCTAGTAACATTAGAAAAAGCTACTTTTTGTTTCAAAATTATCCTTGGCTGATGCTTGTTTACATTGTTATAACCAGATCATTCAAACAGCTCGTATACAGTGATGCCAAACTTCAGGATCAACTGGCTTGTGCCTGGCTTCAAAATGACTTCTCCAACAGTAAGGTTTTAGTCAAGTCACCAGCATTTTAATCTGATTTTTGTAATACGTGGCTAATCATGTTTATATTTTGATAGTATTTATTATTTGTCCTGCAGATTTGAAATAAAAGTGGACTTATCCTTTAAGGATGGTGTCCCCTTTCAGGAGTAAACCAGATGTGATTCCTTGAGCCAGTTGTTGCTCTAACTGAGAATATCGCAATGTTAAGAACACTTTTGTTTTATTTATCCGTTGCTGCCTAATGTTTGCTACTCTTCAGATTTTTAGAGTTCAGAATTTTGTTCTAAGTTTATTCATATCTTATAAAAGTGTTCACAAGTTTGTAAGTAATGACTGCTATTACTCCATCAGACAATACCAGAACAGGGAAAGAAATATGCAGCGTATGGTCATAGTAATTATACAGTATTGGGTGGCTTAGCATGTTTAACCTTATGGGTTGAAGTAGAGTTTAAATATTTTTATTCCTCAAATCTCCCCAAATGTCAGAATAAAGCCAAAATAAAAGTGTTTTAGGCAACTTTATTAGGAACTGAATCATAATGTGATGTGTATGTGCATAATAGTACAAATATAGCACACACTTGTGCTATCTTTCGTACACAAACTCCAGGCGTTAATGGGAGAGATAAAAGAAAAGGTAACGTGAAGCCACGCTAGCTGAGTGTAATAATCTTAAAACATGTGGATCCCTGTTACACTGTGTGTCACACATCCAGTGATGGAAATATTTCTTATAAAGCGATGCGCTTTATTTATACTTATTGTTAGTAATTTTCTGTTATTTTCTTATCCAGGATGAGCTTTTCTTGTTAGTGACGGATCAGGGTTTTCTTACTGAGAGCAACGTCATTTGGGAAACGTTATCGAATGTTGAAGGAGATGGCGAGTTCGTCGATGCTTTATTCCGCACTTATCACAAATCTGAACCACCGACGAGGTTGCCAGCCATAGCGCTTGAAGGATCGGAACAACAGATAGATCAAGAGTAAATGTTACCTTTTTGGGCGTGTCCCATTGCTGTCATCAGTGTCATGATCGTTATCAGTGATTATACATCATTTATGACTAGTCCTTGTTATTGCGCTCATTGTATGATTGTCAGAGGATGCCAGAGTTTATATGTGCCCATCTCTGTCTTATTACAGTTACCTTTGAAAATACTATCCTTGGAAATCTTTATAAAAATTCCCCTTTTTTTCTTTCGAATCAGCGTGATCTGTTTAGATATACTTTATACCATGTATAAACACTGTTCTGTAACAGTCTGAATGGCTGATGAGTGTGCTCGTAATTTTGAGTCTAGTTCAAAATAAATTTCTGAAAGGATGTTCAAAAGGTTATATATGTTTCAAAGTCAGAAGGTTAAAATGACCTCCCATGGCTCACATTTACTGAGAACTCCAAATAACTGATAACCTATGGAATACTTATGTCAAATCTTTGATAATTGGTGTCATAAATTGTTGTGGTGACTAACTTGTTCTCATTCATTATTATGATACATTTTTTCCAATTTTTTGTTTATTATAAATAACATTTATATTAAAAACTAAGATAATTTGAGAAGAATATTATTTGCATTCAGTCCATTATCTTGCTAGTCGGTAATTAAATATTTGTTTAGCTTATGAGACATTTTATCTGCTATATATATATATATATATATATATCAAGCCTGACAATTTTGTACAGATCCCTGGATTTAATTTTGTTTTGCAATGAAAATTAAGATAAATATCTGGCCGCAAAGAGAGAAGGGGGTGAGAACACCCAGTTTAAACACACCACAATTCCTTTGCAATTGATTTTTTGCATTATACATTCTCAGGTCTGATATATATATATATATATAATATATACACACACACACACACACACATTAATATATATATATATATATAGGAGGTTAATGTTGTGATGCTTCTCATTAAAACAGTTACCTGGTTGCTTTAAGTCTACAACAAGAACAGCAACAGCAGACACAACATACTACCACCGAATGGCAGCCTACAATGTCTGAGTAAGTGTTACAACTTCATTAAAGCCTGTTATCAGCCTGTTTTGTGCATAGATAAGATAACTTATTGTCCCAGTGATATAAGGTAGTCAGCTGTGTAGTATCATAAACTTCTTCTTGTTTTAAGTTGTTGTACAAATATTTTGTTGGTGATTTATATCAGATGAATTGGCTTTCTCACAAGATTAAACCATAATTTGGAACTTGTGTTTCCAGCTAAAAATTGTTCAGTTATCAGTTTTATCACTCCGTTAATGACATCCCATAATGACATAAATTCTGGAATATGCCCATCTCGGACTAGCAAAATAGTTTCTGTGTAACGGTCAATATTACTATAGCATATTAAACCTCACATTACAAATAACTCAAAGTATGAATACCATTTGAGACTTATAAGAATATATTGTTAAATACCATGGCACCATCTTAAAGGTGCTGGTGTGACTGATACGAGTAAATTATCACATGCAACATTAGCACATGAAACGGTATGTAAATAGATGTTTTCGGTGCTTTTTGTTTTCTGCAGTCATCGTGTGAGAAAATGCATGTAGCAATGTCCCTTAGGCATTTCCACCCAAACATTTCTTGCAAGATCCAGTTATACAGTTTAATCTGTTTCAGTCTTGATTCTGGCAGTTTGGTTCCAAACAAGTTGGAAAATCGACATAAACCAATATCATCCGAGGCTAAAGTTATTATTCTAGGTGATCCGAGTTCTTTCTAATTCGTCAGTTTTTTTAGCCGTTATCTAAATTGTCCTTAATATCTGGCTGCTGTAACTTGCATTCTGACCCATATTGGCTTGACTCATGCATTCCAACCCATATTGGCTTGACTCATGCTGAAATAAACGCAGTCTGTACTGAAAACAATGTCACATGTATATCTTCTGTTATTGTTCATTGTAAATTGGGAACACAGTCAAGTGAAGCAGGATAACCCAAAGTAAACTTACCTACATTATAGTTGATATTATTGTTGCATTGGATACAGTTTGGGCTTCTTTTATTGTTGTTGTCTTTTAATATTCCAAATGGATGATGGATTTAAGTTGACAAAGTCTCAATATCATCATATAACAGCACATTTATTTATAGTACAGCAAGTAATATATATATATATATATATATACATATACAGAGAGAATCCATTATTCCGACAAGGTTTGTCCGTGACATAGTCTGTGTCACCTATTTTTACATTATAAAGACATGCTGTTGTATGTAACAAAAGATCACATATTTGTGTTTGTAATTAGCCATGAATGATTATGATTGGCTATGAGATAGCCACAGGCAATGGAAGCACTGTGTGTCTGTGTGAATGGTCAAAAACATTTGTAATTGGTTACAAGATAGCAATTATCACATTGAAATGTCACATTCTCTTAGTGAAATGAACTGTGTGAATGCAAGTTTTCTGGATTAAAGAGTCATTTATAATGGAGCTAAATCTATCACAGACAATAGTGTGTCGGAAGGTGCATTTGCTGGATAAATAATATCTAGAGTAATGGATTCTCACGATATATATATATATATATATATATATATACACAGTCAGCTGATGTTTCTTCTTAGTTATGTTTCATATGTTGCTATTCATTTAGGGTTTTATCTGTAATTTATTCTTTTATATCTTGCTATTAATGTGAGGATTGTTTTGTTTTTATTAGTCATGAGTTGGCCTTGAAGTTACAAGAGGAGGAGAATCGGCGTGGCGCCGCAGCTCTCCAGAGACAGGACAATCCCGATGGTTCATCTAACAGACCTCAGGCATCAACAGCACATCATCAGAGACAACCTTCTACGAAAGCGAGTTCATCTAAGGAAACCAACAAGAAAAGTAGTGAAGTTAGTTTAAGCAGCTACCTTATTTAGAATTCTTTTGTTGCAGGAAATAATTTAAAATTTTCTTGGTGTTGCTCAGAGAGTAAATTTTTCAAATGTGTTTAGAGTTTAATTGATCCCATTTATAAATTGTAATGGCTTGATGCATCATCATGTGAAATTATCCCCTCATGAACTAACTCCACTTGTGAATGTCAATCAGCTGGAATTGATGAGATCGTAATGGAGTGTGTTTTGTCCAATGACATTGATTGATTGTTTGTGTAGCCAAGTAGACCAGCCACATCTAGTTAAGTTTGGTTATATAAATAATATGATCAAGATATAAGAAATGAACCTAGGTTCAGTTAGTGGGTCTCTCTCACATGCACATGCATGCACACACACACACACACACACACACACACACACACACACACACACACACACACACACACACACACACCAGTTAATTATATATATATATATATATATATATGTGCTCTCTCTCTCTCTCTCTCTGTGTGTGTGAGATAAGCGCCTAGTGGAATTGAACATTTATTACAAGTAACACAATTTCAAAATATTGCTATAATATTTGAAGTCCCAATAATTGTTTTTATCTAAAGCTAAATTATTTCTTGTGGCCGTTATTTCTTTCACTTTCCAAATGTAATATGATGCTCAATAATTCTTCTATTTAACTCCTACAGTGTATCATCCTCTGAGGACATGCAGTGTAATGAACAGGACAGATATATCCTCCATGTATGTGTGTATGACCAGAACAGACAGATGTATCCTTCATGTAAATGTGTACGACCAGAACGATTTCATCTGTCACCCAAGGATGGCCGTACCAGCTGTGACGAATATAAAGGGACAACAAAATAAAATTTCCGAGGACCATTTAGCCAAACAACGCCTTCGTATATTGCTGGGGATAAAGCATCTGATATCACTGGATATTTCGGATGCGTCAACGAATGTACCAGCCAATCATTATCATCTTATGGGACCGAGTGAAATTCAACGCTTTTCCTAGTTGTTCATTTTGTGTTTGACGGATGTCTAACTGGTCATATACACGATTGTAGATATTCTCGCAGATATCAGTATTGCTAGCAGTCATCCGTATCATTTGTGGAATATTGTCCAATCATCTCTTGTGATGTAGGGAACAGTAACTAGCATTCCAGAATGTATCATTTATCCCTTCGCTTGGCACAAGAATAGCGTATCTATCACTTTAAGGAGAGCAGAAATCTAATCCGCTTCAGTCTTGATCCCAGCAGTTGGTTCCAAGCAAGTTGGAAAATCGATATCTTTCGAGGCTTAAGTTGTTATTCTAGATGATCTGAGTTCTTACTTATTCTTCAGGTGTTTTTTTTTAGCCATTACATATATAGTCCTTCAGCATCTGGCTGCAGTTACACGTATGCTATAATCGACCAGGGTCCGTTCTGGTTACGTGTCTGACTGCTGCCTGATGGGTGATGTGTTTCAATGCTAACCATTAAACCAGAATACATTCCCTGTTGTTGTTTGTGTTGTTGTGCAGATATCGATGCCATTTATTTTAACCCCCTAAAAGAGAAACTATTTATTGCGTTGTCAGATTGGCTGAAGTGTAAATACTACGTTACGTTATACCGAGGTAGCCAGCTGCTCTGTGAACTATGCCCCTTTGTTATGCCTGTCGTGTGTGTGTGTCCCCTAGATGTTAATGCTCATCAGTAATACCTGATTACAACTGCCATTAAACAGGGAGATCTTTCTGATGTTAGTGACATGAGATACATTGTGCATTGACGCCATTTCAGAATTCAGTCGTGTTTTTTCTCTCCACTCGTTCTAGTTTTCTATCTCTAACTCAATGGTGCAGAGTGGTTCGAGCGCTGTGTTGCATACCTCTGGTTCGGGGTTTAAATCCTACTTGTGCCTGTGTTTGCTGGTTGTTTCCCAGGGGGTTACCCAAGAGTCACATCTCACAGACTAAGATCTCACTCCCTCCCTCCATCCTAACCTGTCTTTGTTCAGTTCTTTTCGCTTCCTAGCTAGAAAACAAATTCTTTTCTGCCAATGAATTGAGATCCTATTCCTTGCACTTTTCAATCTCCATTTTTCCACAAGCGACCTCTGAACTTGCTTTTCAAGCTGTTCTGGTATAATCAGCCGTTATTTTAGTTTTGCGACGCCATCCACGTTTTTTACGAGCAGTCAGCAATTTCTCAACTTTGCCAGTTTCTTTATCCATTTTTACCATCAATCTCGGGTGTATCTGACCAGTTGTGATGTTACATTATGCATTAATCGTTTCCACGGTTACCAGTTGACTCATTCATACAGATAACGTTAAGCAACTTGTCATGTGTTATTGGTTTGTTGGTTTGCATCCCGTTTTATGCTTGTTGAGTGGCCTGTCTCCATCACCTGCAGTCACATGTTGTTATGCGTTACTGCTCACAAGCATGCACACACACACACACACACACAAACACACTCACAGCTAAAACAGACACAAAACCGAGATGTACAGAATCAGGGTTTAGATACAATGCGATATTATTTGATGCCAACTTAATGTCACCTGTAATGAAGTAATGTTATTTATCTGTGTTATTATATTCAGTGGTGATGTATAGTTGTGAGATGAAGTGATGCCTGGTGTGCTTGTGTATGTGTGTGTGAATATCGAATGTTATCTTAGCTTTGTTTTCCCTCAATTGGCTGACGTACCTCTCTCAGTACTGGAGTCTGTAGTAATGGAAATACTTGATGTACAGCGATACAAGTTAATTTGCGTACATGTGTGTGAGTGTATGTGTATATATGTATTAGACACACACACACATGCACACACACAAAACTAACATTCATGCTGATATGGGCACTAGTCTGATAGTCAGTCTGTGGAAACACACTTACCAACATACCTTATCAAGACTGTGGTACCATTTTATATTTGTTGATCTCGATTTCAGTCTGAATTGTGCTCAGCTGGTGGTTGTTACAATTAGAAATATATCGAGGAAACTGACCTGTTTTCATTCACTGACTGTCGTCCACAACAACATAACGTACACACACACACACACATACACACACACAACACTGCAGGAGATACAAACTATTTTTAATGCATCTCCCATGGTATAGAGCTTTATCTGAAGAGATCATTTGGTTATAGAAAGAAAATATCCAGAAAGAACGATTGTATATAATAATCAACATTAAGATGTGTACCATAGTAAAAATTGTGATCTATCTTCTACGAATATATTGATAACAAATGATGACACTAGTATCAGGGTTGTATTAATTTATCTTTTTGAAGCTATCTTATCTGCTGTAATGTTTCATTGTTAACAACAGGTACCTTTTATTTGTCACCTGTACAGAAATGTGTACATCTTCAGTGTGTAGACTTGACTTAACCTTTTTATTATTGCTGTCAGTGATTTCACACTAATAGGTGTAATAAAACTGTCCCTGCAGGTTGAATATAATCTTGTTTTGTATTTCCTTTCATGAGCCAGTTTCTAATAATAATGCCAGTGCAATGACTCTGGTTGTAAAAGGATACCTTTGCAAATAATCCGGAGAGTGGCGCTGTGATGCAGCTTGAACTCTATTATTCCTGCTAAGTATCTCATTGATTTTTTGGTAACTATTTTGTGACATTTACAAATCGCTGTTTCTCAAAACAAAGGAAAGTATCTACACATTGCCAAGAGGTAACTAGTCGATTGGTTGAAAACCTAGAAATCATTATAAATGCCTTAATTAAAACCACCCACTACTCCGTCCATAATGCAGTTTAATTATCTTGATTTTAAATATTCACGAATGATAATTGAAATTATTTAAACATTAAAATAATATAAATCTAGAAACTTTTTAACCGAAAAGGTACCGAGATATGTATTCTCATTGGACTGGTCCATCTTTTGCTGCGAACTCTTAATTAGCATTCTGCTTAATGTTAAGTATTTCTTTCTGTGTGTATTTCTTAATCATTAATATTAGATTTATAATCTTTTATCCGAATAATTTGGTGGTTGATCAGTTGAAATCATTCGAAAGCATCGGCTCGAATTTTGTTTGTTAGGATTATTGTGAACACTATTTATTATTCCTGTATGTGACCTTCACAAGCTCTGTGAGGTGTTGAAGGTGACGGAAAAAGAAATTTCACATTTTGAGGTAAATATAAGGTAACAAACAATTATCTTATTCCTCATCATATGCACTGTCGAATTTTCCGAAGACGAATGATAGCCTCTCATAACGGGCAGATCAGTTATAAGACAATGGTAACTGCATATATGGGTGTATTATGACTTCAGGATCATGATGATCAATATATTTTTAGCATAACGCTGTGGAATAGTCTGCAATTAACAGATTAGCCAGGTATTCGTTAGTACCCTCTGAAAGTTAAGCAAATTTTTTGGATGGCCAGTATAAATACTAAACATGAGGTAGGGTACTAACAAACACTATCACAACCAACATACACTCTGTAACAAATTATTAAGAATTCTGTGTGAGTTCATCTCAAAGAGACAAACAAGCAACAAAAGTTCTGACATTCTAAGGGATATCAAGCCTTACAGCTTTGAACCACTAGCGAAAAAGGTCACAGACAGTATTAATTGTGAGGAATTAGCTGCAGCAAGTCCATGCGTGGACCCAGAGCAGCGATCTTTGCCACCGACACCCGGCCCCGGTCCATAACAAGAATTTGATTGGTGTGTATTTGTTTGTGTCGGTATTACTATAAGTTTAATTGATGGGGTCTTTGTTTGACCAAGAAGAAGTCACATTCCGAAGTTTTCCGAAGATTCTTGATTTAAGTTTCGGTCATGTGAGAGCTAGCAAAGCAAGTTTTAAAACCACTTTATTTCTAGGAAAAAATTAAATACATCTCTGATTGCAATTGATTTTAATATATAACACTAACATTTTGACTAATTTGGGAAACCTTTTCCTGTGACCTTTAAAAATATAAACTTGAATGACATTCCTTTTAAATATTGACTAGAATAATTATTAAATGTTTCTCTAATAGACATTAAAAAGTAATTTTTGCTGACTTTTACACTCCGGGTCACCGACCAGAGCATCAGAGGCGGAGCTTCATGGTTTTCAGTATAGTCCAGATTCTTGTTCTGAACATTTTGGATTGAACAACGATCTACTGCGTAATACAATTGGAATTCAGATAGGAAAATACTTTTAGTGATAGATTAGTTTCTTGTTGTTCAGCATATTCCATTATTAAATGTTGTTATTGTCAGACATGTTAAGTCTCCCGGTTGGAGCCGCAAATCTTCCGGTTTTTAATCCCCCTCCCCTCAAATCTAACTATGTCAAGCTCTTCTTTCATGTAAAATCAACATGGACCAACCATGCTACGGATTTCAGCCAGACAGCTAGCTGCTGAAATCGTCAAAGTCTGCAACATAGAACTATGTGAAAGACATATGTAGACCTCTGCTTGTGTGACTGACTTTTTAATAAACCTGTGTTATAACAGTATCTGAAATGAGGTATATGTGTAAAGATAACACAGTCTGTCTTTACAAGTGTTTAACATGTGTTTTTTTTCTTCAAAATATAATTTTTTGCTAGATCTGCATTGACACATACTTTAATAACATGTTTTATTTAGTGCATTAGTTTTTATAAAGGGCAATAATTTGAGATTGGGTGTTTAACATGTTTTTAATGTTATTTTTGCTAGATCTACATTGACACATATACTTTATTATCATATGTTTTTTTTCTTGCATTAGTTTTTATAAAGTGCACTAATTTGAGATTGTATGTTTTACAGTAATTGTGATTATTACATTCAAGTTTTTGTAGTATCGTTTTGGATTAGCTGAATCCCTTCACCATTGATGATGCTTTACCTCAAGCAGTAAAGGATTTTGTGGCTCAGAGTTACGTTGACAGGAATATTATCGCCAGAACGGAGGAAGACACTCAAAAACAGGCTGTTACACCACAGTGGTGGGAGTACAGAACACATCGTCTGACTGCCTCCAGCTTTGGTGAGATCCTTCAGCGTAAGTCATCCCAAGCTGGCAAGTTTATACCGAGACTGACAACACAAAAATGGAAATATGGCCATTCACATGAGGAGGTTGCTGCTAGGTCTGGCAGTGACTGATATCGATGGTGGGTTCATCACTCGTCCAGATCTCCCTCACTTAGGGTGTTCACCAGACAGGAAAGATCCGGATAAAACTGGCCATCCACACCATGCCATCCTGGAGGTTAAGTGTTCAGTCAAGTACAGATCAATCACGCCAGAGTAGGCAGCTCAAATTGGAGACACTAATTTTTGGCTTGAAATTCAGAATGGACAGATACAGTTAAGAACAGCTCATAAATATTATGATCAAATACAGGGTCAAATGAAGGTATGTAGTGTAATCCTGGTGTTTACTGACAAAGGATTATTTATTGAACGTATACCGGCTAATGTCAATATTCTACTTCAACGTCTTTGTACCGGCTTTGCTTACATAAATTCAATTTTTAGATATAGTATACAATCTGTCAAACACTTACCCAGATCCTTTGCTGAATGGATGCCCATCAACTACATTTTGTCAGAAGCGTAACATTTTTTTCGCAAGCGTAACACCATTATTACATGTCTATTTTGCAGAAATATTTTTATACTTTCTGCTTTGATAAACATATCAGTGGTACCATTTTGTATATCAATGTATTTTGTTAAAGGTTGGTCATTATGTTTATTGAATGCACAGAATTAAGAAAAAGATAAATCGTTTCTTAAAACCATGAATTTGTGTTCATTTATTTCAATCACAATAAATATGTTTTGGAAAGAAAAATTTTGACTATTGGGGACCCACCAATGTCTTCATTATTTTTGGATTAGGCCTTGTCTCAACAACTACTATTATGTAGCATTGTTATAGGTATTGGATGTATGGCACTTGTTCTGCGCGTTTCCTGGACTACTGAGATACATGAATGTTTAATGTTGAACAATAAATGTACAACCAATTCCTGTTGCTATTTTATTCAGTAATACATGTAGCAATATACACAAATTTCAGAAGGTGCGCAATTATTAAAATACTTTAATTAATGCTTTCGGTGGTATGACTATTTAAAATTAAACAGCTCAAGCACGATATGTCTAACTAAACTAGTTATTATAAGGTTATCTTGTGAAATATTTATTAGTTATTATGCAGATATAATAGGATATTGAAATTAAGTTAATATGGCACAAACTGTCCACATTTGATTGACACTTCCATAGATATTTAGTGGGATTGATTTGTCAAATATATTAAAGTTTTTCACTTTATTGATGGCACGTTCAATATGTATTCCTTCACTAGCTATCTGTTGTGTGTAGTGTGTTTGCATCGCAGTCATCTTTCCATCACTGCCTTTGAAGGCTGGTATGTCCACGACAACACTGAAAAGGCTCATGAAGGTCCTGTATCTTGAATCCTCTATCCGCTAGCTACATCCTCCCCTCCCCTTTGAATGTGGAAATTTCAAACACCCAGAGGAAATTTCGAGTGTTCTAGCTGAGATGTTTCCAGTATATAACTGTGATATAAATTCAGTTTGGCCTGATGGTGTGCATGATGGTGTGCATGCCAAAAGTCCTTTCAAGGTATTTCTACTTTTATATGTTGAGTAAGACTGTGACTATAATACAAGTGATGAAGGGCATTCAGTCTGAATTTCAAATGCATCTATAATTCATTATATATTTGGGTGTTTTTTTCTCATGGAATCTGGCATGTATAAGTTTAAGATACATGTAATTCACCCAGGAAATAATAATTCTAGTAATGCTTGAAGTTGATATTCCAAGTCGAACAGCCATATCTCCCATAAACAATCCCACTCTCAAACGGACTATTGGGATGAAAAATTCCTCTTCTGGCGTTAGCCTCTTCTTTTGTGTGTTGCAAGATGTAGTGAAGACTAGAATTATTACTAATGTAATTCATATTATACAGTTATCACCAACATTCAGTAGCATCAAACTTAACTTGAATTCTTTATAAGACGAGACACCTGTGTAAAATGTCATCTGCTTTAAATCGAGAAATAACGTTTTGGTGTTTGTGTTTCCTTTAGATGAAATTTTAAGTGATCTCGTTCTTTTTGAAAAAGTGCAGCAACTTCTTTTTGTACTTTCAGTTCCTTTTCAAGCTGGAGCACTTTCTCAATTAATGTTCCAGTTTGGCAGGGGACTGATTCTGCTGAATTTGTTTCCAGGTCTTTTTGCAGCTTTTGAAACAGATGGTATATCAGAACGTTCCACATACTTTATTTTATTCTTTGGAGCCAGAAATGAGAATAATGTTGGTATTGCTGTGTATTTCAATCTTCTGAAGAAAATCTAAAGAGATAACATGTCTTGAACAGATGTTGGTGTGTTGAGTGATTTTGAAATTGGCTCCTGGGTCACAACGTTTATTATGAATCCACTGTTTTAATATTTGTTTATCTTTGGGTAGTTTGTGGAATGACACATTACGTGATCCTCCCTCCATCACATAACCTGGTACATTGAACTGGGGACCATAACAGCTTGCTTTGCTCTTATTTTTCTTCACTGGCTTGCATTGGCCTCCCGCAGTGTAATTAATAATAGCATTATAGATAAAAAATTATATATAGTCCTAAAATGTATTCCCAGCAGTTTGGCCAGTTCAAGTTGCCCACCTTACAGGGAGAACAAAGGACCACCTATATATCTCTAATAGATAAATTCTGCATCTTGAGGTGGTTTCATACATGTTTGATAAATTATCAATATATAAACAGTTGGCAACTACCACAAGTGAAGGGGTAGTCATGATAACAAAGTGACAGAAACTGAAATTGATTCTCTAAATGGATTAAGGCCGGAGATATTAAACAAAATTCTGACCTGGAAACTATAAATTAAGTGGAAAAAACCATTTCAAAGAACAATTGTGTCTCTAAGAATAGAACTAATTAGTGTATGAACTTCAAAAGCATTACCATTCATAGTTTGATGCTGGTAAAAACTTATTATAGCCAACCTATGGACCAATTTATCAAACCTATTAATATTTTCCGGGATGGTGCTAAGCAAATATCTACTAATCAATGTTTGTCCATAGTTTATGTTAAGTGGAACTTTCTACAAAAATTGTCAATTTATAGTTATAGATATATTATATATTCTAGGGCTTTACTGAAAATTAATAAATATCTAGCAAAGAACATAGCATAAAGGAATATTACAATATCTAGACATGCTTGATACAGTGTCAATATCACTGGACAACGTCAATGTACTATGGGCGCCATCTGTCGGAACCGGCGCCAATAAAAACACATTCTCAGGGCTGGCTGCGCATGTGTTTGGCTTTCCGCTGCTAGGCGATGGCGAACGTTCTACGTGGACAATGGCTACAAATAAAACAAATCGTTGAAGATATCTCTGAATTGTCCTGGTAAAATGATAATATTACAACTGCCATGTCCATTTTCGATATTATTATAAATGGCCAAAGATGTGTCTTGAAGAAACGCCATGGCCTTAGTATGGCAAAGCCCAATGCCTATACGTAAACTTGCGCTACGAATACGGCAATCGGCTTGTACACGGGAAATATGTTCTGGGAACTATACCATATAGAATTTCCAATTTAATCTATTTTGTTTACTAAATCAATCTTCATTGAATAGAAATATACTAAATATCAGCTTACCTATCATTTTGTTGGAATCGTGAATTATTATCGCCGGCAATGATCGTTAAAATATACAAACAAACCTCGGGTACGCACCGAAAAGCAAGGGTGACTCACACTCTGCGATTAACGGTCGTGTTTGGGTCGTTCTTGGCAAATCTGGTCATTTCTGACTTTCAGCATTTGCATAAAAATCGAATAATTTTAAACTGCTTGTTGTTTTAATTTATATTTGGAGATACTAGCATACTATGAAAGGGACAAGCAGCGCTCATTTATGTACAAATCCTTACAAAATGACCCATCAGAGTATAAAGCGACCCCCATTATTACATCAGCACCGTAACGTATATTTAAAGACCAATTTTACAACAACAAAAAAAACAGAAATTTTCTGCGAAATTGGCATCTGAAGAAATTCAAAAGCTGCAAATCAATATGTGAAAAGTGCATTGGACATTTTCGACAGGCAAAAATAAAGAAGGCACATATTCTACCCATGACATTTTGTACACGGTGACCAAGTTCCAATAAAACAGTTTTACTTCGTCTGCTCCCAAGACGTTTTATTTTATATATTTTTGTTCGATTACATCATCTGTAATTGTTCTTTATCATTGACTGGATTACTTTAACTGAAGCGTTACGATACTGATGCTATCGTTACGATACTGATGCTATCGTTACGGTACTGATGCTATCGTTACGGGACTGATGCTATCGTTACAGTACTGATGCTATCGTTACGGTACTGATGCTATCGTTACGGTACTGATGGTATCGTTACGGTACTGATGCTATCGTTACAGTACTGATGCTATCGTTACGGTACTGATGCTATCGTTACGGTACTGATGGTATCGTTACGGTACTGATGCTATCGTTACAGTACTGATGCTATCGTTACGGTACTGATGCTATCGTTACGGTACTGATGCTATCGTTACGGGACTGATGCTATCGTTACAGTACTGATGCTATCGTTACGGTACTGATGCTATCGTTACGGTACTGATGGTATCGTTACGGTACTGATGGTATCGTTACGGGACTGATGCTATCGTTACGGTACTGATGCTATCGTTACAGTGCTGATGCTATCGTTACGGTACTGATGCTATCGTTACGGGACTGATGCTATCGTTACGGTACTGATGCTATCGTTACGGTACTGATGCTATCGTTACGGTACTGATGGTATCGTTACGGTACTGATGGTATCGTTACGGTACTGATGCTATCGTTACGGTACTGATGCTATCGTTACAGTGCTGATGCTATCGTTACGGGACTGATGCTATCGTTACGGTACTGATGCTATCGTTACGGGACTGATGCTATCGTTACAGTACTGATGCTATCGTTACGGTACTGATGCTATCGTTACGGTACTGATGGTATCGTTACGGTACTGATGCTATCGTTACAGTACTGATGCTATCGTTACGGTACTGATGCTATCGTTACAGTACTGATGCTATCGTTACGGGACTGATGCTATCGTTACAGTACTGATGCTATCGTTACGGTACTGATGCTATCGTTACGGTACTGATGCTATCGTTACGGGACTGATGCTATCGTTACGGTACTGATGCTATCGTTACAGTGCTGATGCTATCGTTACGGTACTGATGCTATCGTTACGGGACTGATGCTATCGTTACGGTACTGATGCTATCGTTACGGTACTGATGCTATCGTTACGGTACTGATGGTATCGTTACGGTACTGATGCTATCGTTACGGTACTGATGGTATCGTTACGGTACTGATGCTATCGTTACGGTACTGATGCTATCGTTACAGTGCTGATGCTATCGTTACGGTACTGATGCTATCGTTACGGGACTGATGCTATCGTTACGGTACTGATGCTATCGTTACGGGACTGATGCTATCGTTACAGTACTGATGCTATCGTTACGGTACTGATGCTATCGTTACGGTACTGATACTATCGTTACGGGACTGATGCTATCGTTACGGTACTGATGCTATCGTTACAGTGCTGATGCTATCGTTACGGTACTGATGCTATCGTTACGGTACTGATGCTATCGTTACGGTACTGATGCTATCGTTACGGTACTGATGCTATCGTTACGGTACTGATGCTATCGTTACGGTACTGATGCTATCGTTACGGTACTGATGCTATCGTTACGGTACTGATGCTATCGTTACGGTACTGATGCTATCGTTACGGGACTGATGCTATCGTTACAGTGCTGATGCTATCGTTACGGTACTGATGCTATCGTTACGGTACTGATGCTTTCGTTACGGCACTGATGTCTATATGAGAGTGATCATTTGCAAAGATTTGCATCTGGCGTATTTCCAGGAGTACTGACTGCGATACCTGTCTTTGGTTTTGCATCACCTTTTCAACATTACGAACTTCAAGAAACCTTGATACCATGGATTGACTATTATGGGCGTTACGATACTGACAGTATCGTGGGACTTCTGCAAGTTATGGTATTATGGCTGGTGGATAGAGTGCCTGGCTTCAGCCAAGTTAGGTTGGTTCCCCAGTGAGGTTCCGTTACGGTCTCCTGGTCATTCGCGCTAAAGGACCAGGGGGCTGTAGCGGAAAGGGAACCAGTCTAAGGTCGCCAAGTGTCAATTGTGCACTAATGTGAACAATGCTATTGGTAGTACCAATCTTTACACAATCAGTTCGGCATGCATTGTCTAGATCTGAGAGGCTCCATTGTTATTGATGTCATTCGAATAAAACCATTACATTTGATTGGAATAAACAAAACATGAATAGATGGTTTAAAAAAACAAGATGTTTATTTTCAGTAAAGAAGAGGTAGATATCTGCCACTACTCGTGGCGATACCGATTTAAGTTACTCGGCATAAACCTTTAAAAACCTTATAATTCAGACCTGGATGTTGCTGAATCTTTCGACAATTTTGCGCATGCCTTTTCATAGCGTTTCTCTATCCTCTTGTCACTTAACTGGTCAGGTTGCAATTTGACGATTAGTTTTTCAATGATTCGGTAGGCACTTGCTCCGTCGCGATGAACCTTTTTTTTTCGGCCACCCGTCTTCCTAAAACTAGGACCTGGTTGTTACCTACTCAGACCGGATTGTGACAGCAGCAGCGGCATCACGATGCGGGCTTTGAGGTGGAGTCATAATGGCAGCAGCGTCTGTCTTTTGCCTCTGACGCCAAGCTTTCGAGTCACGCTTCCATTTGGTTCTCTGCTTTCGGAGTTCACATTCCGTCATGTCAGCAACACGTTTACGTCTTCCTTATCCTGTCCTTCGTGCATAACGTCCTCTTTCTGCCGGCAAGTACCTCTCATGGGATTCGAGGTCGGCGTTCTGTCTTTCGCCCCACTTCTGCTGCCATTCTTTTTCCGTTAATGGCCTTGGCTTTTTGGGGGGCATCTTGCAGTATGAAAGGTAATATCAAGATTATATTATAATGAATAAACAATATTTAATTATTCATTCTTGTTAGACCTACAAGAAATAATTCTCTGTCCCGTATAATTAGTCTAGAAGGGGTCTTCGGGTGGCTTTCCATTCTAACAGTTTAAGATAGATATCCATACCTACAAAAATGTTTCTAATATGTCGATTAAAAATGTCCTAAAGCAAGCCATTCACTCCAGGTGCCACTTATCAGGTCCCTGTTTCTGTTTCATAGAAACCAACTTGATTCATTACAACCTTGGAAAGTAGTCATTTATGCATGTATCCCAGGATGCCGCCCATTCTCAGCATCCCTTCCTTACTAATAATTCACTGATGTATTGTAAGTTTAAAATAGGTTGTTGCAAAGAGAGTGTCGTATTGACTGCGGCCACAGTGTAGTAGGGGGCTTACGGCCATGACATCAATAATATATGAAGCTAGTGTCAATATTTTTAAAGAGAAAACAGTCCAGGTGCTGACATTATTATATCTCTTTAAGTCTGACTTACTCATATTTGAAGTACTCCTGTCACACGTGCCTAATGCACATAGCAATGTTTGCAAATTTGATGCGTCAGACGAGAGGAAACTTCAGACTTCTCGGCAAATATATCAATTTTCATTATCAAGTATTTGATCTTTATGAAAACTATGTTACGGTACTTATTCTGAATAAGAATAAGTACCTATATTTTCAGGAGAAACTTGAAATAATCGGGAATTAGATCCATCATCGACCGCTTTGAAATTGGCGGCATTGTCCACAAGGTCGGTGATGATTGGTGTTTTACAGCCACTTTTGTGCACATTGTAGGCTAAATGGGCCGAGCGACCCCCAAAGGTAATGAAGCGAAGTCGAAGATGAAACAACATTCAGATATGCCCCCACGGAGATTCGAACACGGGTGGTAGTGATCTGTGGTCCAACACGCTACCGCTATACCACTGTCGGAATTCTTGGCCAACACGCTGGTGGGCCATTGGTTTTGCTACCAGTGGCATGGTATCTGGGTTATCACTACAGTCCGTAATATGTTAATATTACTTTTTTCTTCACGTAATTCACTTTCTGAAGACTTGTAGAAAGAGAAGATATTTGTTTTTATATAGCCAACAATATTTGTATGGAATTAGCATTTACTATATCAATATAATAACATTATGAAAATGTCTAGCCTAATGTTATGAGAACGTTATGTTAACATTCCGATAAGATTTTAAAATAACGTTATAAAAAGTGGACAAGAAACGTTATGATCAAATTTTCTGAACCAAGTCATAACGTTATAAAACGTATTTGTGTTAGCTGGCTATATATCGACTAAATTATTTTATTACTGTAAGGCTTTCCCTTTGTAATTATTACTTCTAGATTAAATTATATAAATAGATTATATGTCAACTAAACTACAAATCAAACATTGGTATTTAATGAAAACGTACAATGATGTTTTTGTTTAGGTTTGCTGTTAGTACCCAGGTACAGGAGGTCAGATACATGGACATCACCAACGCATCCTTCTGTCTCATGAAGTCAAAGGTGGCATATTCCATGAGGATCAGGGGCAAGCCCCATGAGTCTCCCTGAACAAAGAGACAGGTAAAATTAAATTAAAAATGCATATTATGAGATTAAAATTTATGTTTTGAATAGGTATTAAATGTTGTCAGCTGATAGATCTCAATTAGCTTGAGATTACTGTACAAGCCATTATACTTGATATATTATATGAATGTAGGATAAATTAAGACAACAACAAACCAGTAGTGGTAAATAATATTTATTATTACTAACATATTAATAACACATTTTAAGTTTGCGTCCTTTATCTACATATATTTATTTGACAACTGTTATTGTCATAGTTACTCTCCAGAGCTTGCCATTAAATAACATCTTACTTGCCCATCACATCTGCTTGTTCACAAAATATTTATTGTTATTCAGGCCAGGTGAAGTTTGCAGCCACGTCGCTGCTCTGTTGCTTAAAGTGGACATAGCAGTGAAGAAACTGAAGATGGGACTAACCAAATCTTTCACCTGTGAAGCATGCAAGTGGAATGCCAGCTTCTGCAGGCAGTTGGAGCTCCTGTCACTGCAAGATATGATTGAGAAAGTCCTTCTGCTAGGCAATCACAAAGTCCATTCACTTCTCCCTATCCATCTGGATGAGCTACACTGCCATCTGCTGAGGTTCCAAATCCTTTTTATGATGTTTGCTCAAATGCTGCCTTTTTACCTCTATACCAAGGTTTAAGGGTGAGGGCATTTACAGTGATAGTGATAATGATTTATATCCACAACTCTTCACCACTTTCTTTGGCGATGAGAACAGAGCTTTAAATGACCAGGCATGGGTAAAGTGTAATGTTTGTTATCCACTCAAATTATCAATGTTCACCAGACCAATGGACCAATTTAGAGTTGTCAACAAAAAACCAGACAGTCAGTCAACTTTGGTATCATCATCGGAAAGGCAGAATAACAAAATTATATTTTAAATGTCAGACACATGACCAACTGATATGTTAAATCGGTAAGAAAGATCTTGGTAAAGTAGATTAACATGTAGATTCATCAACATTAACAAAATAATATCATCAGAGGAGAGAGATGTTGATGGCGGCAGAACTGAAGTGCAGTAGTCGGGTAACTAGACAAACATACAAACAGATGGCAGTACTGTATAAGTAGTCCTCCTGGTTGCCTTTCAGGAACTATTCCCCTAACATCCTGCATTCACACTGATCGACACCTCATTCTCGTGCAGCATTCTGGCCAACTCAGATATGGTCGGTTGGTTCTCTGCCTGGAGCTCTGCCAGGTGACTGATGCACTCATCATGTATGTTTGTAACATCTGTATTGGACTATGTATACTGTCGAGCTGGGTCTTATTATGTCAGCTGGGTCTTGTTGTGGTTTCTTGACAGCTAATAGCTATTTGGGCCCTTGTTTGATAGAAACACTCTTCTGCCATAACTGTAGCTGGCATCACTTACTCATCATATGCCCCATCTTAAACACCTCGATCATATCGCCTGTTAGGCGTCTACCCAGCAAACACAGATATGTTTTTAAAACGTTTTGTAAATGTTTCTAAAAATGCTAACAAAATGTTTTTGATAATGTTTTTATGATGTGAAAGTGTAGGTGTTTAAAAACGTTTTAACAACAACATTATAAATAACACTTTAAAAATGTTTTCATAATGTTTTTACAAAAGATTATAAATAACGTTTTAAAAATGTTTTCATACTGTTTTAAAAACATTATTATAACATTTTAAACATGTTTACATAATGTTTTAAAACAATATTATTAATAACTTTTTTTAACTGTTTTCTTTATATTTTAAGGACAACATTATAATGTTTTAAAATGTTTTCAGAACAATATTATAAATAACTTTTTTAAATGTTTTAAGAACAATATTATAAATAACGTTTTTAAAATATTTTCATAATTTTTAAGAACAATATTATAAATACATATGGACAATGTACCAGTAAACCATACATTTGAATCGAGTTAAACTATATATGTTTACCCCCCCTCAGTTGAAATTTTATAGAACTTGTGCGTTGGTCTGACGTCTTTCACAATCACTGATATTAGAATACTGATCTTTTTGTAGTTGGAACCACCAGGTTGATTTGGTGCTTTCCTCTTTCTGCCATCACATTGCTCTCCTAGATTTCTCGCGAAATTAAAGGACTCAATATGCTTGTATTTCGGGGGCTGATGAACAATTGAAAGCAACGACTGGCGTCATACACATGTGCGTTGGCCTGCGCTTAGCTATAGGCCCCCTAAATATTAGAAACTGGATGATCTGATGGAATAATTAGCGTACAGCGCCAATTGCACTGATTAGAAATCATAGAATATAATTTCCCGATCATATCGCCTGTTAGCCGTCTATACACTAAGGTTGGTAGATTTAATTTATTCAGTATATCCGGGTAATTTAGATATCGTAGACCTGGAACCAACTCGGTTTCCCGCCTCTGAACATTCTCCTACGTTATTATATCCTTCTTCGTTCTTGGCATCCACACAGATTTGACGGATTCTAGATGTGGTCTGACTATTCTCTGTATCCAGGTGTACAAAGGATCTCCTTATTAATCCAATCATTTGATTTGCCTTACCAACTTTTTCCATTTTATGGTGTTTGAAACTAAGATTACAGTCCACTACCTGTGACTCCCAAGTGTTTTTCCCTTTCTACCTGATTTAGTATGTGATATCTGTGTACTGTATGTATTATTTCCAACCTGTTTTCTCATGGTATATTTATTCTTATCCTGTTTCTTCTTTCTTGAGATAGTCATCATCTTGCGTTTGTCTGGGTGGAATCGCAAAAGCTATTTATTTGACCATCATTGTAAATTATTTAGATCCTTTTTTAGAGTTTGTAAATCCTCATAATGATAATAATTTTGATCTTATTTCTCGAAATACCTTTGACTTTGTGTCGTCTGTAAACAGAAATACTTCGCAGATCACATTGAAACGTCCTATACTATATATATATATATATATATGCGTGTGTGTGTGTGTGTGCGTGCGTGTGTTGCATAGAAACTTCCAATATTTATTAAATCCAATAGCTCGATTTATTGATTAAATTATATGGTATTACTGCGTTTTCCATTTTGGATTGTCTCCTCGGGGCTACCGTCGCGTTGAAGCCTCGCATATTTTGTTGTTTACATTTTATCGCTCATACCAAGCACGTGCATTATTGAGGTCGAACCGGCGCTATCCCAATCCTTATCCTTATTTTCTCCCACTCTCCCTGTCAGGGACGCTATGACATATAATGGTATTGATCGTGAACGTCTATTGTGTCGTAACCGAAAGCCCACCCCAGTCACTGGCACAGTGGCATACTTTATCTGCTTACAGAGAACCGCCGACCTCTGGCTTTGACAGTCATGTGACTGGAAGATTTCTGTGCTGTTTGATCAATTCATGGAGCAAAATGGCCAAGCCAGAGTTCGAGGAACGTCTGAAGGAATCTTGTCTGTTGTTTCGCCAAAACAAATATGCAATTTACGTTTTGACGATGCTTACCGTAGTATATATGGTGAACCAGTGTGACACGTAAGTACTAGATCTATAGTCTACCGTTGGCTGCCCATGACTGTTAAATTAATAATTCATTAATTGTAAATTAAAATTGGTGAGATTATTACATCTGCCCTAGAACAAAACTATAAATAATAACGTGTAATCATAAAGCTATGTGCTTTAGGTTATATAATATAATAAATTGTTATTTTGATTTAATTTTGAGTTTTTGTTTAACCAGTTATAAACATAGCCTGGTACATTATGATATGGCTCCTTTTAGCTTAGTTAATTGGTCCCCATATTTGATATTACATCTAGTACAGAAAAGTGGACCAAATATCGATACACCAGGTAACCTTTCTATGGAACATACAAAGGCATTATGACTATATTATTATTAATAAATAGCAGCTATGATGTCTGTATTTTATCGTATGATTAGTTCAGTCAGTAATATATTTTGTCTGCTCAGTAATGGGTTATCCATTAACTGTCTACGTACTTCAAAAACAGACTGACATTAGAATTCTGGTAATTTTTCTTGTTATCCAATATCTGTTGTCAGAATTCCAATGTGATATTATTTAGTCAGGACAGGACACATCTTGTTCTCTTGTTTGCATGATGTTCATTTTAACAATGGCATAATCATAATGAAACACATTCATAGTATTTTTCTGTGCAGTACGAATAAAGAAAATGTTGGAAAATATCAACTTTGCTGATGGAACATGACAATATTAAACTGCCTCCCAAGTAACATGTTATCCGAAATGTGACAATCTCAATTGGGATATTTATTCTTAATGTCACCAAAGACTATTTATAAGCTCTCAGATGTCACAATTAGGGGAGCATTAATTAATTGCTTAGTCGGATAAAAAAAGAGACAAATTTAGAGTAAAACTTGTTAATTAATAAATGTACTAAAACTCATCAATGGCGATTGAATTTGTACGAAGAAATGTACCTAAAATGAAGCAAAATAATTATTTGGAATGTAAGATTTGATGAGGAAGCTCAGAAAAAATAGAAATGTGATTGATTAAAACTAGTACAATATAATTATATATATATTGATTTTGTGAAGGATGTTGGCTTTAATTGTAAAATGTTGATTATCGAGTAAAATAAATGTTTTTCAAAATCTTCCATTATTAATTATCCTCTTATAATGTTCTTCTTCCTCATCTGTATGAGTTCACCTCAACTATAAATAGTATAGTTTGAGAATGAGGCACTAACTTATCATATAATAATTTTACTTTTAATATTACAATATTGTATTAATAATATATTAATAATTTAAGCCATTCTAAAAACTGCTTTTCCGGTATATCTGTTTTTTGACATGATGTCATAAGCCCTGGATTTAATCCATGGTTTTTGGCATTGTGTCATAAACTTGTCAATCCTGTCTGTGAAGGATTGTATGGTTATATTTTCTTCCCTTATTATTGTTAGTTATCTTGATCTAATGCGGCTGACCTAACAACTTCATGTTTAAACTTAAGGATTTTATTCTTCACGTTGTACTCCCTATCTGAATTTGTACACATGAATCAACTAATGACATAATCAGTACTGTGTTTCTATCAGGGTGTTTGGTAAATACTGGCCTGTGATATACCAGATGAGTAATTTCAGGAATGACTGCCTCGTTCATTACTCATTGAAGTAGGGAATACTAATAAATACTCATTATGGCTCCATTTATGGGCAGCTATGTTATTTATTGTGTACTTGGAATAATAAAAATAAAATAAAAAATAATAATGGCTGAAATGGCAGTTATGTTATGTGGCTTAGCTACCTCAAATGTGGGAAACACATATCATCTGTAATTTACTTTTTCCCCACAGCACTAATTCTAAATAAATTTAGAATTTAAAATAGATGGCATATTCCAGGGATTAAAACCTGCCTGGTTGGATGAAAAGCTCTTCCTTCTATAGTGCCATGGCCAGGATTCGAACCTTTGATCTACTGCACAGTATGACCATGAGTAAGAAAGTCCCACACTCTTATCCACTAGGCAGTAGAGTCGGTTTGATTGTAAATACTGAACGTTTACATATTTGCAGTATGTATATATGCATTCAATGTTTATCATATATATATATATATATATATATGTATATGTGTGTGTATGTGTGTGTGCATATGTGTTAGCATAGCAGCCAGACCTAGAGTCAATTACATTGAAATGTAATCTTACATTGTTCATTGTTGCATTACTGTTAGTATAATATACTATTACATTCAATCTGAATATTCAGAAGACAATATAATCTATTACTTTTACAATCACATCTTTATTGTTATTATTATATTTTCTTTGTCCTAGATTTGGCATATGTAACTTTTTAATAATTATAAAAAATAGTCTGTATTATAAAAGCCTATCACCTTTGTTTGTGAGAGATGTTTCTATGGTAATAATATACAGAAAATATGCAATATGGTATGATGTCTTGAATAAGTATAAACGTTTTATAACATGAATATAGTGTGTGAATATGGAAAATGTGTATGATATTAAAAATTGGAAAATATTTGATGGAATGTTTGTCAGTATAAATAAATACCAACAGAGTTCATATTTTTATTATATTAAATAACTAACTGACATAAACTAACTGTTATATACAATTGATCCTCTGATGAATGCTATTTGCAATAGATTATATCAATTAAGGACAGTACTTTATGGTCTTGTGGTGTCTCATAGCACTGGACTTTAGCAGCTAATGCAAAAGTTGAGTATTACTGGGAAAAAAATCATTGAGAGTGATTTCAATTGTGGTTGTTAACACTTATTGTGGTATAATGTAGTAAAATGGACGTACAGTATTGATTCAAAGTTAGTATTATTTTTTGCCATTTGATATTTTACATAATGATAGGATGACGTTTTCTACTGATAAAATTTAAGGATCCTCCTATATTGGTTTAAACAACTTTAAAAATAACAGTTATACCCACATAGTACACATCTATAATATTATACAATTTTTACCTAATAATATTGATCAATTTAACACTTATATCTCTCCCCCCATTCCCACTGGTGGTTTAATTGACTAATCCGAACATGCTAGTTTTTTTGCTGTTGTAATGGAATATGATTAAAAAAATATATCCAACCTCATTTAATATCCTAATGTATGATATTGTTCATATGTTCATTTGTGAGTTATTTGATGGAATTAATTAAAATTAAAAAAAGTACTGTTTCAGTTCCTAGTACATTGCTTTTTGGAATCAGCCATTCGTGGAATGTTTACTACATGTAAATGTCAAGGGTGGTAATACTCTAATGTAATAAAAATTTTATTTAATAATATACAGGTGATATGTATATGATTGGTTCCCAGGTACGAATACAAATAATATTTACAAAACTCTACGTTAAATATTTTAAAAATCTCCATTAAAATCAATTTACATTCAGCTAAAAGTTTAATTTTAAAATAATTGATTTAATCCATTGAAACCCATGCTAAAAAATCTCCTACAAGTCAGCATGAATAACTAATGCTTAGCTGTGTCATTCATCTGGAAAGATCTGTCTGCTCAGCCATTGGGTTATATCCTGATAAATATTGTGTTAAATTCTTTGGAAAGACACAACTGTTCAGCTGAAATACTAGTCTCAGTCTCCGTGTAATATGAAATAATTTGCTGAAAGATTTCCAGTATTTATTGTTAGTGAAAAGTTGACATCCCCTATTAACAGTGGGTGCCATAGCTGTTTCTCACCCGAGACCGCAGTTGGTAACCCATCCAACGCATTTCACCTTGATCGGTTTGTTGCAATACATTGTTGTTAAGTAGCTGTAATTTGAAAATATATATATATATATATATATTAGGTTTGATCTTTTTTGACTTTCTACCATTTAGTTAATTTTTGTTCAGTCCAGGCATTTTTATCAGTGGAATAGACTAACTATGGATAACGGTATTCATTTGAGACAATAGTATCATTTAGATCACTGGGTCTAGTGCTATCTTCTGTGACATCCTCCATTAGGGCTGTGTTCAGATGGTCACTCTGGTGTGACACCTAATCAAAGGACGGGCTTGGTTATCAATAAGGGACATATTTGACGACACGAAACCAAAAGTTAGAGGTTGAAGCATCGCTGAAAGGACAAGTTTACCATTGAAATTGAAGGTTGTCATAAATATGCCAGCAAAGAACCTGCACAACAACATTATAATAATAATAATAATGTGTATTTAATAAAGCGCCCTTACTAGCAGGAGCCATTCAAAGGCGCTGTACAAATAATATGTAATATAATAATACCCTAAATAATGTCTGTAAAAACCCTGTAATGATTTAAAAGATAATAATTATTTATCTGTGAAAGCGACCTTAAATAGGTGTTTTTAGAAGAGACTTAAAATTTCCAAGAGACGACTCATTTCTAATATTTGCCGGCAACTTATTCCACAAATTGGGGGCTGCAACACTAAACGCACAATCACCATATGACTTGAGCCGAGACACTGGCACCTGCAATAGTATCTGACTGGATGACCTGAGTTTTCGGGATGACTTTCTAATGGAAACCAGTTCACACAGGTATTCTGGCGCCATATCATTAATAGATTTATAAGTTATTAACAGAATCTTAAAATGGATACGCTGTCTAACAGGTAGCCAATGTAGTTTTTGAAGAATTGGGGTAATATGATCATATTTTCTAGTATTTGTTACAATGCGAGCTGCACTATTCTGAATTCGCTGAAGGCGATTAATGTTATAATCAGATATGCCATATAACAGGGAGTTACAATAGTCTATACGAGATGTAACAAAGGCATGGACTACAGTTACAAGTGATTCTATATGTACATTGAATTATTATCATCAAATAATACCAATGAAATTTGTGTTTATATTAATTAAATGCAATATTGTACATATAAACATGCATCTGGGTTGGAGTTTTATCCCAGGAGAAACTGATTTAGCCTAGCCTGGTGGGTTAAACATGGAATTTTCTAGTTTAACCTGGGATGAATCCAGGTAAAATTGAGTTTTCTCAGGAATGGCTATAGTGACCCATAAATGTATAGATATTGAAATCACACACACACGCACACACATGAAAAATTAAATTGGCATTAGTTTTTAAGGTGCTGTTGGGCTAAGCCAGGTTAATTTGGGTCAGTAGCCTACTAGGTCGGGTTAATTCAACAGATCTAGACCACAGATGACAGTGAGTTTACTTTGGTTCTTGCTGGTGTATATATATTTGGGTAACTATGTGTTACCAATGATCTCAATTAATCACTCATGTCATAGGAGATGAAGATATCTACTAAAAGAATACTCTTATTAAATAGGAGTTACAAATGAGTAATTTTATGTGTGGCTTCAACACAATTAACAAAACAGGATGTAAAGTGGAGCACACTCGTAATCTCGTTATTTCTCAAAGTGTAGGTGCAGCATCTGTTCGGAATATTTTCCTGACGCCATCAAAGGTTGTTTAATTAGCTTTCTTCAACTTTGATGTCATCTGGACTAAGCTGTTATCAGATTGGGTCTAAAGAAAGCATCCAAACTTGTTTCTGAACACTCATTATTGTTGAGCGTGCTCTGTGTATTGTTATATTTGTGTTGTTTATATTGAAATTAAATGAATAAATCACATTCTGTCTGTTTTATTTAAAAAACTAATAGTGATGGAGTACAGAGGCTTGGCCACAAATGAAGGTTTTGGGTGTGCAAAAACAAACCAGGGTGTGCTTAAAAAACGTTGTAGGATTACGTGCACGGGCCATGCATGTTTAAACTGGGCATGTTTTTAGAAAGCTAGCTGTGCAAAACACTGCTGCACAGCTGGCTGGCTATGCCTATGATGGCGTATGCCTAAAACAGCTTACCTCTGTGGTTTAACCCAATTTAGTTCAAAATGCTTCTTTAGGCCAACTACCGGGTAATGAGCTTAACCCAGGTTGTGTGTAAAATTTGACAATTCTGATCCCTCTCTTTATGTGTAGTAACCTATGACCTATGGTTGCTGAAGCTATTTTCATGTAACATTTATTTATTGTTCAAATTAGTTTATTTAATCTGTTTTGTGTCTCCTTCTAATTCCAGTTTCTGTCTGATTGCTACCAACACGAGTATGTCTCAGGAACTTCAGTATGGCGACAGACAGTGTTCTTCCTATAATGACACAGCAATTGGTAAATTTTTGAATGATAGCAGTGACAACAGTTCCTATACACCCGACGAGTTTTGCCTGATGAATACTAAATTGTAGGTATTTTTTTAAATCACTGGTTGAATTGCCGATTAGAACACTAAACTACAATTCCATGGCACAATTTCCATCATGAGATTTCTACCAAAAAATGACATAAATGATGATGATGATGATGATGATTGCTATTATTTTGTGATGTTAGGAGTTGCTTTATTGAACTTATGTGAACTATGATGACTGAAAGTAACAATTATTTTTGCATTTTGATGATCCCTTTATTCTCACTTCTAGCATTTAATTCATTGCACTTGGTGCCAAGTCGTGGTTACCCTAATCACCAAGGATCATAGGTTCGGATCCACAGAAGGATCACAACCTTTCCATGGATTAAGTTATTAGCTTGCATCATGGGTGGTTGCCATGTTAAATGGTGCTGCCATTTCACTGAATTAATTTTAGGAATTTGAATATTAAAGACCCTCGGCAGATATATAATACTCTGGCTGTCATCACCTTTGGGGGGGGGGGCGATTTTAGCCTTATTTTTCTGTATTGCTTCAATGGGAGGGAGATGGTATTAGCCTAAGCCTTGAAAATAAGTAAGATTTACAGTTTTATGGACAGAGACTGCAAAACAAAAGAAATCCACTTCAATAGGGATAAATCGGTCTAAAATATCACTTAGCTCTGGGTTATTTGTAGGGGATCTGGTCAATAACCCTTCCGGTCTTTATCTGCTTATGTCTTTTCCCTGTTTGGTCTTAATCCCTTTCTAAGGTAGATATGCTTGATTTTGTAAATATTAACTCTTAATGTTAAATTTAATTATCTACAATTAGCCTGATCTCTAATACCTGATTCATCCTATAAATGAAACTTCCGCTACTAAAACGTTTCCTGCGTAAACAATTTTGAGTGATCCCTTGCTGGGGGTAAAAGTAATATTATGCTAATGATGCCATTTAGTAATTTAAGATATCTCTATCATTGTTAAGTGTCACTAATTTTTTTATAGTGCTTCACTCAAGGAGAAATGTTGCTAACATCTCCAAGAAGACGTTGTTCAGTATAATCCTGGTAATCCGTGTTTCTTTTCCGAGATAAAATTTTGCTAAAAAGGAATAAGGTTGCTAATTTTCATGTCCAAGGGTGGCTTTTATTTATGAGTTGCTCATTATACACAGTTTTAGTGCAGAATTGCATGCTTTAAACTGAAATGAAGTAACAGTATGTAGTATGTATGCAGTAAGCCAGTATTGGAGTCAAGGTAAATTTTGCGTTTCTAGCTGAATTATCCCATATGTATGCTTAAAAGGGAATAGGGTGTATCAATGCTATGTGGTGATGTCATTTTTTGGTTCTGATTTGCTTTGATATTTATGTAGCAAGGTGAATATGGGAAAGAATATTTACTAATTTGAAATTATTATACTATTACTGTTATCAATCATCAATATTAAGAAATCAATGTTTATTGTTATTTAAGGTGGTATTTTAGTATTTAGAATCAGCCTAGTATATGGCTTCCCGTTAACAAGCACATCTTGTCCTGATTTAATTGAATTCCACTGTACCTAATTATCATATAAATTGAATATCATTTGTTTTCAGTTGTGATGAAGGCTTCCAATATGATAACACGACTCTTTGTTATTGGCGATATCTGGGTAAAGGTTTGGAGTACCAGCTTCTTGCCGGTCCACTCTTATATTGTGTTATTTAGCATCAGTGGTATACCGATGGGTGAGTAGCAAATTTTAATTAAAATCGAAATTGTGTGGTTTTGTGTGTGTGTGTGTGTAGCTCTGTCTGAACGAGATAAACTGCTAATCGCTCCTGGGTATTGTTGGCTACAGGTTAATCTTCTCCATACAGTTTAATTTGTAGAAGAACAACATCATATATGGAACCCTTTTGTCATAAACTCTATTGTAAAATTATAATTGTTTTAATTTGGTCACATGCTTGTTTTACTGGAATGATCCTTGGTACATACAAATAGATTGATATGTGACATTGACACAAAAAATGATGATATCACCTCTTTTCCCCCCCCCCCCAACCAGCACACATATTGTTGTTATTTAGGAAATTGCTTAGTTCGGAAGAGTTACTGTTATAAAGTAATTTTCTTTATTACTATTCTCAGGGTTGTCAGCCGAACTTAAAAATCTCAACAGAAAGTTGATGTTGTTCATTTTTGCCATATTTTGGTCAGCAATGACAATATTGGGTGGATTTTGCAATCAATATTGGCAGGTTGCCTTGTCCAGATTACTGCTTGGAATATTGTGAGTATGGTGAAGGACGATTTGAAGTGTATCCTCTTTTTGCTTGATATGTGTGTGTGTATGTGCACATGTATGCAGGTGTGTGTGTGTATGTGTGTGTATGTGGATGGATGGATGGATGGATGCTCTTTATTTCCCCTTCCGGGAGTACATAACAAATGTGAACCTAGTGCTGGAAGGTATGAGAAAGTGGTGCGTGGCAAGATGGAGAGATTGGAGGTATAGAATTGTACAAATCAGCTGTGGATGTGCTGAGATAAATGGGTAGATCCAAACACACACAGACACACTCACACATATACTCACATGCTGGTAAAGATGCACAGAAAGAGGAAGGGAGCTGTATATTCATAACATTAAAACATGCCGATTGTAAACTGTGTGTGTGCACATGTATAAATGCTTTTTCACAGTAATTAACAGGGTGATTCTGTGTAAAATCCCCCAAAACGGAAAACACATTCAGGTTTACAGAATTTGATGTTCTTATAAATTCACGATCGGTTTGTTTCGTCTCAGTGCTGGCCACACCTAGGAAACATTGACCTACCTATACACAGGCGCGAGTCAGATATTTACTCAGAATCCGAATATGTGCAGCACAATACACTAACGACTCCACTACCGGAGTGGCCTTCAAGACTATACAGTGTCTACATTCAGAGGGTTCTCACGCATCTTGGAAAACCTGGAAAATAATAAATTCATTTTCCAGGTCCTGGAAATGTCTTTGAAATTTATAAAAGCAGGAAACGTCATGGGAAAAATATTGCCCGTGAAAAAATCCACTTAGAACAAAAAGCCTGTGAATAAATATTATGCCTGTGGAAGAAAACTTCGATTGTAGAAGAAAAAGAGTGCCAGTATATAGTCTTGATATTCTTTTGTCAGTTCAAATTTAAATAAAAATGGGTTGATTAGACAGCTAGAAGGGGTGAGGACAAGGCTGTACCATAAAAATGTTAATAATTGATTATTGATTGGTTTTTCGCACATATCTTGATTTATTACCTTTACATCTTGTATATTTTGTCCTAGTAAATGGTAATTATGTGCTGGAAATAATATTTCCTTGGCTGTGAGAACCATGCATTCATTGATCGTTTCAATCCATTGGCGATGGTCAAAGAAATTCCTTTCTTAGGAAACCTTTTTCCAGAAATAAAAGCCATTTTTATTAAGTTTAACCGATTGTTTATCAAAGTAAAATTATTTCTATTTCCTTGCCATGCCTATTTTTTCTGGACAAAATATCCAAACTATATTGGCCATATTTCAGAATTTGTTTGGGTCAAGCTAAATATGAAGAAAAAACCTTCATTATCTATCGGTTCGTTTTAAATCAAAACTTGTTTTAATTAAACTTTAAATTTCTTTTCAAAATATGTTTGCATTGAACATGAACTCAGTTTAGTTTTAGCCAATTCAACCATGTTTTTTGTTGAAACCTTTCAGTTCTGCCGCTTGTGTGCCATTCTGCGCTAGCATTATCTCTGATTATTTCAAACCAGTAAGTTGGTGTTTCTATTAAGTGTTAATGTTAATATTGGCTGTCTACAGGATCATTTAAACTTTTTTTACTTCCTATTGAACGAAGTCATGCTCTCTGCAATTAAATGTGTGATGTATTTAATTAACTGATATTTTAATTCAATACTTATCTGCTTCTTGTATTTGTTTGGAATGTTTATTTATGTCTTGTTTATTAAAAGAAGAAAAAAGTGTCCATAAAGATGGCATTATGCTTTTTACCACCCACCCACCCACCCACCCACACAAATGTATTTAACGAACGTTGACGTTTATTTTTACCTAATACGGCGGCATATTTATATTATTCATTTATAGGAGACCAGAGGTGCAGCTTTAGGATTCTTTAACTGGGGCGTCTATGTTGGTTACAGTGTGACGTTTCTCTTAACAATAGCGGAACAGGAGCTCGGGTGGAGGAGTGTGTATTTTCTGGCCGGAGCACCCGGTATTATATTAAGTGTATTTGTTATGACTACTGTCAGAGAGCCGGCGAGGAATCCATCGGGAGAGGTAACACTTTCTTCTCGCCGGTATTCCGCTAGCATTTAGACGAGTTCCTTCTGCCTATTTGTACATTTGATCTTTGTTTAGCCTGTTATTGGTTCGGATCTGTGCGACAGTTCTTGTTTTACACACGCACTCACAACCACACACACACATATATATATATATATATCTCGCCAGAAAGCTATATCCCAGATAAAGGGCACTTTAGCCAAGTTGAAGAATGCTGCCACAAACTTTACCGATCCATGCCTACTCCTGTTATGTCTTGGAGGTGCTGTTAGAAATGGTGCTGGCTTAGTATTTGCGTATAACATCATCATCTTCTTCGATGAGTATCATCCCGGTGTTAACGTAAGCGACTGAACTCATAATATAGCTGCTGTAATGTTTCGTTACATTATCGGATCTGTAATGTTCTACTTCAGATTTCACTATATGTCCATTTTGTTTTGGAGAGAAAAGCCAATTATTATTAAGCTTCATTTGTTTAGACAGCGCACTGGATGTCATGGATACCCTTAGTGTTTGGATCTGTTGGAGCGTTTGGCGGAGGTTATATATCTGACAAACTGGCTACACACCGGGGAGTTGGCGGAAGGTTACTTGTACTTATTGGATGTTTGGTAATAACAGTAATACTATTGATTATACTTGTAGTTGTGACCACACAATAACACAATAAAATACATGTTTGAGAATAATGCCACCATTGTGCTGCTGCTATTGGGCACCTTAAAATATCTGATTTTCCGTAGTTTCTTTTCTATAATTGAGTATAATTAAATTGGCGTTTATTTTTACATTCATAATATGGCTATTATCAGGCATTTTTGCAGTTTGTTTCCCGATTACCATCGATGTTTCACATTTCTATATGCATTGATTAACCATTAATACAAATCAGCAAAATGTATGGTACTCATAATGATGCCATGTTAACGGTGTGCTATAATATCACTGCATTGCTGCCGACCCACGTTCATATAACACAGCCAACAAAAATAAAATCGCCAATAAAATAAGATGTTGGACGGTGCCTCAAAAGTGTTTATGACGGCGATGAGAAACGAACTTTGTTTCTAATGTAGATGGCCACAGATTTATAACACCAGGGTTTAAACCCCAACCGAGCTATGTGTGAAGAATGGTTTATCTTTCACTTTGCCTAATAGACTGACTTAATTACCCCTGGCACCATCTTGTAACTGAATTTCACACTACGGTCTGGGTTAGAAGATTTACAAATGTAGCCGCCGATAAGTGTCTCACTGAAAAGCTGTATATAGGCTATTTACCACCTATGTTTGGATTTTATTTACAGCCCATTAAGGGTATATGATCTCCAGATAATAATTTTGCATTTAATAGGAATGGCATAAATTTCATCCAATAGATATATGCCACTAAACTAAGTATCGTTCAGCGCGATTTCCATGCCCGTCATGGTTCGGTCTGTCTAAATCAAACGTATTTTTTGTATAACTTTTGCCATCTGACATGACGATGTGAATGGATTTAATATCAATGATCACATTATAATTCAATGGGTGATTCCTATTACTGTAACATTGGTATTTATGCATGATATCGTGTATTGAAAGTGAACTGTTTTTTCCCTTCTGAATCAGCCATTCATGCAGTGTTTACTACATGTAAATGTCAAGGGTGGTAATAGTCTAATGTAATAATATTTTTTATTTAATAATATATAGGTGATACGTATATGATTGGTTCCCAGGTAGGAATACAAATAATATTTCCAAAACTCTACATTAAATATTTAAACAATCTTCATTAAAATCAATTTACATTCAGCTGAAAGTTTAATTTTGAAACCATTTATTTAATCCATTGTAATATAAAATCATTTGTTGAAAGATTTACAGTATTTATCGTTAGTGAAAAGTTGCCATCCCATGTTAACAGTGGGCACCATTGCTGTTTCTAACCCAAGAATTCCGTTGATAACCGATGCAACGCATTTCGCTTGGATCGGTCTATTATCGTTGGAGGTTGCTCCATCCATATAACATCCCATGTAAATAAAGGTGTACTTATGACAGCAACATTTACTACTATTTCTATTCTTTTACTACTACTAGTACTAACGGTAATAATAATACAAATTCTGTACCGTTTTATTTAATGTGTAAGAAAATTAGTTCATATCATGCTAATTCAAATGGTTTAATATCTTACTTTTCAATTAGTTAATTTTGAGATATAAGAAGTGTTATGTATCACGAGTGACTCGTTGACTCTAAAGGTAGTCATTTGTTTTCAAATTAGACTGACATAATTCCCCTGAAAACATAGTGCAGGAGTGATCACATCATTTTCAGATATTGAGCGCCCCGTTCTTGGTAGGCACATTGTACGCTCCGATGCCATGGTGCTGGATCTGTCAGATGGTCGCCTACGTCATAGGCGAGATGTGGATCGGGGTCTGCGTGGCTGTGGTCATCGATCTGGTGCCGAGTGATCTGACGGCGTCGGCGGTGGCCGTTTACTTCTTCATCATCCAGATCATAGGCGGCAACATGAACCTGTTGGTGCCACCGATAGAACACCAGCTCGGTCTGCGGTACGCCCTGTTGATCACCTTCCCGGCCATGTACTTGCTGGCTGCTCTGCTATTCACCATCACTTTGGCGGTTTACGTCCGCAGTAAGAGGTCGAAGGAGAAGGCACACGAAAGTGGCGGTCACCTGGTCGCCAGAAGGAGCACCATTCCCGACTGCGAGCCGCACTTGGCACGTATCGTTAATGGCGACGTCAGCGATGTCGTGTTCACACAGTCATCGGATCTACTGCGAGAAGACGACATCCTGGCTCGGTCACACGCGCTGATGTTGGAAAGTGCCGAGCAGACTACGCAGCTGTAGAAAAGCTGTCATTGACAGCCGTCAAAACTGATCATCGTAGGGCCCTTTGCTAGCCCACATATGGTGGTCGGTGAATAAAGAAGATACTCTACTCAAATGATATGCTCATAAATGCATATATTGTTGTTTGTTATGGTAATAAAATTAAATTTTTAAAAAACCCTTGTAAGTTTTGGATGAGTGTGAAGGAGATGCTTACGAACTGATTCAGTGTTTGTGAATTTTTTTATAACACCGTAAAATGCTGTAAAATAACCGTTTTATTTCCAGACATCTTTTGGTATGACAATAATGATAATAATTGTAATAATAATATTTTATATAGCGCCTTCATCAGCTTGAATTGCGCTATAACGTTTTACACGGAAAACAGAATTAAAATATATTCTGGCTCACACAATGTGGACGCATTTTATACATACATATGCTGATTGATAGATATTATACATTCTTTACTTGCAGCAAATATAATATGATTAGATAATTTATTCCATGGCATGGAAACTGATGCTCCGAAAGAGTTCTTTCCATGCATTGCTGTGTGGCCCTTTGAAAAGCGAGCGAGGCTTGGATCGCATTAGTCTCACTGGTATATGCTTTTGGATCGGATCGCTCAGATACACTGGTGCTGTTCCATTCAGTACTTAGAATATATGAAATGTTATCTTGTTTATTGACCCGAGAAGCACAGGAAGCTAGTGCAACTGAAACGAAACCGTTATATGTTCCATTTTACGAGTGTATGTTACCAGACAGGGATCACAGTTCTGTGCTTACTGCAGGCGATTTGTCAGAACGAAAGGGGTATTATATAACAATGCATTGCCATAGTCCCAGGGTTGAAAAAAAATCAAGATTTAAAAAAATTCATGCATTTCCTAACACACAATTAGTATGACCATTTATTAATTTCACCAACTGTTTTAGTATATATGTTACAGTTAATCAATATAATCAGGTAATATGTATATTACCTGAAATATTGAGTTTATACGTCTATTGATAATTGAGATGTAAAACAGATTACAGGAATGTGACTATAACTCATAACCTATATGAACCAACTTATTTATAATTAGCTGATCGGTGCCAGCTCCGTGTCACGTTTCAGTTGGCACTACTACGACAATACTTTGCGATACAACACAATCAGCTACGGATATCGATTTATCCCTCAAGGATTGAACATTTAGACAACATACTGATGGAGGGACCCCAACCGTCGATAACATGCATAATATGAACATTAATATTCATTGACCAGTCTCTATCCGGTTTATAACGACGGTCCACAATAACTGTAATAGATTTAGATCAAAAATCAAAAGACAATGTATTAACAATTGAATGGACAGTAAACAACGCATTCGTCGGCTTACTGTCAGCTAGCGAAATAAGGTTGCTAGTATTTATCTCAAGTCTATAATGATAATCAATACCTTATTGATGGTTAATTTGACACATTTACTATGCTTTTTTTAATTCCTGCTAGCCTGGGTTCCATTGACCCGAAAGAAAACTAAACCGAGCATTCAGTGGTGTTTGAATGGGTCGCCATGACCAAACAGCACTGACTTCCGGTAGTGGAAAAAAGTAACGTTGAAGCGGCTGCGCTTCGAGTTTTGAACCTATGAATACGGACATTTATTGTGATGTGTGCATTATCATTTTGTGTGTGCAGACAATTTGTATTATTCCTGTCTTATTATATGCCATGAAATATTTAAATGTCATTTTACGTAAGTCCGTAGATCTAGTCTAGCTGGGATCAAACGCCAGAGACAGAAGGGGGGTTGTCGAATAGGCTAAATATAATAATAATAATAATAGTTAAGGTTAATTTCCCGCCAAAAGCGCTTTAACAGTTATTTTAAATGTGTTCCTTATACTTACCGATGAAAAGATATTCCTTTTGTATTACTTTTACTTCCATGGCTTATGCAACCAACGACACAACAATAATTCACCATGTTTATAAACCCGATTTTGCAGTCTGCGTTCCTTTTTTCCACGACCGGAAGTTGAGACCTGTTTGCCATCAAATTGGCGCCCGTGTTCGGTCTAGTTTTCTTTCAGGTCAATACTGGTTCCCTGTCTTGTGTGACGACACGTACGCCAAGGTCTCGAAACGGCGACTTTCTCATCCCATTTGGACGCTTGTTTACAACGTCTGGACTTGGTGAAGGTATGAGCAACAGTCAGGACTGATTACAGACAATAACATTCTAACATATTACAGAAGAACACTGATCTAGGACAAGATACACAAAGTCAAAGTTTCATCTCTAGTTGTAGATAGATGTCCTGTAAACATTCATCTATCATTCTGGAGATTTGTGAATCCAGATCTAAAAAGGCAAACTGCGCTGTTCAATGGGCTTGTTCTATCTTCAGATAACTTCGTTGAATGGCAGAGTAACCGAATGACCAATCAGGAATGGATTTAGTTTTAGGGAATTCAAAAATAACGCAAACATATTTTTAACTTAATAAGTATGTATTATTGCCTTCTACATACTTAGGTTTTTGGTACATAACTGATGATGGCTTCAAGAAAAGAGAACTCAGAGTGTGTACTTGTCTCCTCTTGAGGATCGGTTTGTTTCATGACTAGCAAAAGGAACGTTCCGTCATCAAACAATAATAAATTTCATCAAGTATTTTATAGGAATATGTGATTCATGATCTGATTACACAGAGTACACGTAATTTGTTGCCACGTTTGAGTCCAATGATCCCTAAACGAGTGTAAGTGAAACCATTTCCACATTTCACAAGTCTCCACAATTTCACAAGTCTCAACAAAATAATGTACATTTAAGTGGGCAATATTTATATCAAATAAAATATTTATGGTGTTATCACATTAACGTTGGTTGTGTTATTTAATACTATTTATTAAAAAGAAATAACACAACGTCGCCTAGAGTATCGTCTACTTCATCTGAATCTAGTCATTGAACTATATATATATATATATATATATATATATATATATATATATATATATATAATAATCGAGCTATAAAGCTGTTCCTACTTTATATATCTTCGTCCAATCGCAGAGTAACATACATGCCAATGAAGAGCGGACTTCACTTTAAGCATTTCAAAAATTACGTAATATGTTTGTACAACATAATGTCGGGAAATCGGTATTATTACCGAGTACTTATTCAGGTTGTACTTTTCACTTCAATCTTCTTTGAGATTGGTTAGTTTTACGATTAGCGGATGAGCCGGGTTTTAAGGAACGTTCTGTTCTGTTCCAAAAATGGTGACAAATCTTGGCGAGTATAATAAAGGAACTCACGATTCAGGATCTGACTACAGAAACTGTACGGAGTTTACTTCACCATTCGAATGCAACGATGGCACGCAATCATTCCCACAGAAAAGATGAGAAACCATTTCAAAATTTCGCAGGTATAGTATACAATATTTACAAAAGCATTTGACTGTAACCCATTTCAGCCATGAGCTTTCCGTATAGGAAGTCGATTCACAAATACTAAAAAAATAATTACCGTTACTTTTAAAACGATACTAAATTTTTAACTGGCGGTGAAAATGAATTATAGGTAATATTTATTGTGTCCTTTGTGTTTCTTCTTCATTGTATCTTAGACGTCTTTTTCATCCCAGATTTTATATATCCTTTTCTGTCTTCATGATGACGGTATAGCAGTTAATTACAAATCCCTGGAAATTGCACACCCTAGGGTTTGTAATTTTCTAGGAAATCACAACACCCCCACCCCCCTGGAAATAGCACTCCCCCAACCCAACATTGCTACCGACTGTACTAGCACCCTATTCTCATATATATATATATATATATATATATATATATATATATATATATATATAACTCGATCTCCCTTTTTCTAACGGTGACGGGGAGAGATAAAAATATAACCACTTTTATATCACAACTGTGATAATAATCAAAATTCATAAAAACGATAAATATATTTGTGCTGATGGGTAGAAAAGGTTGTAGTTAGAACATAGAATATGGTAAAATAGAAATGGGGCAGCTCTTCCATTGTTTTGTGATACTATTGAATGGATACATGTTCGACGGAGAGAGGTTAGGAACAGAGGCAGTGAATTTTACCACATGAAGAAATGGGCTCATTTGTTCTAAAATTATTTTTAGTTATTAGATTGAAACCTGACCTATGAGATGAAATACTTTTTGTTACAATTTAACAGACATATTGTACTTTAAGCCGTTCTTAAACACAAACATAATTAATTTTGTGCAAAGAAATATAAAAAAACAAACAATTTGATCCATTTTCAACGTATAGATATATGTTGTTCATATTAAAATCACATATGGCAGGAAGGCTTATGGTGAGAAGCAATTAAAAACACCATCACTACTGGTATATGTGGTATATTATAAAGGGGGTTTATGATTTCCAGGGGGATATGTAATTTCCTAGGAAATTGCCAATCCCCATGCCCATGTATGTGCATAGGGGTTCGCGATTTCCTAGGAAATCACGAGTGGTGGTTTGTAATTTACAGGGTGTGTGATTTCCTGCTTCCACGGTAATACAATGTGTTTTATCGATGTGTTCACATTGAGGAAAATATTCAAAGCAGGTAAGGTGTAATGGAAATAATTTCATCATTGAGGCAATAATGTAATCTATTGGTACTAATGTAAGTGAAGGAAGTGTGAGTATTGGTTTAAAAAAATGTCAGTTGATCTGTAATAAATGTGGCTATGCGTCTGATGTTGTCGGTGATCCGGATCACGATGCTCTTATTGCTAGGAAAACATGGCTGACTGGTAATGTTTCAAAGGAGAATATTGTTGGTGATATGACTACAGCTGGAAATCCGGTTCATCGTTTTGGCCGGACTCATCTAAAAGGTGTAGGGGTCGCCATTGTCTTTCGTGATTCTTTAAAGTTTGAAACCCCACCCCCAGCGCTTTCAGAAGCAAAGCCCTTCGAAAATCATCAACTGGCATATATATCTGGAGAACTAAATGTTCATGTAGTGAATAATGAATGACTACACCCAACTAAGAAAAATACATGAAAGGTTTCTTCAAACAAATTTTGGAATTCTTTGACTCTCGCTACAATTAGCCGTCATATGACAAATGGATGCCACCATCACCAAATTGGGATGGACTATCTGTGTGACGTCATTTTCAAAATGGCTTCCGTGAAATTAGCGAAATTACGTTTTCGCCTATAACTCGGCTTCTAGGATATATAGAGACGATATAGGTATCTTCGCTGATGTTTTTGAAGATGGGGCATACAATGATGACACTGACAAATTGCTATGACTCTTCGTTAACAATAAATTCAAAATGGCTCTCATTGAAACCAGCGAAAATCACATTTCTGCCATATTTTCACTTTCAGGGTAAATAGATAGCTGCTCTTGGGCTTTAGGCCTACATTATCATATACGTGATTTAGCCTCGTTTTATTTAATACCTGTCAGCCATCATGCAATTCCAAATGGCTGCCAATATTGCCAGAATTCGTATTGTAGTCAGTCATAACTATATAATAACTTCATCAATAATGGACATATACCGAAATAAAGACCTGTATTCAAAGTTAAAATACGACACAACCTCATTAAATCATCAAACAAAACAAAAGCTAAATTACAGAAGGAAATCTTAACTTGACTAGAAATATAATGACAAGAAATAATAGGATCATTATCACAAATGTAATGAGTTATTGTCATAACTACTATATTAAACAATAATTGTCAATAGAATTTTTTAATAAGAATAATCTTGTTAATCAGTCCACATAATACCCACAACCTACGATAGTTGTACAAGTGTTAACTCATCTCCAGTATTATCATAGACATAGATCTCCACGTATTTAACAATAAATTCAACAAAACGCAGCATTTATGTGTACAACTCTCTTCAATTAATACAGGCACCATACATTGTGTATAATTATACATTAAATTGTTTAGCCAACATACATTACGAATTTCTACACATTACACATTTTATTTACATTTCTTTTCCAATCATCATTAGTAGAGAGTAGTTACTAGTAGGATGTAGGGATGCTTTTAGCAAATGTTGACATTACTCGTGTTCTCATCGGAATTGATACATCAACATATCTTTCATAGCAATCAGACTTCCAGTCCCCCATTAATTGTATTATCTCACCTGTAATGCCAATCTAGGGCATAAAACGTTCCCCTCCTCTTCTAAAACTGTGATTACTATAGCCTGTTCCCAGAGCTAACTGTTTTAATAACTCTTTGAGATCTTTGTGCATTTACTATATGTAAGTGGTTTAGTACCCACCAGGGTTGTGAAAGTAAACACAGGATCTGACCCTGCTGAACGGAACTAAGCAAAAACATCCATTTCAAGGCTCCTACTGGACACAATGGGTGATTAGGGATCTCCGGCAGTGGACCATAAACACATCTTTGCTTGAATTGAAGAGTTTTGCGGAATTGATTACTAGCACCACTTGTCCCGATGAACTTATGAAATGCCTGGTCTATTTTTATGCAGCGATGGTTGTCAGTATTTTTGAAGTTTTGCCTGAATAGTTTTATCACGATTTATACCCTTTAGTAAGGTATCTAGAACAAAATTAGCACACAGAAGATTTGGTATATTTGCTTCCAGGTGAAGCACCCTAATTATGCTGAGGTAAGCTGGTATTGACCGCGGAGCCAATCTCCTGGGGAGAAATGCTCTATACCGTAACAGATTAGCTTGTGTGACAGGAACTGGACAACAGTTTACATTATTACAAAACGATAAATAAGATTTTAACTGGGACGCATATGGTTTTTTACCGTAGTGACGACAAATGCTAACTGTTTGCAGTGAGCTATTTCTTCATCCAACGACATTTGCAACCCCAGACTTCCTGGCAAAAATGGACATGATGCTTTCATTAGACATATGATACATACATCTAGTTAAAACTTGATGCATCGAAATTATTATTACAGTCCAAACCAAGCCGACATACGAACCATCGTCTAAGACGAGGGTAACGTTAACGAAACTTTCAAAGTTATATAAGACAGAATATATATGTAATTCTCTGACCCACGGCAGTAGTTGTTGGTCCCTACAAGACCCTTTTACAATATTTGCTTTAGCCGTCTTATTATCTGTACAAAATAATACTTTTGAGTCCAAAGGGGCCCCATGACGAGCTGCTACAGTACGGCTGTAATTGTTTCTTTTACATTAATGTGTACATTTGACAAATGAGGAAATTCACACTGCCAACCCCAGTTACAAGCTACAAGCATCCAATTGGACAAAATTTACATGAGGATTACACAAGACACGTTTACACGGGGATGCACCCAGGATTATGATAATAAAATATCTCTTTAGCTAAATCCGCCTGCTGGTTTGGCTTTTGCAATGGGCCCAAATGAAAAGTACCGAGATCCGGGACGCGGCCGTCCGTCCCGGACCTCGGCCTTAACAAAGTTCTCTCTTTTTCATGTGGTCTCAAATCTTACTTTATTCCTCTACTCAAAACTGTACAAAAACAATACACTCCTCGAAACTATACACTCCAGAACCACCACCTCTACTCCACCTTCTTCCCCAAAATCTACAAAAATCCAGAATATATATAGGCTATCTGCTAGATATACAAAGGGGTTAAGATCCATCCTGATATTGTTACAAACATTATTTATGCCCAAAGAACTGTAGATTTGTAGATCTACCTGTCTTCGAAGCGTGATATTTATATTGTGGTGTGGTGGTAGTGGACGATAATCATGACACAGTGGCGATCATCTGCTTAACAGTTTCATCCCTGGTACAGCGACGTTGACGACGTTCCGGAGTCATTATCTTTCATCACAGGTATATCTTGACCCCCCCCCACTATTAATGATGTCAGGACGTAACAGGACCGGATTTAGGACTAGCCTTACAAATTTGTAAAGAAACATTCAGGCTGACAGGAATGTATCAATAAAAAAAAAACATATTTCGCGCGTGTCGACCAAAATGTCGAGAAAACAAGTACTGCTTCAAAGCAAAAGGTTCCAAAATCTCATACGATTACACAGGTTGATGACATCAGCTTATGGCCAGAGCGTATGCCGAAGTAATTAATTGACTATTGGGCTGTGAAAAGCGATTTGTGAAGTTGTTGCCAAATCAAAGACACAAGGCTCAAGAAATGTTTGACGGATTGGTGAAATTCATTGAAGACTATAGCATTGACATCCAGAATTGTCGTGGGCAATCGTATGATAACGGCTCAGCAATGAGTGGGAGATACAATGGTGTACAAACTAACGTGGCAGCTGAAAATCATCAAACAGTTTGGATAACCTGTGCTGGACATTCACTTAATCTAGTTGGACAAGCAGTTTGCATCCTTCTTCTCTCATTTTCAGGAGATAGGGAGAGACCATTTCCTTTACACATTATTGATGAATAAGATAGTTGTGGATACATTTCCAAATGTCGAGATAATGGTACGAATGTACTTGGTGCTTATGGTAACAAATTGTTCTGGATAACGTTCATTCAATAAACTGAAGTTCATTAAGAACAAACTCAGTACAGGTGGGTCGCTGAACATGCGGAGTGAAAAACGAATACAGCTGAATATTCACCAGAATGCCTCATATGGCACGATATTATTTCTCTGGGCCTGAATTTTCACGAACGCACAATTAAGATATCCACGTATTGTAATGTCTTTAGAACTGAATAGAATCACAGTTTTGATGAAATTAAGATATAAAAGTACTAGAATAAATCTTATCTACAGGTTAAGTAAGAAATTACAAATTGTGGAGTAATACGAACATTTACAATGAATTGCTTAAATAATGCAATGAAGTTTATTATTACAACAAACATCAACTACAAATACTTAAGTACAGACTGTATATTTACCTATAGGCCATACTTCCTAGATTGCATTATGATATCTGTATGCGATCCGCTATGATAGCCATTTATTCTTCGCTGTAGTACACCAGAGACCGCACGTGACCTTTACAACAAAAACAACCCTCCCATTGACGTGTATTCAATCAATGTTCTCGTATATACTTAATAAAGGAATAAATCACCTTCCTCCAACACATACACTAGGACATATTCTATGACGTAGGCGAGTATCGTTTATTTACATTAACGTGATGTTTTACGCGTCTTAAATATTAGATATCATGTTTATATTAATACGCCTATTGTGATCACGGGGGTCCATATGTCGTCATATTCGAAAATTACATAATCGAAACGCTTTAGCCTTAAAAGGGAAAAATAGAAAGACACTGCGATAGGGGAGTTCCCATAAGTGACGTCATCTTCGGTAGAGGTCGTCTGTATTCGCATATAACTGGTGACTCCCATGCCGAAAATTGAATCCAAAATAACCCGCCACTTTACAGATTTCTGTATTTGAAATTTACCTCCTTAGCAAAGATTAGTTTACCAATTTGGCCCTCACTTCTTTCTGTAGTAATTTATTGCTGTTTTGAATCATTATATCATAGTCCTTGAGACACCCCCCCCCCCCTCATCGCCATCGGCAAGGTACCAGTACAGAGGGAGAATAACTTATTACGGTGTTGCTAAAAGCCATAGGCTGATGTAAATGCGATCATTACAACATCACTCAAATAGGATCAACTCCAGCGGATTCTTTTATCAATATTACCCTATTTATCGTTGTCAGCGCTTGCTGCGATCCAGATTGGAAAACAAAACAAACCTTTCCCAGTGATTTGAGGCCATGCATCCGAGTCACCAGCTACCTGGATTAACCCAAGGGTTTTGTATATTACTTTATTGCTATGTAATTACATTTATCGTACTCTACAGTTTCAGCCACCTACGCCTTTCTCTTACTATTAGCAAATTGATATAGCTTCTTTTCTTTATTACAAATAAACATACCAATAATGTGCATAATATTTAAATATTGTGATTGAAAGCAAGCGGTATGGGGCTCAATGAAAAATTATGTGAAACACCTGTGTAAAAACAACATTTTTACTTTGTGGTGTAAGCACTCAGAAAAATATAGTAATTTATGTACACAGAAAAACAATATATTTCCGTTACACATCTAAGTATGAAAAGATTTATATATTAAGTTCCATAGTGAATCTGTATTAAGTATTCAAATAATTCCGTTTATCAGTGGCTTAGAAGGTATACCAAATTAGAAAAGTGAACAATTGCCCAGAAGTAATGGAAAAATATAAGTTCAAACTGTTTAGATGCACGAATGTATAACTTGCACAAGTGTGGGTTTTAACACAAACAAATACGCTGGCATGCATCCACATACTCTAGCAGGCACGCACGCTACCACAAACGTACTTACTTACTTGCACGATTTTCTATCCTCATATCTAAAATATTTGAGAATTCTTAAATCTATCTGCCAGAAGAGAAATGTTCGTTTTTGATATTAGTTTATTTTGATGTATTTTCTGTTGGCGTTAGCAAGCTTACTAAAGCTGCACAGAAAGATGTTATCTAAAGATATGATAAGATATAGCAGACATTACGGAAATATGATCCGAGCGTCACACGGATGTCATTTTGGTATTACACTGACATCACATTAACGTCATATCAATGACATGCATATATATATATATATATATATATATATATATATATATATATATATTAAACACGCATGGCGCTTTAATTTAGATCCCACCACACCTAACTGCATATACTTAGGGACGCTAAATTAGGCGTGAATGAACGTTCACTTTGTGATGAACGGAAACGTATGAGGATTAGCTGTTAGGTTCGAGTAAATCGTAGTATTTACTCAGGTTTGAGACGATATTTCGTTCTAGTCCAGTAATAATCCATTGCGCAGTATTGCTATTTTGTTTTTATTTTAGTTAAATCACTTCAGTGAGTCCATACTGAGTTAGTGTACATTCTCTTTGTTATGAACAAACTGTAATGTTTGTTAACACGCTGAGGCTATATATAGGGCTTGAATTTTCACTTAGGTTAGAGAAGAACTTCGACGCCAGACCAGTCGGACGTGTATTGATACATGGTTCATATAGGTAGGATTTATTCAGTTATTCGAACCCAGAATAAAGCTGAGGTCAGCATCTGAGGTGTCGAAATGTTTTATATACAGGTTTATTTTGGACCACAGAAAATTACTGTTGAATGTAAACTGTGGTGTCAAAATAGTTTATGATATGTATGTAGCAAGTCACCATTGAACCACACGCACCTGTTGTTTGCTGCGAGCTGTGGTATCAAATGGTATGTTTTTTACGTGCTTCCGCTTTTTGTACGTAGCCTGCATGTAGCCGCTTTCCTGTGGGCGTGACATATTTGTCGCGTACGAAAAGCGAATTAGCTGGTTCCCACAGGCTGATGAGTAGACCAGACACATGCTTAGGTATACGCACACATCTATCAATATGTGGAGGTATGGAACATTTTATTTTTAGATTAATGTATGTATAGTTGTATTTGTATTTAGATTTATGGAGGTAGGTCTCGAAGGATGTTTAGATATGTTGATGCTCTGTGCCTGATGCCTCTTTATATGTACCCTAAAACACGCACGCACGCACGCACCCACGCACGCACCCACGCGCACACACACTGCTTCTACAAGCAGAACATTCAAACTTAAATAGAATAAATAAATCAATGACTCAATATAAAGAAGTCAACATTATACCAAAATTAGATGAGAAGGTCTTCCAGACTTCTTCCAGTGATATTCATAATAATGAATGGAGTGAAGACATGGCCAATGCTATGCTACGTCACTGGTTAAGTTATTTAAACTAAATGATCCAGAAGGTCAATTTGACCCCTGTTCTAACAATAATCGTAATATAATTAATCTTTCTTCTTATATGCTTTCGGAAAAGGAGATTAATTTAATAAGCAAATGTTTGTCATTTGTCCCTACCCCTGATATTGATAAAACAGCAATCACAAATGCGGTGTTTAACGTGGGTAGAAGATTAAAAATTAAATATTTTTTTAGATGTTGCAGTAACAACTATTTTAAAAACAGTAAGATGTTTGTGTTGAAATCCAACTGGATCCCAACTGATAAAGTAATAGACCCATATCTCCTTCAGTGTATTTCAAACTTCACATCAGAAATAAAAAGCTTAACCATTCTGAAGGAAAAAAATAATATAGACCAGTCGGAATCATTAGCTCTCAGAGATATCCGCAAAAAATAAGAGTTTAGTATTTAAAAACGCAGACAATGGTTCAGCAACAGTGATAATGGGTAATAAGTATTATTTTTGAATGCTTCCTAAAATTCATAAGGCATTTAACAGTTGGACTTTTCCAGATAAGATGCCACCTGGTAGACCTATAGTATCTGACTGTAATAGTGAATCTAACAATGCTGCAAGTTTCATCGACAATATTCTTAAACCACCTGCAATGAAGCACCCTTCTCATATAAAAAACACCTACGATTTTGTAGATAAAATTGCAAAACTAGTCAAACCTGATGGATGCTTGCTTATAACATTAGATGTTGAGAGCATGTATACAAATATTGACCATGCTAAAGGGCTTAATGCAGTGAGTGAAGCACTTCAATTTCGAGGTCCCTTATATGACGGTATAATGCAACTCCTTGAATTATCATTAAAAAATAACGATTTTCTCTTTAACGGGCAATGGTATATTCAGGCCACTGGCACTTCAATGGGTCGAGATTGGGCTCCTTATGCCGACATATACATAGCTAAATTTGAGAAGGAGGCCTTATATAAAGCAGCTTTAAAACCACATACATACTATCGTTATTTAGATGATGTATTTATTGTGTGGCCCCACGGAGGATTTTTGGATAGTTTAAATAATCACGAACCACCGATTAGATTTAAAGCTACATTAAATAAGCAGAAAATTGATTTCTTGGATACAACCATATTTAAAGATCCAGAAAATGAAAATGGATTATTAACAAGGTCTTCTTTAAACCGACAGACACTCATCAATTCTTGCATAAGGATTCCTTTCACCCTAAACATACCTTTCAAGGAATCCTGAAGTCTCAGATCTCACGTTTTTTTAAGGATTTGTTAAAAAATTACAGATTTTGATGAAGCGTGGCAGATATTGTCTCATTCATTATGCAAAAGGAATTATTCAAAAAGATGGCTACGCCATATTAAAAGTAAAACTGTCCGTGAACTACAAATACAACAACGTCGTATTAATCCAACTAATCCTACAAATAGTCAGTGATGTTCAAAACCATGTGAGATTAGCAGATGTAGATCATGCGAGATATTGTGTTCTTGTCACAATATCATAAGTACAGTTATCAATAAAACACATGGAATAATAGGCAATTTAAACCGTAGCTCATCTAACATAATATATATCTGTGAATGTTTACGTTGCTCTAAACAGTATGTAGGCGAGAGTAATGGCGAACTTCGTGTTAGAATGAATGGCCACAGATTTGCGATTAATTCAAAAGTGATGTCTTCTGCGTTATTCACGCATCTTCACGAACATACACAGATAAATAAAGACTTGCCCGAACCATCTCTAGAAGATTATGATTTAATTCCGATTGAGCAGTTACCTACTACAGGTTCATACACTCAAGACAAGATAAATAGATTAATTCGGGAAACATTTTGGATAGATACCCTAGGTACATTAGAACCGGGAGGTCTTAATAAGAAAAGATATGAAGATGTTGTAAAACCTATGCAAAATGAGGACGTTGTCCCATTTGTGGTATCATTTTCAAAAACGGCTAACATAGCAGCAAGAATAATTAAAAAACATTATAAAATTCTCCAACAGAAAGAAGTGTTGAATGATTATGAATATAGAATCATAACAGCTTATTCTAAACACAAAAATCTAGCTAGTTCCTTGGTTTCTAGCAAAATGTAAGAAAATTAAAACTAGCTAGGGAATTCTGGTATAAATATTGCTGGCAAAGTAAATACTTTACACATGCACTTGATAAAGGTTTCTTATAACCGAAACTAGTCGTGCTATTTTGGGCTGAGTGAAAATACTATTATTTCTGCTATTGTCGGAGGTATTAGAATTATTATCATAATATATATTATATGTACTGATATATATGCTTTATTTCCAGTTATAGCTGCGTTATATATGTACTAATATATAAAAGTTGTTTTCTATTTAGGCAAATTATTGAATAATATAAACTGTTGTGTCATAGTAGTTATATTGTACATATATTAACTACATTATCGTTAAACCACACGCACGTGTTGTTTACAGCTAGCTCTGGTGAAGGTACTTTTTGTGTGTGTTTATATATATATATATATATATATATATATATATATATATATATATATATATATATATATATATATATATATATATATATATATATATATATAAACCTATGCAGTATATGTTTCGTAAAAACACATTAACCTTGCTAGATGTCACACCTATTTCGATTCATATTCCTATTTACACTACTTTCAAAAAGCTATGTTGTTATTATAAAAACAAATGTGTGTATTACTTTGGTATGTATGTATATGGTATAATCTGTGTTGTTGTTGTTTAATGTGGTCGTGTCATACGGCCTTCTATTAATTCATACAATGCTGTTTGGTGTGTTTATACCCAAAGAGGCGTTTGTTACTCCGGCATGTATTACCCTTGGGTATTAAGCAGCGGGTAGATATTTTTCTCCATATTATGTGTAATTAGGTTACACTGATATAGGAAATTTGTTAAATGTATAGCTATTATAATCTTTACCTGTCATTGGCAGTATCGTAGATCTGCCCGAAATCCGCTGTTTACGACCACGCATCAAATAGATCAAGCGGATAAGCGCTTTAATTTAGATCCCATCACATCTAACTGCTTATACTAAAGGGCGCTAAATTAAGCGTGGCTAAACATTCACTTAGTGATGAACGGAAACGTATGAGGATTAGCTGTTAGGTTCGATTAAGTCATAGTATTTACTCAGGTTTGAGACGATATTTTGTTATATTCCAGTAATAATCCAGTGTACAGTATTGCTACTTAGTTTTTCTCTTAGTAATTTCGCTGCTTTCATATGTAAGTAGTGTAGTGTAGTGTAGTCAGCAAACTTTTAGGGCCCAGTCTCTCACTCCGATTAGACAACTTGCTATGCTGGACCTATGGACGTCTGTCTATACGATTGATATAGGAAGGATTTGATTGGTTATTCGAACCCAAAATGAAGCTGAGGTCAGCATCTGTGGTGTTGAAATGTCCCTATTAATAGGTTTCTTTTGAACCACGTCAAATTATTGCTGAATGTTAATTGAGGATTAGCTGTTAGGTTCGAGTAAATCATAGTATTTACTCAGGATTGAGGCGATATTTCTAGCCCAGTAATAAGCCATTGTGCAGTTTTGCTACTTTGCTTTTTGAGATAAATCGCTTTTGTACGTGGCCTGCATGTAGGTGCTTTCCTGTGGGCGTGACATTTTTGTAGCGTGCGAAAAACGAATTAGCTGGGGCTCATAGAATGATGAGTAGCTCAGACACATGCACATGTATACGCATATATGTATCGATATATGGAGGTGTAGAAGATTTTATATTTAGATTGATGTATGTCTAGTTTTATTTATATTTAGATTTATGGAGGTAAAGGTCTAAACTGATGTTTAAAGATGTTGATGTTTTGAAGCAATACCACTATATATATATGCACTCACATGCACGCACATACATACGCATGCATATAAATAACGCACGCACACAAAACACACACACGACACACACACATGTACATATACACGGACACACACATACACACGCTCACATGCGAACATACATACGCATACACATGCACATACACATGCACATAACACATGCTCACGCTATGCATATATATATATATATATATATATATATATATATATATATATATACTACCACCTGGCGTTTTTAATTTGTTACATTTAAAAAATTACATCAAATACTATTCCACTTAACTATGTTGAATTATTTTAAATTTCAATTATTTCTTGGTTCGATTTGAAGCCAAACGAATGGAATCTGACGAATGGAACCGATGTCGGCCTTCATACCTTATTACTGTATCCATCAACTTAAAACACTACAGTGATTAATAGCTTTGTAGAGAATGACATAGATAAACATTTCATAGTTGGTTCAGGAATTTAAATCAGTGTCACCAGCAACATATCACTAAATGGTACACCATATATCAGGACAGATGAGAACAATAACGAGAGGTGAACAACTAATGAAGAACAATTATTGATCAGGACATCAGATATCAAATTATTTGTGACATGAAATTTATTAATCTTCAAGTTAAATCTAAAATAGTACTTAGTCGTCCTTGCATCTATCAAACTGTTTCCTGCTTTTCCCCTGCTCAACACAAAATATAATATTAATTTTTTTTACATCTTGGTAGTATCGCCAGTAGAGTATAAATTCGATTTATGTCTCTTCAAGTAGCTCATAACTACGAAAGCAATAGCTAGAGCTGTTCTAGCTGTTAGTTCTTCGAGTTGTTTGTCACGATTGTTTTTGTAATTGGTTTTCCTAGTTGGTTTTCTGTTTCCAGCATGGTTCTAGTTGTTTTAACACTGAACCATGGCATATTGCCAGTCTTACCTTCACGGGAGATTTACTTTCCAGTATTTGTTCATTTTTATCACTTGTATCCACATTGCATGAAACTTGTCGTTTTCCCTAACACTACACAAATATATAATCACTACACACATAAATGTACCGTTACCTTATCTTGATGTAAAACTCGTCATAGATAAAAACTATATGTTAGCCTATTATAGGTCTGATCCAATCTGGGAAACTGTCTCTAAGTTAAAGTCTATTAATTCCAGCAGAGCGATAACCTTCTCACCTCTTCACAGTCTTATACATATAACTAAATCTCGTAATATGTTTCTTAATATTTGTATACTACTAGCAGGTGACATTCATATGAATGCAGGCCCCCCTATCCTGTAAAATAACTGCTTGGCTACCAGCAACGTTAGGTCCGTCCATGATTAATCAGCCAGTATCACAGACTTGGTAATATCTAAGAAATTGGATATTCTCGTCCTCACTAAGACTTGGTTTAGCCTTCATGACACAACCTCTTGTATTTCTGATATCTCTCCCACCATGACTATTCCTGTTACTACCAAGCACGTTAGATTAGACGTGGGGTGGTGTTGGCTTTCTGGTATCTTCCTGGAATAATTTCATCCTTCTTTGTTGGCTTTCATGATTTATTATAAAACATAGTCACTATTCATCCTTAATTTTTCATCCTTCGTGATTTCAACCTTCATTTGGATACACAGTCTACTGCTACATCCACATTTAATCACATCTAAGCAAGCACATAAATTAACAGGTCTAGATGTACTAAACAGTGCCATTTCTGCGATAGACTCATAAATAAAGCTAAATCTGACTTTTAAAGGCACATGATCTCCAACAACTCTAACAATCCTCATCAACTCTGGAACTGTATAAATAGGACTCTCTATAGAAGACTTCTGTTTCTCTGGCCGTTCATGATTCAAGTAATTCACTTTGCTGTCAAACTGTCCAATATAAGCTGTCCCACTTACAGAAGTAAGGAAGATTAGGATCCAGCGTGATGGTCGCCAAGTAAATACTGGCACCATCATCCTCATGTTCGGACTCTCCGTCCTACCTACTTCTGTAAAAATGGAATTTCTTAGGGTGAAGGTTGATCCCTAGATCCCTAATCCACTGTGGCGCAGAATCACCTGTAAGCAAGAGCTTACCTTTGCCAAATGTGGCACAATAGGTAAAACACGATGGCAATAACACCCACATTATCGCCCAAAACACGTATAACAATTTGGAGGATATTCTGAATGGGTCCTCCATGGACTATGATGACCTAGATAATCTAGGTCGTGGCCAAACGGGGACCATTTCAGAATAAATGTATGAAAAGTGCAAACGTAATTAATTTTAGAAATTATTATTTTTTTCATATATCCTCTGGCTGGGTCAACATTATGATAAAAAAATTAACTCCCCACCGACAAATTATTTTAAAGACAAATCTGCAGGCAGTTGCTGTGACACTGTGACTTCAGAAGACCATGAAATGTGTTCAGTATATATTCCACCAAGCTATTAACTTGGTGGAAATGAACTGGATGATTTGATAAGCCAGCTTCCTCCTCCTTTTTATTTTAGCTGGCGATATGAATGCCCACAGCACCATATGGGGAAATGCACAAAATAATAATAAGGGCAACACATTAGAAAACTTCATTGAACACAATGAACTGTGCTTGTGGAATGATAATACACGTACATATATTCGTCCAGCAACTGGGCCATCATCTGCCATAGACTTGTCACTGTATAGCCCATCATTGCTTCTTGATTTTGAGTGGTCTGTACATGAGGATCTCTGTGGCAGTGACTATTTTTCAACATTCCTGCAATATAATAACAAGGCGGCACTTTTAAATACACCAAAATGGAGTTTAAAAAGCAGGCTGGTACAACTTTAGATTTAAATGTAGCCAATAAATTAATGCAAATATTTTTGATACATGGAGGTGTAGAAGATTTTATATTTAGATTGATGTATGTCTAGTTTTATTTATATTTAGATTTATGGAGGTAAACGTCTAAACTGATAGTTTAAAGATGTTGATGTTTTGAACAATACCACTATATATATATATATATATATATATATATATATATATATATATATATATATATATATCCTAAAAAGCACACACGCACGCGTACACATATACACACACACGGAGGCACACACACATGTACATATACACGGACACACACATACACACGCTCACATGCACGAACATACATACGCATACACATGCACATACACATGCACATAACACATGCTCACGCTTGAAGAACAATTATTGATCAGGACATCAGATATCAAATTATTTGTGACATGAAATTTATTAATCTTCAAGTTAAATCTAAAATAGTACTTAGTCGTCCTTGCATCTATCAAACTGTTTCCTGCTTTTCCCCTGCTCAACACAAAATATAATATTAATTTTTTTTACATCTTGGTAGTATCGCCAGTAGAGTATAAATTCGATTTATGTCTCTTCAAGTAGCTCATAACTACGAAAGCAATAGCTAGAGCTGTTCTAGCTGTTAGTTCTTCGAGTTGTTTGTCACGATTGTTTTTGTAATTGGTTTTCCTAGTTGGTTTTCTGTTTCCAGCATGGTTCTAGTTGTTTTAACACTGAACCATGGCATATTGCCAGTCTTACCTTCACGGGAGATTTACTTTCCAGTATTTGTTCATTTTTATCACTTGTATCCACATTGCATGAAACTTGTCGTTTTCCCTAACACTACACAAATATATAATCACTACACACATAAATGTACCGTTACCTTATCTTGATGTAAAACTCGTCATAGATAAAAACTATATGTTAGCCTATTATAGGTCTGATCCAATCTGGGAAACTGTCTCTAAGTTAAAGTCTATTAATTCCAGCAGAGCGATAACCTTCTCACCTCTTCACAGTCTTATACATATAACTAAATCTCGTAATATGTTTCTTAATATTTGTATACTACTAGCAGGTGACATTCATATGAATCCAGGCCCTCCTATCCTGTAAAATAACTGCTTGGCTACCAGCAACGTTAGGTCCGTCCATGATTAATCAGCCAGTATCACAGACTTGGTAATATCTAAGAAATTGGATATTCTCGTCCTCACTAAGACTTGGTTTATCCTCCATGACACAACCTCTTGTATTTCTGATATCTCTCCCACCATGACTATTCCTGTTACTACCAAGCACGTTAGATTAGACGCGGGGTGGTGTTGGCTTTCTGGTATCTTCCTGGAATAATTTCATCCTTCTTTGTTGGCTTTCATGATTTATTATAAAGCATAGTCACTATTCATCCTTAATTTTTCATCCTTCGTGATTTCAACCTTCATTTGGATACACAGTCTACTGCTACATCTACATTTAATCACATCTTACCAAGCACATAAATTAACAGCTCTAGATGTACTAAACAGTGCCATTTCTGCGATAGACTCACAAATAAAGCTAAATCTGACTTTTAAAGGCACATGATCTCCAACAACTCTAACAATCCTCATCAACTCTGGAACTGTATAAATAGGACTCTCTATAGAAGACTTCTGTTTCTCTGACCGTTCAGGATGCAAGTAATTCACTATGCTGGCAAACTGTCCAATATAAGCTGTCCCACTTACAGAAGTAAGGAAGATTAGGATCCAGCCTGATGGTCGCCGAGTAAATACTGGCACCATCATCCTCATGTTCGGACTCTCCGTCCTACCTACTTCTGTAAAAATGGGATTTCTTAGGGTGAAGGTTGATCCCTACATCCCTAATCCACTGTGTCGCAGAATGACCTGTAAGCAAGAGCTTACCTTTGCCAAATGTGGCACAATAGGTAAAAAACGGTGGCAATAACACCCACATTATCGCCCAAAACACGTATAACAATTTGGAGGATATTCTGAATGGGTCCTCCATGGGCTATGATGACCTAGATAATCTAGGTCGTGGCCCAACGGGGACCATTTCAGAATAAATGTATGAAAAGTGCAAACGTAATTAATTTTAGAAATTATTATTCTTTTCATATATTTTCAGAAGCCATTGACACTAGACCCTCTGGCTGGGTCAACATTATGATAAAAAAATTAACTCCCCACCGACAAATTATTTTAAAGACAAATCTACAGGCAGTTGCTGTGACACTGTGACTTCAGAAGACCATGACATTGTGTTCAGTATATATTCCACCAAGCTATTAACTTCGTGGAAATGAACTGGATGATTTGATAAGCCAGCTTCCTCCTCCTTCTTATTTTAGCTGGCGATATGAATGCCCACAGCACCATATGGGGAAATGCACAAAATAATAATAAGGGCAACACATTAGAAAACTTCATTGAACACAATGAGCTGTGCTTGTGGAATGATAATACACGTACATATATTCGTCCAGCAACTGGGCCATCATCTGCCATAGACTTGTCACTGTATAGCCCATCATTGCTTCTTGATTTTGAGTGGTCTGTACGTGAGGATCTCTGTGGCAGTGACTATTTTTGCAACATTCCTGCAATATAATAACAAGGCGGCACTTTTAAATACACCAAAATGGAGTTTAAAAAGCAGGCTGGTACAACTTTAGATTTAAATGTAGCCAATAAATTAATGCAAATATTTTCATTATTATCAGCTAAAACCGCTGTGAACTATTTACATTAGTGCTACATTTCGCAGCGATAATAGCGATACCCAAATCCTCTACAGTTCCAAGAAAGCTCCACAAGCCCTGGTCGAATGGAGAATGCGAAGAAGCTCTAAAAAAGAAAAAGAGCTCTAAGCCAATTAAAAAGAAATCCGTCTGAAGAAAATCTTACAAATTGTAAAATAGAATAGGCCAAGGCTCGGGGGTCATTCGCAGAAACATGCGAAATTCTTGGAAAGAAAATGTCTCCCAATTAAATGACAGAACTCCTGTGAATACAATATGGAAAATGATAAAGATAATTTCAGGTAAAGTTCAATGCCCTCCAATTAAACAATTAGAGAAAAATGGAAGCCTAATTACAAACATAAAAGAAATCTGGAATACAAAAAAATTACCCTTGAGCAGAATACATTTAATTTCATATACAAAATGAGGAAATTTATAATAAATAATTCTTAATGAGAGAACTACTGCATTCTCTCAAGAAAGCCCATGATACTGTCCTTGGACCTGATGATATTCACTACCAGATCTTAAAACAAATGCCTGGGCAATCATTAGAAGTCCTGCTCGATATCTACAATGAAATCTGGAATGGTGGTGACTTCCCTTCCGAGTGGAGAGAAGCCACCATCATCCCAATTCCAAAAGCAGGAAAAAATATCTGAGATTCTGGTAATCCAATAGCACTCATAAGGTGTATCTGTAAAACCTTTGAGCGGATGGTAAATACCAGGTTAGTCTGATATCTTGAATATCAAGCCATTCTCACAGCCAATCAGAGTGGTGTTAGAAAACGTAGATTTACCACATGCCAAAATTAATTTCCAAATTCCTGACTGGTAGAAACCTTTCTGTCCGTGTTGGTAATATCCTCTCTGATTCTTACCACTAACAAGAGGATGTACGACAAGGAAGCATCTTATCAGTAACATAATTCAGCAGGAAAATAAATAACATAGTAAAATGCTTACTGAATGGTGTTAACTGTTTCTTATATGTAGATTACTTCCTGATACACTACCAGTCGAAATATATGAATTCCATAGAAAAAATTCTACAGTTGTGTCTAAATAAATGAGAAAATTTGGGCTGATGAGAATGGCTTCAACTTCTCCAGGTAGAAAACAGTCCGCGTGCACTTCTGCCAACGAAGAAAAATTCACCAAAACCCGACTCTTAAACTATATGGGGTAAGCATTCCTGTTTTAAAACAAACTAAATTACTCAGCGGAATATTCCATAGCAAGTTCTCCTTCAGTACACACATAAATTATATGAAGGCTAAGTGCAATAAATCTTTAAATCTAGTGAAAGTCGTTTCACGATTTTACTGCGGGGCAGATCGAAAAACGCTCCTGCGTCTGTATAGAGCAGTCATTAGATCTCAACTTGATTACGGCTCGATTGTTTGGGTATCGGCTCGTAAATCATATATCAAAATACTCGACCCTATACACCACCAGAGTTTGAGAATAGCCACAGGGGCATTCAAGACCTCCTCAGTGGAGAGTCTGTACGTTGACTCTAATGAAGAATATCTCTACAGACGGAGAGAACGACTGTCTCTGAAATATACACATCAATTAAGTAGTTCCTACATTTGATATGGCGTTCAACCCAAAACTGCAAGATAACTTCTTTTTCAGACCGAAGACTCTCCCAACTTTTGGTATTAGAATTCGGTCTTTGAGAAAAGACTTAGAGATGGACCCATATCAAATACCTACCTACCTACCTACCTCATATCCCAATTTGGGATATGAGGTAGCTAAGAGAAGCTGGTCTTTTCCTTTTAATATAATCTATTTAAAGTGGGAACAACTAGTCAGTGGCATAACCTTATTTAGTATTTCCCATAGAGAAGCATGTCTTTTAACAGAAACGTAATTAATCATCTCTAGCCAAAACTAGTCATTATTCACCCTATTTTATCAAATTAAACACCATTTTCTAAGATTAATAATATAATTTTGTCTTTTTAACAAGCTTATACATCTATACACCAACGTTATTGTTTACACATTTACCATTTATACTTAACAATTTACACCTTTACATATTTACCCTTTATACATATTTTCTAATACGGTTTTATTTGCAAACGTTCTAGGACACTGAATGGCCTAAACCCCGACTTAAGCTTAATATTTAACTTTGTGGTAAAAAGATAAACTGATGAGGATGTTTCATCCAATACGTCAGCGAACCGTTTCGTTCTCCTTCCAGCAGCACTCAGATATTCAAAGATTCCCAATTTGTGAGATATACCTTACTGATATGTTGTTTGTCTGATAATCCGGTGCACCACCTGCTGGTGGGTGTCATTTCCAGACTAAGGTAATCTACCTATTCATGCTCTATAGAAGGAAAAAGAAGTCTTTGGTCAAGGCGAGTGACGACCTTGATACTGATGTAAGCGATGGAATGAAGTCGCAAGAATCATATAAACTGATAATTTGGGCGATATGAAGGAACTAAGTTTGGAATAATATTCAACTAACACTGTGGATAGGACATTGTGCCTTAGAAAACTAATAAATGCTAATACAAGTCTGACTTTGATAGATGAATATACTCCTAGAAATGTCCATTATTTATATTTTATGGTGATATCAGTACAATACATATAAATGAACAAGTCACATTGACACATAATATTCACGTTTGGGTGGGATATAGTGTAATCATGATTGTAACCATGATTACTTAATAATTTAATCGTAATCGCATACAATAATTTTCCATGGAATGGTAATCGTTATATTGTCAAATAATCGTAATTGATTACTGCGTTCCTGTAATCGCCTCAACTCTGACGTAGATATATAAATTGATAGATAGATAGATAGATAGATAGATAGATAGATATATAGATAGATATATTAAAATTAATGTCATATGGTACAATAGTATGGTCTTGGAAAGAAAACTTAGATAACTGCCCAAGAGATTAAAAACTGATAAACGTTTCATAATATCTTATTAAGCACACTTCTGATATAAACCAATTTGTATTGTTTAGAAGGTAATCTAAAGATTCTTATCATTCTATTATGGATATCATTTTGGCAATGCTTTTTGGGATAATTGTCATGACGACAAATACTCCAAGTCACAGTATTCTGAGATCAATCGTGTTAGGGAACTTGAAGTAGGAAAACCGGGCAATTGCTTAATGACATTAATCTGTGCAGAAGATGATTAGTACTACGCGGGAAATAGATATGGCTGATAATACATATCTTGAGACAGATAACTTCCGGGTATACGTGATTTTTGTTATTATTTTGACTTCGCTTGAATGAGTCTTTAGAATACTGACAGTTAACTATGAAGATTCTTACGTTGACCTTGTAAAATTACATTATCTTATCGCGTAGTTTAAAAAAGTAATGCGAGCAAAACATTAAATGACTTTAAATAAATGATTTCAGACATAAATTGGTACTGACAAACGAGACACCAAATTTAAAAGATCGTCTACTTCGGTATTGGGATAGTTTGTTCTGCTTAATTTGGTACATCCAGTAACATTACGAGCAGAAAATGAGGGAAGATGATATGAAAACGATTATTGAATTGCCTTTCCAGACAGAAATAATGTTGTCAGATCTATTGTTTTAATAACTTCTTCTGTCAAACAATATTAAACATATAATAGTGGGTTCCAGTCCAGTACCTTATCACAGGGTAAGCCATTTGTAGAAGAGTCCTGCATATCCATGATGGATACATTTGAGCCTTTTGCAGAGACTGATATCAGACAGTTGCTGAAAAGTTCACATCTAATGCTCTCTGTGCTGTTGACTCTATGCCTACTTGGTTTGTAAATGATTATCTGGATGTTCTGATAAGCTCAATAACAAATATAATTAATAAACCATTATCTCTTGGTGTTTTCCCAAGATCCATGAAAGCTGCCCTTGTAAAACCATTAATACAAAACCCACAGTATGGACTGTAATATTATAAACAATTACAGACCTGTTTCAAATCAGCAGATATTGTTGAATAAACTTGATATTAGGGGTGTTGAAAATGCATGAATAAATAGATATTTGATCAACCTTAAAGTTAAACAACTCGTTTCTTTCAATGATAATATTTTGCAGCTAACATAGTTTTATGTGGGGTTCCACAGGGACCAATCTTGTGACCACTTCTGTTTCTATTATATGTTAATGATATTGTTAATGTGTCTGATAATATTTTCCCAATATTATTTGCAGATGACACTAATATTTTTATTGACGGGGACAACCTGAATAATATAAATGTTTATATGAACAAAGAATTATGTAAGTTAGTACTATGGTTGAATATTAATCAATTATCACCGAATATTCGTAAAATGCACTTTATTGTATTTAGATCAAACAAAAGATACTGTCATTTCGATTTAAAAATAAATAGTCAAATTATTACTAGAGTTGAATCTATGAAATTTTGGGTAGTCGTAATTGATGAATATTTAACGTGGAGAGAACATATAAATAATTTGAAAAATTAAATATCCAGAGGCTAGAAAAATATTAAATATTACCACTCTTATATCACTTTATTATGCATTAATATACCCATACCTAATGTACTGTGTTGAAGTGTGGGGGAACTCTGTCATCTTACAATGGTGTGTTAATTATGATTCAAAAGAAAATTGTCAAGGTAATCATATCCGCATCTTTCATGCACAAACTTCACCAATTTTCAAAAAAATTAACATCAGGACATTCGATAATATCTATAAGTCCTTTGTATATATATTCATATTTAAAGTGACCAAACAATAACATCCTCAAATCTTTGATTCAATGTTTGTAAAAAATAAAAACATTCATAATTGTGGAACTAGACATGCTGAGTTATATTGTACTCCCCTAGCCAAGACAAACATAATGAAGAATTCATTAAGATGTGCTTGTGTTATCTATTGGAATAAATATGCTGTATAAAGCGATTGCAATTGTTCACTTAACGGTTTCAAATCACGTATAAGACAATGTTTATTACAATGAATTATCCTATGTTAAACGATTTATCTTACATAATATACTGACTAAAATATTATTAATTGCTTACCAGAATGTTTCAACATATACTTTAATGTACATTTATTAATATGATATCATGTTTTTATGTTTGCTGTGGGTTTATATTTCTTCACCTATAAAACTACATGAATTTGAATATTATCTGTAGTAACCAAGATCAGAGAATATAAGCCGACTGTGACTTCACTCTCTTGATCAATTTGTATATAATGAATTTAATATAAAAAGATGATGTACTTTGATATATATATATTAATAAGACATCTTGAATATATATGAATGCTGGATATTTCATAGCCTTTTGATATTGTTTCAATTGTACGATATTTATAAGAGGATTTATAAAATCTGCCAGAAATACCGTTTAAAGTTTAGATTTCAGAACAAACAGCTGATTTGATTTCAGATCTAACAAGAGATGAAATCTTCGAAATACGTTTTTTCGCGCTCCAGTCATCATATATTTGTTTTGGAATAAGGAACTGGATACATAATTTTACCACGCATCATTCAGGTGTCTAACCCCCGTCTGCAACAGGAAAAAAGCACAGGTTGCATGGCTGTACCCAATAAGTGACACCCAGGGATCTTTAACAAGACCAGCTATGGCCTGCTAAGTGTTTAGCCAAATGGTGTTCACGTCGTATTTTCAGCTTTACTCCTTATATGATCTTTTTGAACAATGTGTCAGAAGCAAAATGTAGGTCCTAACGTACAAACAAAGATCTTCGGCTTGTATCATACCGGACATACAGTAAACAGGTAGCATTCGAAGGTGAGGGCTATTAAGTTATAAGCGGATGATAGAAAGAAGCTTTAGTTAGACGCCTTTGGGCAGCCATAATCTACAGTGGCCCATTGTATACAAACAATGGCAGATACAGTGCCAGATACAATCAACCTTTGTATCGTTTACTGCTTACATATGGTAGACCCGGATCCTATTACGACGTCGGAACAGAGCCGTTAAAAACAGGCCTAAGGCACAGATGTTATATATTAAATACTAAATCATATAAGCTGTAGATGTTACAACAGTTCGTTGGTATTTAAACAACTCACACACACACGCACACACACACGCAATCACACACAATCACACACATGCCCCCCCACACGCGCGCGCACACATATACACACAGAATCACACACACACAATCACACCACGCACCCCCCACACGCACACACACACACATACACACACACACACACATATATATATATATATATATATATATATATATATATAGTATATTTTAGTAGGTAGGATATTAAATAAAATGCGGACATCGGCTGCTAGTGTATGAGAGATATTTTAATTATCCTAAAACGTATCAGGTAATAATGATAAGTACACTTTGCCTTACAGTATTGTACGTCGTCTTTTGAGTTGATCCTTTTGTTGGCTACAGTGTGTGGCGGATAGCTGGAGGCTTTTCACATATAATATCACCTTCTTCACGATGTTGTTATATGAGAGATGAAATCGATTCCATCCCAGAGTATCGAGGAAGGGTAAAGTAATTTGCTAGAGTGGAATAATTGTTCGATGAATTTAATACTAAATCTGAAATAAGGTATTGATAACAAGTGTCGTGATCTCAATCATTCTGTTCTATGAAAGTCTCTTTGTTTATCCATACAATAACTAAGTCCTCAAACATAGGCGGAATTTAGATAAAAATTGATAAGATGAGTAACCAGGGAAACATTTCTTTCTAACAAACATAATCTATTTGTTTTCAAAAAGCAGTGCGTCTAAAATTAAGTTCCTGGCACGGGACTGGTTATGAATTTGTCCAAATTGCTATTTCGCAGCAGCACACAAACTGACGTTTTCAAATCACCCTCTTTATTTGACTGACTACGTCCGATTTATTTATGAATCGTGCCTCTACAGGCCATACCAATATGACGCACAATCCGATGTGATAACCTTGAGTCGTTGTTATTGACACATTCTGTTTAATGTCTGACGTGCTAGGCAGAAAAGAATGATGCGTATTGCAGAAATTGATGACACAACTGATGTGCGTGATACAAGAAACATAAAACATTTGTGATAGTGTCACAGTTTGACACTTTCGACAGTCAGTTTACAGACTTTAGCAAGGCATAGTACACACTAAGCATTATTTGTAATAATTTGTGGAATATTAAAAGATATTTTTCTAGTAAAATAAAAACCATTATGTCGATAATACGTTATTTAGAGTTTAACAATGGGTATCATATGCTATGATTGTTGGGATGCAAGCATTACAATTCCGTTAACGTACTGTAGATCGGCAAATAGTGACGATCGTTTTAATTTGGCGAATTTGGCTAATTGCAAAAAACAGCCAAATCAAAACGATCGTCAACATTTGCCGACAGTGCGATCTACGTACTAACAAACCATCATACATCTGGTCGAAAGCTCATTGTGGGCATATGCTATTCTTCTCCTTAGTGTGAGCTTGTATAGGCAAATTAATCTATATATTTATATTTAGTATAATAATGATTATTTTACAGCAAAAGCATTGGAATTTATCAAAATGTCCAATAGGAATCCACGAATGCCAAGCTGGCAGGGAACTGTGATATTTCAAGTGGATTACTTACCATTCACCATTCATGCTCCATATCACTTCCTTTGAAAGTGGTGGATGATTGGATAAAAATCAGTAGGCTTGAATGTGACCGTGTGTTTGTTTATGGTGTGAATTACAAGAAATTACAGATATCGGTGTGTTTTGAAGGTGTGATTTGAGACAATATTCGTGAATTTATACAGACAATTAAGACTTTATATTACAGATAAAATTCGATAATTTTAGAACCAAGAATTCGCGAACTTAAATCGTCGCCTTCTTTTCCATATTGCCTATTCCCCAATTTAATACGTCGCCATCATTTGCCGGTTCACAGTAAATAGATTTATGTTTTGTACCTATTGTTTTTCTGTCTAATCGACAGACATTTAAGTATAGATTAACGAAGACATTACCAGAAACCTGTCACCGAGATGTGGAGTATGAGAGTAAAATATCTCAATAGCATACAGTCCGAACTCTACCATAACCGCTGCCATGTAAATGAGCCGAGGATTTGGCATCTAATTATCTAACCATAAAGGTGTACCTAGGCTTCCAAGTTAACGAATGTGCACGATGGGTGTGATAAAAACAGGTGGGTGACTGTCAGGTATGGGCATATTGGGTACAACCTGAGGCACCATAAAATAAATATCTTGTTTCCAATAGTTTTTTTCCCCTGAAAAATGGGTAGGTAGGTCGGTTTTATTTTTTTAATTTCCAAAACTTGGGGAAAATATGCATATATTATAAACTCCGTTATTCATATATGAAAAAAATCCGTTGATTGACAGATATCGTATTTCTGTATGGGTGACCCGTTAACCGCAGTTAATAAAAGACATTGGATGAGTTATACGACGTATGACAACAGAGTGGTGTGGCAACCCTAGAATAGTAACAGTCTCTTTGAATATTGCAGGCATTGCTAAATTTCTCGTGGCTTTAATTTAGAATGTCAACGCAAAAGATTTCACAGTTGTATTTTAACCATTGCAAAACAATCTATTGGATTAATGCATAAGCATACACATGTTTAGATAATTGTTTACACACGTACACATAATTATACACTCGCGGTAGTTCCGCCACCTCTTATTCATGGCACTCTGACACAGACTAACAGATTCATAGCCATCTGAACGCCACACATCATAGACATACATGTAGGTGTAAACAATTCGATCAATATGGAACAACAAAACACGAAAACAAACCTTTGTCCAAGTTCCATTGGCAAATAAATAATACAGAGTATTCACTTTATGTTTCCCGTCCACCCTCAACTCTTTCTAGGATTTAATGATGGAGTTCTGGCTTGTGATTTCAAGTACATGTATTACGAATGCCATGTTTGACGTGCACGAACATCTAAAAAAGACGCGTGCAACATTACTGCATTTCTGCTGTGAGGCGACCAAAGCGTTAAATATACATTTAGTCCTGGACCCAAAATATGGAAACAAAAAACTGGGAAAATATCACAAGAAGGAAATAAAAGAGAGGTCAAAAGTGGGTCGGTCGGCGATGGAATTTTTGTTTGTTTGTTTATGGTGCCTCATGTTAAACTTTGATACGGGTGCCGTAGTCAATTAATAGCATATTAGATAATAAAAGAAAATCAATCAAATCAGACGGTGAGCATATTTCAACGTTTATTAGAAATACAAGACGGGCCACGGCCTGTTAAGTGTTTAGCTAAATGACAACTCTTATTGACACACTGACACATCTATGCAGGTCACATCTGAGTCTTATCGCCGAAGATCGGATTGAGTATGGAATGAAATGATTCAAAATAAATGTTTAAACTGACTATACACTCTTTCGGAGCCATCTGGATTACAGACATATGAACTAAAGGTAGCGCATTGAAATATTCATCGCAGATACAGCCAGTTAATTTCACTGGCCATCAATCAATTCAGTACGTATGATATCGTTATCAAATTCTCGTATTTTTCTAATGGTTTCTATGTTCTTTCTAACATCTTCTACTTTGAAGTAAAATGATAGTGATATTTGATTCATAAAGCACCACATTCGACTATGTTGTTCTGGGGTGTTTTTATATTATTATTATTATTATTATTGTTGTTATTATTATTATTATTACTATATACATGACTATATACATTCTTTATGGATTTATTGGCATTTGTATATCTTAAAACATGCTACCAATAGACCGTCCCCGCTACGCATGCGCATTTGTGTTGATTTTGGATCCCGGGCGAGTTGTTAGGTCATAAATAATATGCCAACCGGCCGGATACCTGAAAGTCAATGGGACTGTTTGAAACGAGATGAATTTCAACACTCGGAATCAGCCAGAGGCATGGTAAATCTAGAACAAACTCACATATTTGGATACTGGAATCTATTCTTAATGTAGGTAGCATATTTTGATATACAGATATATGTAAAAAGCCACCTAAAATACGATTTCATTGGAGGCATTTTTAAAACAACAAATCAGCTCCGGTCAGAGATACAACAGGCACACTAATTTTCGTGTATTAAGCCATGAATCCAGCATTTTTATTATTTAAAAACCCAAGTAATGTAAACTTGAGATGTGGCTGTTTTATATTTCTTTCACACTTGTCAAAAGTGTATTTTATTCTGAAATTTGTGTCGGTTGAATCCTGCTGAAGAAACAACGCTGTCAGTGTGGAGGTTGTGTAAAAACGATGAATATTCAGTATCACGTGATCACTGGTGCTGCTGACATCGAGTCACTGGGCGAAATCAGACGGGAGCATGACATTAGATTCTGCCCCCTTATACAACTACATGTAAATGAGCTGACTGATATGTAAATAGAAACGTGCACAAGCCAGGCATGCCTGTGGCGATTGTTGATATGCAAATATTTTGCGCAATATAGGTCTGCTTGTAGGAAATAATTTAGCATCTAAACATATCATTCTTAACATTTTGTTTCTTGTATGCACCTATCTTCTGCAGATTACGGCTGTATTTCACACATTTATGTAATCTTTATATGCGGAGAAAACAATGTTACCGGTATTGTTTCACGTATTTAATATTGAATGTAAACATGTGGGAAATATAATACTTTTATTAACTCTGTGAGTCAACAAATTATATACAGTTAGATCTAGGAAATATTCAAGATTAAACGGAAAGAAATGTCCATTTGCTTTCATTGTTGAAAAAACGTACGACAGTCATTTGCCTTGTTATCCGAGATTCCACATGAGCAGTCACAGCTTTCTAACCTAACATCGAGCTTCAGTGATTTCCCGCTTGGTGTCGCAGTCGTAGTGGGATCGGTCTATTCGTTTAATATATATGCACCTAAACACAAACACAAGCAGACACACACACACACACACATATACACTAACACACATACACATATTAATTCGACCTATAAACTAATACAATTGGTTAATGCGTTCAACTGGTGGCTGCTATATTGTGAAATTTCACGTCAGTATGTTTTAATATATTGTCTTCTATGGTGCGTCACATAGACATACCTTGAGTATTGTGTCATTTAACACTGTGTACATGAGAATAATGAGCTAATTAAATGGGTTTTATTTTTAATTGTGCAGTGTCTTGTTTCTATTATGCAAAAACCACACACACACACACACAGACAGACAGAACACACACACACAGACACACACACACACACACACACATATATATATATATATATATACACACACACACACATACATACACATACATACATACACGCACATACGCACGAACACACACACACACACAAGCTATAGGTCATTTCCATTTAAGTTTGCCCCAATCATGCTAATGTGTAAATACACGCAGTCATATATTTATTTCGGAATCAATCATCAGGCATATAAGGAAAACCTTAGCTTTATCGAACAACTAAAATGGGAAAAGATAATTGCTGTTAATGTCATAAAAACGAATTTTAAATATCAAAGCCTTTTATTTTTAGTAAATTTTTAATTTAAAATTACTGATTATGATATATAGGAGTTGATCAACTATGTCTACACTTGATTTGTTTGGTTATTTGAACCCAAAATGAAGCTGAGGTCAGCATCTGTGGTGTCGAAATGTCCTGAATAATAGGTATACCTTGAACCACGTCAAATTACTGCTAAATACAAATTGTTATATCAAAGTAATTATATATATATATATATATATATATATATATATATAAACTTCTCATTGCACCAACCACTCACATGTGTTGGGTACTGCGAGCTTAGGTATCAATTGGTACTTGTATGTGCTTCTGCGCTTTGTACGTAGCCTACACACAATTGCTTCCCTTTGGGCGAGACACATTTGTGCACATTAGGTGGAATCCCACAGGCTGAAGGTTAGCATATATATATATATATATATATATATATATATATATATATATAAACTAGCGGTTAGCGCTGTGTTTAAGTGGTTGCTTCCTGAAGTTTTCTCCATCAATAATTCTGTTTAATGCAGTTTAAGTGTTAGGTCTGGCTTGTCTTGTTGAGGTTTGGGGTAGAGACCCCTGACAGCCGCCTATTGGGCACAGCCACCTGGTGTTGATTTCTGTTATTCTGATGATGACCGTTGTTTTAAAATGGTGGCACCGCAGAGAAAAACCTTACCAGTTGCCTGGTTGGACTAAAAACTCCCCCTACTATAATGCCACGGCCGGGATACGAATCTCTGGCTTCCCGAAAGGCTTGAACCTTAGGTACGGAAGTCCCACGCTCTTACCCACTAGTCCATAGAGGCAGTCTGATCAGTCCTTTGTATGTGTAGCGATCTGTGTGGAGTAGTGGGGTTATCATGTCTGGTAGGAATGTTGATTTCCTTATGAACAATGCTGCTATGTGATGGTCTGAAAGTTGGTAGTCTTCCGGGCGAAGATGACCTTTTAGTATTCTTCGGTGTTTCCGGTAGGCTGCGCAGTTGAGCAGATAATGTACCGGGTTGGACACTTATTGACAGTGCCGGCATATTGTTGCGGGTGACGGGCCTGTGAAGTTCCGTGTGTAGGTCCTGTCTAGAATGGTAGATGAATGTTCATGGAGCATTTATCTGCGTCTGGAAATGACGTTTTAACTTTACTTATCTTGCATTAGATCAGTTTTATTCTATAAATGTTGGTAAGGTGTTGTGGGGTAGTCAGCGGTGACTGTTTCTGACACCTGTGCAGAGCCAAGGCGTGAGAACCAGCCGGTGTCCAGGGGTGAAGGGAAAGCCACTGTTTCGACAACTTGGTGTACGCGTCGTCGCACAAGACGGGGTACGTATCGTAAATAGAGGTAAGGTTACAATTAAAGTTTGTATTATATAGCGTCCCCTTCCTTCTAAGCATTCAATTATATTTGACGAATGGTCTAAATACTTAGATAACATAGCCATAATCCCATATGATATCATAATAACTGGTGATTTAAGCTTCCATGTGGGCATTAAGTCTAATGTTTTTCAGTATATTGAATTCACACGGATTGGCTCAACATATCAACAGTGCAACTGACCAAGGAGGCCACACAGTAGATTTGGTCATCTCTAGAGAATCGAGTCCCATCATAGTAGGAACTCATTCTGTATTTGACCCTTGTCTCAGTAGTAACAAAGGTAAATCCTTCGGCAATCATCTGGCGGTACAGTTCATTATTAATATGGATAAGCCTGATTGCACACAAAGAAAGATCAGATACAGAAAACATCGTGGCATAAATATTAAAAAATGTATTGAGGCTCTACAGTCGTCTCAACACCTTAGTAATTATGAGGGATCAGTTAATGAGCTGGTAGAAATCAATAACAAAGCTGTCCAGAATATCCTAAATCGCCATACTCCTGCGTGTTACAAATCATCACGTTTAGACCAGAAATTCCTTGGTGCTCCCATAAACTCAGATCTGCTAAGAATTCGTAGGAAAACAGAGATAACTTGGCGCCGAATTTCCTTAATGGTGCAGTTTGACATATACAGGGATCTCTGTAGAAACATGAATACACTACTCATCGAGCAGAAGAAGTGTTTCTATTTCACAAAGATAGAGGAATGTGGAAAAGATCAAAAGAAACTCTTCAAATTAACTAAGAACTTGTTGGGAAGTAACTCAAATATAAATCTTCCTCATTTTACCTCTGCCGAACTCCTGGCGGACAAGTTCAGCAATTGTTTCACAAGGAAAGCAACAATCATCAAGAATAAGATCATGTCGGATACCTCAAATACTATCAGCGGTATTTCCATGGATGCAGATATTATTTGTAATGGAAATATGCTAGAAATGTTTCGCCCGACTTCTGAGGTTGAGGTCAAGGTGGTAATAATCAAGTCTCCTAACAAGTCATGTTACTTGGATAAACTTCTACTACTGATAACAGCCATTGACAAAAGGTCAATGGATGAATTAGTGATACCGTTGTGTTTGAAAGGAGCCACCATACCCCCCCCCGCTGCTTAAGAGACCTGGGTTGGATAAGGAAGAGATGGTTAAATATCGTCCTATTTCTAACCTTCCTTTCATCTCTAAGCTTATTGAAAAAGTAATAGCAAGGCGTATAGAAGAACACAATGACATTAATGACATTTATCAGTCTGCTTATCGTAGAAATCATTCAACATAAACTGCTCTCTTGAACGTGCACAGTGATTTTGCTGAGTCTCTTGATGTAGGATCGATGACTGCATTCAATATGCTTGATTAATCCGCAGCTTTAGACGTAATCGATCACCCAATTCTACTGAAGCGTTTGCCTTTGGAATTAGGGAAAAAGCTTTAACTTGGGTAAAGTTGTACGTCGCCGACAGAACTCAGTGTGTTTCAGTGGCATATAAAACATCGCCAGATGTAGGTCTTCTTTTTGGTGTACCACAGGGATCCGTTTTAGGACAACATAATTACTGTATGTATACCGAACCAGTTGGTGAAATCATTAAGCGGTACAATATTAAATATCACTGTTATGCCGATTATACACAAGTGTACATGAATTTGAAGTCATGTGATAAATGGAATGATATTTCATCTTCAATTGAAGCTTGTATTGCAGAGATAAGTACTTGGATGAACAGCAACATGCTGAAATTGAATAAGGACAAGACATAATTCATTGTTTTCTCATCCAAGAAAAGCAAGTGAATTTTATATATAAGTCCTGTTATTATCAAATAAGAAATATAGGACTTATTCATAAGTACATACATTATACATGCAAGACTTTAGTCCAAGCCCTTATTATTTCTCGACTGGATTATGGCAATGCATTACTATATAATATCCCCCTCTCTCTGACCAACCGCCTACAGCGAGTGCAGAACTGTGCTGCACGTGTGGTGACAGGTTCTTGCAAAAGGGAACATATAAAACCAGTTTTGTTCCAGCTGCACTGGCTTGCTGTACGTTTCAGATCATTGTACAAGATCCTATTTCTTACGTTCAAAGTACTGAATGGAATAGCACCAGTGTATTTACAATATTAAGCCAGTTTATTATGAATGAAATGTATTTAGTCTATATGAGCTCAAAATATGTTTTAATTGTGTTTTAAATGTTAAGCGCTTTATATTAAAAAAAAGGCGCTATATAAAATACTACTACTATTATATATATATATATATATATATATATATATATATATATATATATATATAATATATGTTACATGGGGATAAGAGCATTAAATATTAGATAAATTAGCTAACTGCAAAACAAAAACCAAGCAAATTATTTTATGGTAAATATGTAAACGGAGGAGAACACACATCATGGAAATATAATACTCACCTAATTTCTCTTGCTTCAAACAATATTTAACTTCTATTAGCCTTGATAAATCGACTATAAATTAACATACACATATAAATAACAAACATCACAGGAAAATAGTTGTTAACAACAGTCTACCTATGTGCACCCAACCCTTTTGAATATTAAACTTCCATCTTTATGTCTCCGTTTATTCACCCGTTGGAAAAATAATTGGTAAAAGTACCTGATATATGGGGACAGACATCTCTGTCACGTATCAAAAGACGAAGACTAGATAAACTAATGGATCATTTATAGTCAAGGTTTAAATTACAAGTTAGTGTTTACCTTGATAGATGATTGGAAGAGATAACACTTTTCTTCCCCTTTAATCTACTAATATAATATACTCAGGCTCTCTCTCTCTCTCTCTCTCTCTCTCTCTCTCTCTCTCTCTCTCTGTGTGTGTGTGTGCTCTCTCTCTCTCTCTCTCTCTCTCTCTCTCTCTCTCTCTCTCTCTCTCTCTCTCTCTCTGTGTGTGTGTGTGTGTGTTCCGCTTCTTGCTTGTCTCTCTCTCTTATATATATATATATATATATATATATATATATATATATATATATATATATATATATGTTGGTTGTGTGTGTGTGTGTGTGTGTTTTTGTTTTTGTGAAGGGTAGAATTAAACAAATTTAAACACGCAAATATTTCAATTATTGCGAAAGCAGGTTAGGTGTTGTTCTTCTTAGAATAAGGGTTTTCGCCGCCTTTTGGAATTGCTCGTATTTGACGAAATATATCAGAGGATTGATACAACAGTTTATGAACACCAGTACAATGGTGAAGCTATGAAATGAATTAGCCAAGCCAAACCCCTTCAGACCAAGATTATAGAGGAGGAAGTAGACTTGGTTCGAAATCCAGCAAAACACGAAGCAGCCGGCAACGATGGCCAAAGTCTTGAGAATATTCTTCCTCGCACCCGCCAACACATCCTTCTTCCGTTGTCCCGGGCTGTGGCCCCCTTCGGAGGAAACGCGGTGGCGCAACACGAAGAACATCTTCGAGTAAAATAATATCAGAAGACAGAGTGGCATTAGGAACTGGATGAAGATTATCAGCACACCAACAGCACGCTGTGTCAACAAATTCGGCCAAATGGTGTACGCCGTACAGTCGCCATCGGCAGTAATTCCCGCGGTTGGCACGATGTAGACCAGGTTAAGAAAGATACCAAACGTCCAAATTAATACCATAGACGCGACGACCTTTCCTTTGGTTAGCTTTGTCTTGTGCCAAACGGGATGTACAATGGATAGGTAACGCTCGAATGTCAGGGCTATCAGGTTATAAGTAGATGACACAAAGAAGCACCAGATAGGAGCCTTCGTCAGCCAAATCCTGCAGTAGATCTCGTCAAGTACTGTGTCAAATTTACGGCCGTCGTTCTCAAAAGCCGTCGACAAAATCAGACATAATCCACACAAAGCATCCACCACGCTCTGGTTTATTATGTAGCCGTTCGTGAATTGTTTACGCATGGCACGCTCGCTGAGGATGACCACGATCACAAATCCGTTACCGAACAGTCCTAGACCACCGATGATGTACGTTAAATACTGCATCACTGTAGTTGTACCGACCTCTCCACGGTATCCGGTTGAGATGTTAAACGATTGCTCCGTCGTGATCATTGTTTTTGGCTGTAAATGACTCGGTGTATTGCAGTACGCTTATCTAGAATGATTAATATAAGTCACTGATTATTTTGATAGCTGATAGACATTTCTACCCTGAAATTTGTTCGTGGCTTACCTTGAATAAAATAAAATTGACTGGCTTTTCGACTCAAACACCAAGCCAGCCAATATACATAGATTGCTTTGAATATTTTGGCAGTTGAATTGCACAGAGAGTGTATTATGTGATAATATGATGCAGATTGGCGTACCCTAATCCAGGCAAAATCATATTCAAAGTTGTCTGAAGGTGTTAAAGCACGAACATATGGCATTAATTCACTCTATTATTGGTTTGTTTAAACTGTGGAGAAAATGCCTCGCATATGAAATATTTAGAAGACGATGATTTTCATAGATTTGGGGACACTTCTTTGAACATAGAATGTTCTAAAAGTGTTAAATACTGATAATTATTACCTGTAATGAGCTAACGGCTAGATTTTGGCTCCAGGTATGATAATACTACTTTATTGACATGTCAGTTAACACTCAACCTTGGCCTGTGTGTATGTGTGTTTGTCTGTCTGTCTGTCTGTCTGTCTGTCTCTTCATATATGTGTGTGTGTGTTTGCGAGAAATTAAAGTTGTATTAAATGCGTAAAATAAAAAACAAACAAATTAATATCTAATTAACAATCCCTTGATATGCTAATCATTTCTCTGTCCGATGCTTAACGAAAGTGATACTTTATATGGAGATCTACGTCATAGCGACAATCAGAGACATGATACCTACTCTTTGAAGTTGAATAATGAAGAATAAATTGCTCAGCGACCTCTGTGATTTGATCGTGTTCTTTGATGTCTACCTATATATATATGAGAGAAGAGTATCCTAGTTATTTTCTATAATGATGTAATCTTCTTTACAACATTATCATATGACGGTAGAAAAAATTACTTTAAGATCAAAATATGGGCGAAGATCATTCATGTACATTTGAGCTTTCGTTGGATCGGTGGATCGGCATTGTAATCTTTTTTTAGTGACTTAGGATATAGTTCAATCTTATGTGGTAGCAGAACCTTTGAAGACATCTAAGCCAATACTCTTATATATTAATATTGTGACTGTTTTGTGAAGGATTCTTTACTAAAAGAGGCACCAAAAGTCAAAAGACATCTTTTAGTGCAAAGACAAATTGCACAGATATGTTGGCATTGAGGCGTTGAAGATTACATAGATATATTTCACTTACACTGAGCTTATGTTGCTCCTAATTATTCCCACTGACTGTTCAATAAATCAATATAACAGGTTCAATCGAATATCATAGGCATTGAATAGATAAGTGACAGCGTGTACTTAAGATTGTCTTCTAAACTTAGGATACCTACTTCCTGGTGGCGCCATGCAATATTACTTCGTGCACGGATCGCAACATAAAATAAACCACGAACAAAACTCTGGTCGTGCTATAGGCAAAATGAAACTGCCCCAAACCATATGATGTAGCAATAACGCAATATCAGCAGAATAAAATCAGTTAGCCATACAAATCAAGTACCATCTGTTACAGTAGTGATTTAATTATATCTTATTCAGCGTTTGTTCATAAATTAGTATTTGTTATCTCTAGTTCATATAATAATGATGCCTGTTTAAAAATAAATTAAGAACACTTAAAGCCAGGTTATGCTAGAAGATAAATGCCTAGTTTGTTATATTTGGGTCTTTGCTCTTAATAATCGATTTGTGTAAATATGTTTGAACTTTCCAGTCTAGACAGAGATGCAGTCTATAACATTGACGTGCCTAAAACATGGATCAGCAAAACTCACAATCTTACAGACAACGGCTACTCTAATCAAAGGATTTTAATAAAAATACGTCGGAAACTCACTCAGATTGTCAATCATTTTCCAGCATTTTCCAGTTATGCTTATTTTTCAATAACACCTGATCAGACGTAAATTAAACAATGCACTTTCCTAATCCCGTCAACTTACAATTATCTAAATGTCCAAACGTTTATATGATACGACAACTTAACTAGTTCATGACAAATATGCGTATGTTTTCGTAATTATTTATTTTATTCTATGATTTGATAATTATGGAGTGATAGCTTCGGAAGAAAACTTATATGATATTTAAATTACCGTCTATCCACTTAAAGACAGTTTCATATAATGATCCTATCGATCTACATACCATAACACTAGTAACGCGTACAGAGTCGCCATGATTAATACCAAGAATGGATAATGCTGTAACCCTGATGTAAAATAATATCAAATGTCCAAAAGGCAATTAGAAATCTTATCTATTCGCCTCATATTCAGATCGGCTCGTCTTCTGCTCATGTGCTACTATCATCTCGACTAAATGAGAATTTGATTATAATTGTCTCATTTCATGCGTCACCCTCACGACAAAGATAACACATACACAAGAAGTACACTATCCATCAAATAAATAAAATTTAAAAAAAAACGCTTTATTTTATATTTCTGAAGATTATCTCTGGAAAATCTATAAAATCCACCAGTGGAATAAAATGGTATAACTAGGAAGCCAAATAAATAAGTCAGCGTATTATATAAAGGTTAAATTCTATTCATAACCATTCGTACAATACACTACTATCACACTAAATGTATATACACCATACAATAATTATCATAACCGAGAAGATTAAAAGTATACAAAGCGATAGATGCTGTTCCTACGTTATTACGACCTTTATATTAAGACCATGATCTGAAAATTGATATGATAAGATATTATGTACTCGATTCCATTGTCATTTTTACAGTTGTTAACTTTACGATGTCTACAAGCTGTATTGGGTCCTAGGCATATTGTGTTTTAGGTTCTTTTCCATTTGTCCGTTTGTAATTATGTCGATTCATTTAGGCTTGTGTAGGGCCATTCTTCACTTTAAGTGGAAAATATGTATTCCCTTTCACATTTCTGGTAAATCCAAACGGATCCTAACGTTCATCTTATCCTTAATTTTAAGCCTTTTATATTTATCTACTGATGCCACAAACAAATAGCAGGATCGTCACACCATAATCTCACAGTCGATTACATTAAATAAACATGTTTTTACTGTGCAGTAATAGGCTTTTTACATTTCTGAAGTAACAATGTCAAAGGATCATCGGACCATCACAGAAGCAGAATCCTCCTTGACGACATTTTGAATGCAGATTTTCTACTGAACTCGAGGACTATTGCTTCAGCCACAGATTACATGAGGGCTATTCCAGGGACGCTTCTTTTTACCTCCCAGCAGTCCCAATTGTTTTTCAAGACCTACCACCCAAGTTTTTAATTTTTTATTACACCCACCCACCCGTAAGTTCAAGTTTAGCTCTCACTAATATACCCTGTTAAATATGGCATCTGTATATGAAATCCTCCCATTTGATCAAGTAGTCTTATTTTGTTTGCCATGTACAAATTAAGTTAGTTATAATACATTTTGTTTTCAGATTAATACACTTGATGCAAGTTTGGTAATACATATTTTGTATGCGCATGATCTGTTAGCTTTCTAGATGTTTGCATTTGTGATAATATTAATCCTAGATTGTGTTTTAGTTAGTGATTTGTTGTATGCCTACAAACCGAAATATAAGGAAATATTGTCCTCTGAAGGAATTGCCTATTTCGGCATTGGTCATATCAATGTCACCCGGATAAATTATGATAGTAACCAGCATCCAAGTGTACTCTAAATAGGCATAACACTGTGATATTGATGCCATTAGATTCAGACATATCTGGTGAATAACATTCATATTGGGGGACACTAGATCTTTTTACACTATGCTTCACTGTGGTCAACAAAGCAATAATATTGTGTTCACAGGATAATAATTTATCACGTAGATGCATGCAATCCCAAGATATTAAATTCGTATGAAGTTACATGCAATTCTACATCCATTACACCAGTGTATACTTAACTAAGGGAGTGTTCACAGTGGGAAGTCTCAAATTATATCAACATTATTTCATAGATTCTATCAATCCATTCCCTAGCCCTAACATACCATAAACATTTATTGCACACACGTCAGATATCAATATCGTTCACGATGATATGGACAAAATTAAAACGTTGTTTTTCGGTGTTAAACTGTTACATTATGTTATCATTTCTTCGTGATTCTACATACAAAATACACGGTGTTCAATTTCCTTACACCCACCTACCGCCATACACAGATTTGCGCAAAAATGACCAACATTAATTATAATTTTTATAGTCCGTAATTTTCTATGGCTCAAAGCCCATCATCACCCATGTATTATTAATGGCATTGCCGCCTGTGATCCCCATATAGTTATAACTGGAGTAGGTCTGAGAAAGATAAACAAAAACTGGGCAGTAACCATTAATGTCTGCGTATTTCAAAAGGGTAGTGCCGAACCTTTTGGTTTTCCTTTTACCGGGGCGAAGGAATTTATCCTTTTGGTCATTTATTTCAGGTTTCAGGATATAGTTGTAAGATTAAAGAAACTGTACCTTCTCCACGGATGCTACACGGTAATGACCTATATATTATATTGCTTTATATCGCTTTCTTCATTGTAGATGACATTTTCAGTTGCCTCAGGTGTGTAGAGGGTCAATTATGTTATCGTTTCAAAGGAAATCTTTCGTTTTCAACTCTAATAGCTATTGTGGTTTCCACTTGATTGTTCATTGCATTCACTCATAACAAAGGGGTGGAATTGTTGCAGAAATCAGATCTAAAACAGACCTTATATATATATATATATTTTATATATATATATATATATATATATATATATATATATATATATATATTATTGATTTTGTTTAATCCTCGGATATATATATATATATATATATATATATATATATATATATATATATATATATATATATATATATATACGATGAATTATAGATTATTTATCTTTGTATAATTTTAAGGCTTTTATCTTGATTTTATGACAATAAAATGACAAATAATGTTTTATTTAAATAAATCAAATCATCATAATTTTGATGAAGTGCTTATACTATTAGCAGTTTGTGCAATATATCCTTCATGACAACATGACGTAAGATGAAGCCCTTCAGACATATCTAACAATTCATTTTTTCTTGAAATGATTTTCCATTATTTGGTAGTTATGCTACTGAAATATATGTATGACAGGTTTGTTGTTATTTGGCTATATACATGTATATGGGTTTGGGGGTAAATTGGTTGAATGAACTTGTTGTATGATGCGATTGCAATCAATGATATATGCAATGGTGAATTAATTCACTGCAAAACGTTTAACTACTAATTAACTTTTCTAACAAGGCGACTTGAGAGAGTAAGCTGGGGATGATGTTCAGGTAATATTGAGTTGGTATTTTGTGACGTTTGACATGTGATTGAAATTAATATCATGTTTTTATAACCATTTTTCAATTTCATGTCTTTATACATATCAGATCACCAGATCAATAATAATTACTTCTATAAATGTCTCTTATTTAGTAATTATATCGGAATTATATATGTAGCTAATGGAATAGAGATGAAGTGTCGCATTCACGTTTATGTGATATACATTGCATTCATTATGATTGTAATCATGATTACTTAAAACGTAATCGCTATGGTAATTGATTACATTAATGATTAATGTAGTCGTAATCGTAGTCATTGCATTATGGAGTAATCGTAATCGTAAACACTGGTCCCGTAATCGCCCAATGGCTGGTGTACAGACAAACGTACACGCACGCATACCCGCATAAGCTCACCCCCATACATATGTATCTATGTAATCCCTCATACACATCAAGACATGTATATTATGATGGCTATGGCAACGAGCTGTCATGTGTTATTATAGAAATCACATACAAAGACATACCTTTGCGTGGTCACAAACCAGTAGCGTGCATGTAGTGTTATATTATAGGGTATATACTGCACACGATGCCAAACCTCCATAGGGCGAGCCAATCTGAGACATGCTAAGCCTTTGACAGCGAACTATGTATGGTCTATATACTAACACTGACAACTCTTTGGCCAGCACATGGAATATAATGGGATGAGATATTACTTGTTGGCTGCTGCTTACATTATAGCGTCTTCTCTCTTAGGCTGGTGCCTTTCATTTCGTCCTGAAAAGGGCAATATCGTCTGTCAATATCCTCATACATCGAATACATCAGTATAATCACTTTGTTTAAGCTATTAAAACGCAGTATTTATACCCAAGGATAAAACTAGCAACATTGTTATATATACCTATATAGAGAATGTTTGTGAATACGCTTCCCCCTTGATGCAGTCTTTATTCAGCTAAAAGCAGCCACAGGGAATGAATACCTCGACATTATCATAAGAGGATTAGTTTATGACTTTAATAATTAAAAATGGATTGCTTTTGCCCTGAAGTTGACGAGTAGCGCAGCTTTGTAGTTGTACCAAGGACGCATATATATATATATATATATATATATATATATATATATATGTCTGTGTGTGTGTGTGTGCGTGTGCGTGCATGTGTTTAGATCGATTTGTAGATATATGGATTTATGAATGTTTAGGTTTATTCAGGTTTACTTTTTGGTAAGTTTAAATCTGTCTGTCCATGTATATTTTATGTGTACATTTATATACAATATTTATATACAGATTTATGGGGTTATATGTTTTGTAGATGTTTGGGTCTTGATGCTCTGAGGCCAGAACCTACTTCTTTCAAGATTTCCTTTTACACCAATGGAAGAACGTTTTGTCGTTATCATAGCGTTTGGTATAATTGAGATTTGCTATGTATGATGTATTATTTGTAGTGTTCTCTTTTATAAAATCGTATGAAACGACTAATTGGTATCAAGTTGCGGGTACGAAGTTTCTATATTGCCATAATTTCAACTCAAGACTTCCTATAAAAGGCCTGGCTTTTCGCCGTAGTCCTCGGACTAGATACAATGCAGTATAGATAGGAAATCATTCCATGTTATTCATATACGTTATTTATGCTGTAACAAGCAAAGAAGCAGATGAACAATAGAGCTTCTTTCCATAAGGAATTTTTCGCAACGTTTTATCCAGGTTATGAAAATATGAAATGTCGAAAGCTTCAATACAGTCTCAGCTAGCCGGAGCAGTAGCGGTGATACGCGTCGTTGTTGAAATTGAGCGTTTTTTTCCCGGTTTGGACAGACGAAATATTAATAGGATTAATGAAAGCAATAATAACAGCCATACGTTACTCACCGAGTGCTTTGTTTAAGTCTAATGACTAAAGGCTAATGACAAAAGTTTTATTTATATATCGTTCTTGCCATGAAATGAACGAATGGGCAACCAATTTCAATTATTTCGATTCAGATCAAAAGTTTATTGTACTCAAATCTCATTATGCACATGCTACTTATGTAACATTGCGAATAATAACATTGTTTATTGTTGTTTAAATGACCACGTTCCGATGAACTGGTATAATCTTATTGTTAATTAAGCGGGTCTCTTCTAATGTAATACACGACTTTGGGTCAAAAAGAGAAATTTTATAAAACGAAATTTACCATAATGATCTTTTTGAGATACGTTTAGACTGACGCAATCAAATACTCAAGTTGAACACAATTGTTTTGAACGGGTTGATTACTGATCTTCATAAAGATTGGCATAACCATGTAGGCCTACATCATCACACATAAAGGTACCTGTCCCACTGTGGAATTCTGGTGGGTTTGGGTAGCCGTGACTCCTAAATATCAGCTTATGAACTGACTGGAAAAATAAATTAAAAACTTTCTTTTGTAAATCGCTTCTCTGATAAAATGTTTCGAGACTCTCTAATTCGAAAACTGCAACAAACTGGCTTTTTTATTTATACTTTTGAACAACTACTTTGTGTGGGTGACCAATCCATAGATGTATGACTTTATAGGTTTGGCATTGCGACTCCATACCTTTATTCTTATCACTCTCGTCAGATGGCGCGTTGGTGGCTGAAATGGTGATATTAAACAACTGTCAGAGTATGTATTAAGTGTGTTACTTTCCTTTTTGTATTGACATGTAGCAATATAACTGTGTTGTCATCACGACAAATGGTAAGAGTTTAAGTTATAATTGTTGTTTTTAGCTCCACTTTAACGATCTCGCTAAGTTCCAGCTCCAATATTCAGCATATGAAATGGTAAGACTTCTGTACTCTGTTTGGTATTATTCTCTCTCTCTCTCTTACTATTTCACACTAACACACACACACACACACACACACACACACACACACACACACACACACACACACACACACACACACATACATACACACACACACACACACACACGAATGCATATATATATATATATATATATATATATATATATATATATATAGAGAGAGAGAGAGAGAGAGAGAGAGAAACGAACTGCCACGTTATGCGAACACAATCGTCATTTGACTTGAGCGAATACAGAGCCACCTCTATTAATGTCTATAAGGATGATATACGGTCTTGATGCCTCTCTAATGGACAAATTTCCCCATATATATATATATATATATATATATATATATATATATATAGGTGCAGTGTTATCTGTAATTTAATGCAATACACTCTTTTACTGGCAGCTAATATACTATTTTAAGAAAATCGGTTGATAAGATGAAAATATATTGTGGTGTTTGTAAAAAGGCATTAGCATCAGTCAAGAGTAGGATGAAATGATCAAATGTATCGTATAACAAGAGGTGTTATTAGATTGTGCGAAATGTAACCAAGCCTTGGATTATTTCGACTAGTGCTTCTTTAAAGATGTCTATGCTTTGAAGAACCCATATAATGGACTTTGTGTGATGTTTAAGTGGTAGAGTATAGCTCGGTGACAGTGAATACATTAATCTAGGAAGATCTATAAATTTTTTTTATTTAATGGCACTCCGTATTATATTAGATACTTCGCGTTCCATACATGGATTATAATGATCCGATTTTCTGCTTAATATATACATTCTTTCTGCATTTATGGTATTTATGTATCTTACAATTATGTATACATGTTTGAGTGTATATATATATATATATATATATATATATATATATATATATATATATATATATATATATATATATATGTTTGTTTGTGTGTGTGTGTGTGTGTGGGGTGTGTGTGCGCGCGCGCGCGTGTGTGTGTGTGCTTAGTAGGATAGAATAAGGCACTGACTCACCGAATTTGGAATCGTAAATTCAAACCATGGTCATTTCATCAGGGCATTGACTTTTATTTGCTATATTTTTCCTCAAAGCAACAGCATAAACTTCATACCTTCATTGCAAACGTCATTGCCATGCAATACTCCTGACGATTGCTTATCCCTTTATAAAGGAGGTGAAAAATATCCGGATTGTGTATACTTGATATCTTCAAACAGAAATGATACTAAGACTGTTGAGTAAATAGTCAGTTAGTTGTCTTGGATAATATATGTTGAGAATAAATCTAAAGTTATGCTGAACGTGAAAGTAGTGGTATGTTTATATCTCTTATTTTTATTGTATAATTTTAAACGTGCAGAGGCCAGGGTCTTAATGACCTACAGTCTGAAGTGAGTTGTCTAGGATAATATATATTAGGAACACAGTCTGAAGTTATGTTGCACTTTGTTCACAACACTAAAAGTGGTAGTATAATTACATCTCTCCCTTTTTATTGTATAATATAAACAGTGCTGAGGCGAGTAGAAAATTGACATGACTAGTAAATGTTCAGTCTTCCTGCGGGCGAGTACAATTATTAGGTTCAAATAACGAAGCGTCTGCAGCGACCTGTCATGGCACAGATATATTATATCCATTCCGTTTCAGTTATGATTCTTTCAGGCGTTAAAATGTTTTTAACCAGCCAACGGGTTGTGCACGCTGAGGAAAATTGCATAACAGTAGGAACAGCTAGCTGTGTCATCATCGTCATCACACGAAATGCCATCCATGTTATGTCTCTGGGTCCATCTACCAATGACTTTTAGTTTGTTTTCTTCAAAATATACTTTTAAGTGCATCTACGATGCTACAACACCATCCAACTTCATACTATAAAATACACTTTATGCATCTTCAACTTTATTCGGCATAGTCAGGACTAGTGAATTATTCTCAGGACTAGTATATAGTCCAAGTTACTATAGTCCTGTGAACTAGCAGTGGATTCTAATTAGCTTGTAACCCTGAAAGGCCAAGGTTTGTTTGACCTGGAGTCAAAAGTTAAGTACCTTTAAATCGTACACCTAAAATCCGGTCCCTTCACAGTAGACATGATGTTTGAAGCGAACAAACCTTACAATATCATAAGAGCGAAGCTGATCCAGTCATTGGTGATTCCGATCCAGACGGCTTCATTTTGTGATCGAAAAGGACGCAAAGCATGATATTTAAATTTCTTACTGTAATCGTACATAAATTGGTTCGTCGTAACTGTTGATGACCATTCCCAACAAATGCCGCACTAACTACTTGATCAATTCAATGTCACAAACGTATGGTACATATTTTCACACTTCATGCGCAACAAAATACTAACATGACAACCAACGACTGCCAATATTAATGATCTTTTTGGTGACTCAACGCCTACGTTATGACAAATTCCAAGAGGTGATGAAACGCTAAACGTAGCTATGCCACATTTAATATTTTCGGTTTAGTCTACATTCTTAGCTGTAAATATTATGCCATTACAAACAATGGTATGAATTGATGATGATGATGATGATAATGGTTCATGTTTTACTGCCACTTTTGCGCACAAGGTAGGCTAAATGGGCCGAGCGACCTCCAAATGTAATGAAGCGAAGTAAAAAATGAAACAAACTTCAGATATACCGACGCCTAGATTCGAACACGGGTGGTAGTGATTTGTGGTCCAACACGCTACAGCTAGACAACGGAGGGGCCCCAATATGTATGAATTGATGAAGACATTGAGTAAGTACTGCGCTGCGGAGTTTCAGAAAGTAAACTCAAACTAGGCTCATGCATGTGTTTGTAGGATTTGTTTCTCTTGACAGCTATTCCTCTGACACATATCCCAGTTATAATCAGGGCCTGGACTAAACAATTGAACTCAACCCTAGATGTGGAGTAATTATTGCATGAGATACATTTCGTGAAAAGCATTGAATGCCAAAGTTAAGCAACATATTGAATAACAGTAGGCAAATCGACTGTTGGCGATATAGTGACGACGTCAAATAAATGGCTACAGGTAAGAGGTGCCAACTGTGAAGGGGATTGGTAACGAACTATTAAACATCGACGTAAGGGATGGTTAGCACATGCAATTCAGCAATCCGCACAATTCAGCAATCCACACAATTCAGCAATCCACACAATTCATCAGACCACACGATTTCAGTAGAAAAACAAGTTGGCAGATAAACGAACATTTTGCTAGCTCTAACCTTACAATACTGAAGAAGTTAGGTTGTTCTACTCCTCATGGATTGATAGCACCTCTTTTATCTCTTTCCAATCTGTTGAACCATAATTTGTCATGATATAAGAACCTTGTTATAATCGTTTTCGTACTTTGATATATTTATTACTCTATCAGGTCCTTCGTTTTAATATTATGGAAAACCAGTAGCTGATCACGAAGATAATTCTATGCGAGAAGAAATTTTGTTCCGTATGAGGTGCCATTATTTAGATGGATTTATTAGAGATGGATCGATCCTGATCGAAACATTTTATTACAGCGCGCAAGACATAAACACACTCCCTGGCCGAATCTCATGTTCACTGCAGATATGACCACGTCTGTAGATGAAGTATTGCTCATGTTGTATAAGATTGAAACACTTCAGGCTGAAAATCTCACCGAATAAGGACGTAATTTAACTGGACACTGTTTAACTGCGACTGAGTCAGCCAACACTTTTACAGCTTGCACGCCATTTTCTTAGTTGTATATTATTAGAATAAAGTTAAAGGGATAGTCCACCTTCATTTCAAACTTTCAGGATTAATACAGCTATGTTTACAAATCTCATAAATTATTTCAAAATGCGTAAACACATTAAACAATCCAGCTTAAAATGCTGATTAATCGATCCCTGTCATTTAGAAGCTAGACAGAGAGCGGAAACTCTTGAATGCTGACGTCACTTGAACCCAGCAGTTTGACCGGAAGTCTATAAACCCCGTACAAAAGCATGTAAACAAGTGTGAGCAAAGAATTATTACAGAACAAAATGCAACTATCTTGTTAAAATTACTTCATGAATGACATACAACCATATCAGTTTGACCCAGAAGAGACCTTAGAAGAGGAAAATTGTTTTATATGGCTGAGATATTAACGATCAAGAGCAACTATAATCCGCATCAGTCTAGAGAGGGCTCATGTGATGTCAGAGCATTTGAGATTTCTACTTCCCGCCTTCGAATCTGGTTTCCGGTGTAGGCGTAATAGCGGCCAACCAGTGATTTGTAGTATTTCCCTATATCTATGATATCAGGTATTTTTTCGTGATTATATTGTGAAATGTTTGGTTACTGTTCGAAGCATTACATATTTAGGAAATATTTTCTGAGAGTGACCTATCCCTGTAAAGGAACATTTAGCTCCCTAAAAGTCATTGATTATTTTCAAACGACAAGAGCTGAATGTATGAACGTGAACATATCACGAAAGAAAAACATAATTCCATTTTTTTGGTGAGTTTGAACCGCGTGATGATTTGGCAATCTTGCTGGCCTCACTTTATCGACAATTATCTGGTATTACTTATGAGAAAAGCATAATGGTACAAATCCTTTGAAATCAGATAATTTATATTAGATCCTATAAGCCTTTGAAGACACTCACTACGATACCTCACCGATGTGCAAGTGCATTTACAGCAATACTGTCGTTAAGCAACGCAGAAGTAGATGATAACAAGACGAACAAAATAAACAAAATCAATTATCAGTTATATGTTATACACTTATTAATCTAAATAAATTACACTGGTTTAAAATTTATTACATATATAGTATCTAAGAGAGAAACAAATAGCAGTCATAACATCCAGAAATGGTGACACTTTGTCGATGTGTATGTGTGTCTGTTTCTGTGCGCGCGCGAACGGGCCACATTTCATAAGTACAAATTAACACCAATAAGGGTTGTACGGTTTAGATTATTATATACCTTAATTTTAAGATTATATATATATATATATATATATATATATATATATATATATATATATATATATATATATATATAATTTTCATGGTATCTTTTACTCTGCTGAACTCAAAACAATAAATGAAGTAGGTCAGTTCTCTGCACAGTGCATGCGGGTGTTCCCAGTCCTGGTTTTATTTATAAGGCGTTCAACCAGATTCCAGGCCTGAACGTCTCATTTCCATATGAAGCAGCTCCTTGGTGATATATTCCAGGTAAGATTAAAGCCCAAGTTAAAAGCACCCGCTCGAATCAACACGAGAACATGAACTGCTGTTCACTTTTATGTAAACACTAATGAGAGTAATTGGATACCCTTCATCCGTCAGAACTGCCACTATCTATCAATATATTAATGGCTATGATTAACATTAATATTGGATGTGATACAAACATTCTGCTAGCTTAGATTACAAAGCAAATATACAGCTGTAATGTGTGCCCTGATTGGAATTGTATTTAGGACAATGTAGGACAGTACATTTGATTCCGGAAATTGATTATTTCCTGGGAGAAGGTAACTCAACTACAAATTATATTTAGCTGTGTAAACATGCGCGCGTGCGCCCATACACACGCGCGCGCACACACACATACAGACAGACAGACACACACACACACACACACACACACACACACACAACACGAACACACACACACATACACACACATACACGCACACGCATATATATATATATATATATATATATATATATATATATTGTATGTATGTGCGCGCGTAAACATACCTTCAGTGATCTAAAGGTAAATTATCCTGGTTGGTCAATCGTAGTAATTTTTAGTGGCTATTAATGAGTAAATATGTCCAATGTGATCAAGTAAGTAGTAATTCCCTCAGTGCAGCTATATGGTCGGCTCTAATTGCCTATATTCTGGGATTGGTTCCCCAACTAGGTCTTGAAGAAAAAGAACTCGCATTTCAAAATATACTGCATTATTTGTAGATGCAGCCCTCGATTATGGACTTATCGATTTCAATGATATTTGATTCCAATGTAAAGGTATGTAATATCAAGTGAAGCGTTCATATTTTACCGTTCGTATCATCCCGCTTCAAATATTTGCCCACGATCATTTTTGGGCTGTTGTTTTTACAAGCGATATTTTCTTAGATTAATAATATTATTTATGATATTGTAGATTAAGTGTTTCGTTACAAGCTCTAATTCTGTATTGACCTGGTTATGCGTTTAGTATCTGAAGTGGTCATTATTTCATTAACCATGAGCATTTCATTTATTATGAAAAAAATATATATCATACCCGTATTCTGCCATGACAATATGCCAAACCATCCGTACAATGTATATTCTGTGTTCTGATCCGATCCTGATATATTCAGATGACCTGTTTCCAACCAACCACAATTGACTTTGAATTTATATGGTTCAGTTGATTTCTAGGCTGACCGTGGGGTAGTGGTAGCATACTAACACTGTAGTGACCCTTCTCCATTTGAAAAGGGGGCATTGGACTCTTTCCTGAAAAAGTTGGATTAATTGGAGCATTCTAGATAATTGTAGAATAGACGACGTATAGGGTCAGACGTGGGCTGATATTGAAAGCGCTGAATATACATATAATCTGATTATACAGATTAACTGTAACATATATATGTATAAATGTGACATGAAGATAATGCATATAGTTTAAGCAATTACTGATCTACGCATCATATGGTGCATTTACACATAAATTCATGTCCAAAAAAAAAGGACCACACCTCCCATACGTACTATAAGCCAACCAACACTAAGCTCCAAGCTTCTAAATGCTTAATGTTTCTTAAAACAATCAATACCATTCAGATGGTGGCGAGATACTGCTCAGATGCTTGCACTTGCCCAGTTGCAGCTATCTCAGACACCGTCCTGCAGAGTGCCATTGCCCGGGTCCTGCTGGCTTCGGATTGGCTAATTTAGACCTGGATCACAGCACCAACCTCACACTAATCACCGTCCCCACAACAGGACCGTATATAACACCACAACGAACCTTACCACATCTTGTATTTAGTGCTTTACATTTCTTCAGATAATTGAATAGATGATAAACCCCATTGGACATATTGAACAAATGATGTTATTTATTTGAGATAACAACCTCTGGAAGATAAGTCTTATGAAGAGGTTAATATAAAAAGAAAGATAATGCCCCTCCGACCGTTGACCAAAGTTGCTACGTTAAACAGTCTACTGCCATATGACTTGAGCCGAGAAACAGGTACCCGCAAAACTATCCGACTAGATAACTTGAGATTTGGGAATGAATATCTAAAGGTCAAATTTTCACACATATGTCTAGATACATATACTGTTGTTATAGTTGTTAGCTAATTATAGTGACCAATGTGCTCTCGAGCAGTCAATTAAAGGGATAGTTCATCATCAGAAAAGATTTTGAGCACTAATAAAGCTATACTCACAAATATCATAAATAATGTCAAAATGTGCCAACGATCACCCAAATATTAAATAATCCACTTCAAAGAGCTGTTTAATCGACTTGTAATGGCTTGTGGGCGCCGCCATTTTGAAACCAGACAGAGACCGGAAGCTCCTGAATGCCGACATCACTTCAACGTATCCGGTTGACCTGAAGTCTGTAGAGCCCATACAAAAGCATGTAAACAAGTGTGAGCAAAGAATTATTCCAGAACATAACGCAACTGCGTTGTTAAAATTACGTGATGAGTGACACCAGACACGCAGCACAGTTCTGCACTCGCTGTAGCGGTTGGTCAGAGAGATGGGGGTATTATTTAGTAATGCATTGCCATAGTCCAGTCGATAAATAATAAGGGCTTGGACTAAAGTCATGTCACATCATTTATGTACTTACGAATCAGTCCTATATTTCTTATTTGATAATAACAGGACTTACATATATAATTCAGTTAAAGCTTTTATCCCTAATTCCAAAGGAAAATTCTAAACGCTTCAGTAGAATTGGGTGATCGATTACGTCCAAAGCTGCGGATTAATCAAGCATAATTAATGCAGTCATGGATCCTTCAAGAGCCTCAGCAATGTCACTGTGCGCTTTCAAGAGAGAAGTCTATATTGAATGACCTCTACGATAAGCAGACTGATAAATGTCATTTAAGTCATTGTGCTCTAAGTGTTCTCTCTGCTTTCCTCCAAATGTTTTAGCAGATCTGAGTTTATCAGAGTACTAAGGATTTTCTGGTCTCAACGTGATGATGTTTAAACACAAAGAAGCACGGTGATTTATGATACTATGTACACCTTTGTTATAGGCTTCTACCAGCTCGTCAACTGATCCCTCACAATTACTCAGGTGTTGAGACGACTGTAGATACTCAATAAATTCTTTAAAATTTATGCCACGATATTTTCTGTATCTGATCTTTCTTTGTATGCAATCGGGCTTATCCATATTAATAATCAACTGTACAGCCATATAATCGCCGAAGGATTTAACTTTGTTGTTACCGAGACAAGGGTCAAATACAGAAAGAGTTCCTACTATGATGGGACTCGATTCTCTAGAGATGACCAAATCTACTGTGTGGCCTCCTTTGTGAGTTGCACTGTTGACATGTTGAGTCAATCCATGTGAATTCAAAATACTGAAAAACGTACGAGCTTCAACACTAGACTTAATATCCACATAGAAGTTTAAATCACCAGTTATTATGAGATCATATGGGATAATGGCTATGTTATCTAAGTATTTAGACCACTCGTCAAAGAAAATTGAATTTCTAAAGCCATTTTGTTTAGAAGGAGGGGGACGTTTTATATAATACAAAATAATACACTGAGGGTGGACTATCCCTTTAATCTTGTAAAGAACTGGAGTAAAATTATTGTATATTTAGACTATTCACTACCATTGAAATATAGTCATTCTCAATTAGCTGCAGATGATTTGTGTTTTAATCAGATACAATATTCTATGCGAACTATACACGTCAATAAGGGTCGGTAAGTGGAAGGACTGAATATACTCTGAAACTGAATATTAAGCCACTCGGTATCGTCAGCTGACTTGTACCCTGGGCTAGCTCAGATTTGACTAAAGAACTTAGGGAGACATCCTGGTGACATCTCCATAAGTGACATCTATCCGAGTGATGGAATATTAACCGGATATCCAGTGATGATGCAATCCTAGACGGGAATCGATGAGTGAAGACTCTGTTTCAACAGTCTTAGTAATGATGCGTCGCCACAGCCAAGATGATGTCATCGAGGTTGACTGATGTCATGGAATAGATAAACGATGGGACATGTTTATTGCCCTGACTACCATTAAAAACTGACATGCACTGACGTACGCTAAAAAGGTGACATGCACTGACCGAAATTTAAAAAGTGACAAGCACTTGATGCTAGTGCGTTTACTTCAATGGTCTTTCTCGCATGTTGGCAGTTGCTTGTGCCCTTTTATTGAAATCTAATTAATTCACGTTTGATTCTCGATAACTATGGCTTAAAACGTATACGTACGTGTTTATGGATACTAACAACTGTTAAGAATGAATATATTTAGGTGAATCAGAGATTAAATTTGTCATCACAATCTTGGGTATGGTCAGTGTCTCGATGTATTTTGCAGACGCATTACGCTCATGCTTATCACACACTTGTCTTTACTTGAATGTTTACCCGGAGAAACAATGACACACTATTTTTTTCATATCATATTCAGGCAAAACCACCGTTGAATGAATACTGCGTAAATGGATAATTAGGGGAAACATTCCCCAGCCTCAGGATTCGACCCCAGCCTGGCTAAGTTTAAAGGGTGTTTGATATTTCACGTTGCTTTATTAATACATTAGGAACGCCTAGACAGCACACTAGTATAAGCATTGTGATGCAGACCTCCAGACTGCGGGTTCGAATCTGATTTGTAATAACTCACTCACTTTCTCACTCATTTATCACCTTTGAAGACCAGGGTACATTTAACTCTATATTATGTATAAAACTATATATGCCGTATGGGTATTAGGTACAATTTTTCCAATTTGCTAAGTAACACAAACAAACAATAACGATAACAGTTTCTGGATGGGTACGCAATATTGATACGTATAATTATCCTTCAAATAGTCGCCTATCTCTTTCCGTGCCCCTATATGATGTACCAGAATTCCAGCTTATAGGCCTTCTTTAGTTGGTTTATTGTTACCAACTATATTTGGATCTATAGCGTTGCTTCTTTGTTTACACATGTACGTCCGGGGTGTAGGATACGTTACATATGAAGAAATGGCATATATTAATAAGATGCATGTGTGTATGGGTGTGGGTGCGTATGATTAGCCAGTTAACTCACTACTGGAACAGGGTTACGAGCCAACCAAGTCACTAGATACCTACTAAGTCAGTACGTGAATTACGTTTGCAATTTCATCAAAAAAAAGTCGACATGGCACGAATTTGAGCACATCCACCCAAACGTGTACATTGTCAGCTTTTTACGTTACAGTCAGCTAAATAGAACTATAGCTATTTGTGACCAGTTTAAATTATTTCGTTTTGCTCAAAACTATTTTATTTGTGTAGTCTCTTGAGATCAGATAAAATATGAAAATAAGACACTAAAAAGTTTATCTATAAAAATATTAAGACAGTTTTATTATTCCGTTTATAATGTTTATAGATGGTCGCGCTGACATAGTATTCTTTGTAGTGCGATATGGCAGTTAATATTAGCACATATTTGGCTATGAACAAGTGGTTCTGAAATGAACCATTTCTTTTGACAAAAAGCCATCGACAAACAATACTATTTAACCTTTTCTGTCACCATTTTGCCGAACTGCAAAATTAGTACAAAGGCCCACATTCTATTTAATATAGATTGGTGATCTAAACCTAGATCTCACGCTTAGTTTGGAATCCTTAATACTTCATGCTGTTATATGGGAATGGGGATTATGGTTTCCAGTACTTTTGGGCCCATGAAACATGCGATCTTCACCATCTGTCAGTGGGTGGGAGAGTGTTGTTTTTATTTGGCGTAATTCAGCACGTTAGATAAATGGCTTTGATAGACCTTTGAAATTGGCTGTATGTCATATTATGCCAATCATAGTTTGTTGCATAATCATTTGTCCACTAGTTTGCTAAAAGGTATTGAAATTTAGCAATATATCACCCAAAATTTTTAATTTGCGGTGTGCAAGTTTGATGATTTTGACAATATTTTGGATGTTTTAAATGACCCTGTTATGCAATGACACCTGTCATGTAGCTACATATGATTGTTGTCAACTAATCACTTGTATCTACCACATGTATGTAATTGTTTCCAAAACCTCAGTTTTTATTTTTGGCTTTTTTTCCCCGATTAATTTTTCCAAAATCATTGGGTTTTCCAATTTTTAAAAACTGGGTTAGTATAAAGTAAAATTCATTTCCCAGAGAAGGGGTTTGCTTATTTATTGGCATTAAGTTTCCTATAATTAACAATAACAATATTATATGGAATTTAATGAATATACTATATATATATATATATATATATATATATATATATATATATATATATATATATATATATATATATATATATATATATATATATAGTTAATTTCTAAAGGCATTTAGATCGTTTCTGGTAGTTATGCCAGGGTTAAGTTTGAGTTGTATTCGTCTAAAACTATGTTTTATTGTGTTTCTCTTAGGATAACGCAAATTGTTTCACAAATGTTTACACATTTAATTTAGAAACAATTAATCATTATCACAGTATAGTAATTAAGCAAGATGGTAAGTGTTATTGCTAGCCTAAGATAATTCATCTGATCTGTTGATTGGTCAAATATATCGGTTCAGAAGTATATTTAACAGTTAAATATACTTCTGAAGAGACTATGTTAAATACATGTATTAACTTTTCAATCTGGTATCTTTTTGTATTAGGAATAGTAAATTTTGCGAGCTATCAATTGTTGGGGATTCAACGAATGCTGAGTAGACATATATTTGTGGTCACCAACATAATCAAGTTGAGGACAGTTGTGGTGAATACCAGTAATGTGACGATTGACGTTGTACGGCCACGTTTGTGCATAAGGCAGGCTAAATGGGCCGATCGACCTCCAGAGGTAATGAGGAGAAGTTAAAGTGGAAACAACCTTCAGATATATCCACGCCAAGATTCGAACACGGGTGGTAGTGATCTGTACTCCAACACGCTACCGCTAGACCACGGAGGTGCCCCTAATACCAGTAATGTCTAAGATTACATATTGTTGTGTACATCCTAGGATACCTTTTTTCTATGGGTTTATACAAAGAATATATGGAGTATGGGATGAATGTTTAAATTTATTTTCACGTTCGAATATAATTCCGAGTTTTTCCCTATCTTCAATTTACTACAAAGCTCAAATTCTGTTGATATTAGCAACCATGATATTGTGAGCATTGACCTGAAAAAAACCCTGACCGGGCACCCAGTGATGTTTAATTGGGCCGCCATGACAAAACACTGATGACTTCCGGTATGGCAAAAAAACTACGTTGAAGCGGCTGTTTCGCGTTTTCAACCTATGAATACGGACAGTTATTGTGTGCATTATACCTTTGTGTGTGCAACCAAAGATATAACAATAATTTACCTTGTGAGTGTTAAACCTCCGACATTTAGCGATCTCACAAATTACTGTTGAGATAATTCCGCCCATGATAATTGTAGTAGCCAATAAGAGTGAAGATAAATTGGGCAATAGTCAAAATTGTCGGTCATATAGATAGAGTGGCATATATGTGTGTTACGGTTATTTGCGTTAAGACTTGGCTGTGTATAGCGGTTAAATACACAGTGAATTGTCTGGATAACTGTACTACCGTTAAATAACTGGTGATTTGGCTGTGTATAACGGTTATAGCAGCAGTGACTTGGCTGTGTGTTACGGCGACTTAGGTCGTGACTTTGCTGTGTGTAAAGGTTAATTATGCAGTGACTTGGATGTATGTACGATTTTGTATATATATATATATATATATATATATATATATATATATATATATATATATATATATATATGCAGTGAGTGACTGGGCTATGTGCTACCGTCATATACGTAGTGACTTGACTCTATATTACTGTCAAATATCTAGTCACTTGGCTGTGCTATTCCGATGCATGAATGTATGGTTGAGAGTTAGATGGTATATTTCATTAAACAAATATACGTGAAATAAAACGATCGGCAACCCTATATATAGTTAATGTAGTCATATATAACACGTGTTTATGGAATCCTTTTATCATATAGCTGGTGACTTGCCCAATATACCGGACCGAGTATTTTGTTTACTGCAGTTTTGATCATCATATGAAGAGAACAGCTCCCACCCTCAGCTTGGGTGTTTACAGATGATGGGATTTAATACAATTTCCTCCATGTCAGTTAGTCTGTATCGATATTTATAGCAAACCTTTTCGCCGAGTTACTATTTTCCACTCAATTTATACAAATAATCACTTCAAGGGCTCCGACGGCGGCTACACCTTTTCCAGATAACGAAGAGATTGTGATTGGTAACCCATGCATGACGGGGGTGTGCGGGGGGGAGAGGGGGAGGGGTGTGCAGTTGGAATACTTATGGTAATTACATTTCCAGTTCAGTTCTGCTAAGTTCAGTTTTTTGTGTGTGGGCTGGTCATATTTTGGAAATATGGTCCAGGTTCGATTCCGTAGGGATGCCATAAACACAAATATGGGCCCTAATCATTGCGACGTCGGAACGTCCCAGGTTCCGTGATTAAAGCAGTCGTATGTCGGCAAATACTAGTCATAGTTATTAATGGTTTTAAGACGTCGACACCTATCCTTTGTATAGGATTGCACCAATTTTAGCGAAAATTTAAAGGTCAATCAGACGAATGTACAGATAGACAGACAGGTAGACTGACAAACAGACAAGTAACCAAATGGATATAAAGATATAAAGATAGAAAGATAGAAGAGACAGTTAAATAGAACATATAAAAACAAAGAAGTACAGAAGAGGAAAGTGAGACAGTGAGTGAGACAGTAAGAGTGCACGGAAGCGCGTATAGTGTGTATGTGAGTTTATATATATATATATATATATATATATATATATATATATATATATATATATATATATGGGGGGGTTGTGTGCGTATATGTGTTTGTGTTCTGAATAAAAGCAGATAGAGCAGAAGAACGGATAACATATAATCAGGAACTAACCGGGATTGATAGATTGATGTCAACATGATTATGTGTTTATATAAATAGATCCTAATGAGTGAGTGATGGAATTATGTATAGACTGAATGTTTTAGCGTGCACATTGAATTCGGTGACTAAATGCGGGTTAATGAGAGAAACGTACATTTGGTGGGCCCGTAAGTAAATGGCTGGTTAGTGAGTGAGTTAGTAAGTTCGCGAGTAAATTAGTGAGTGGATGACTGAGTGGGTGAGTCAATTATTCCGTCAATGCCATATTTAGTGAGTCGGGATCAGAAATACAGGAACAGAGAGATAAACGTAAAGGCTGATTATTAGAGATTAATAACCCTCACTCTCAATAAAAGAAACAAAAACCACAATTGATGGATAGAGAAACATTTATATGAAAACCCATACCCAAGTTATCACAGATTTATTACCTTATTATCAAGTAAGTGAAGCAACGATTTTCATTCGATTACCTGTGTCTGATCATGCACAGTTACTGACCAATTATAGTCCTAATTACACACAATCGAGCATGATAACATGCTAACATGAGACCCATCACTCCTTCTCTCTCCATTTAGCCATCATGCCAACGATCAGTCTCCTGTAGTGTCGCCATCATGGCTGTGGCTCGACATCTTAAGGGAGTAATCTGAAGCCAAACCATTGCAGATGAAATAGAGCGGCACTATTGTTTGAAGGTATGTCAAGTGTTAACAACTTCATTGATTGTATCATAAAACAAAAGTTATGTTTGTTTATATTTGTCGATATTAGGTTATAGAGAGGCGCCATTCTAAAACCAGGAAGAAGTCAGTTCCCCAAATTTGAAACAGTATTATTATTATTTTATAAAATAATTTCAAGCAAGAGATTTTGAACACATTTCTTTTCGTCATCGCATTTGGATAAGGTATACGTATTGATATTTAGATCATCAACACATGATGGTAATCTTTAAATACAGAATATCAAAATGGCTTACATTAGTTCTGCTGTTCTGTTTGAAGAAAATGCAACATTTAGCAGTTAACACCAAATAACCAAGTGATGAATATACTTAGCTCTTTGACTAATATATTTATCTCTTTCCCTGACAGATATATTGGCACACCATCAACTCATCTTTTAAAGGACATTCGTATGTATAAGCTATGTTCTTTTCAAATATAAGGAGCAAACACGACAGTTTCCCAGGAATTAACCCGCATGCATGTACGTATGCACGTATGTTTGCACACACATATAAATATACCCACACACATGCGTACCCACCGTGGTAATATTTTCATGATTTCATTATATTTTAAGTCATATATTTTGCAGAAGGAATTTAGAATATACATGTGCGTGTGTGTGTGTGTGTGTGCGTGTGTGTGTTTTAGGGTACATATAAAGAGGCAACAGGCACAGAGCATCAACATATCTAAACATCCTTCGAGACCTACCTCCATAAATCTAAATACAAATACAACTATACATACATTAATCTAAAATAAAATGTTCCATACCTCCACATATTAATAGATGTGTGCGTATACCTAAGCATGTTTCTGGTCTACTCATCAGCCTGTGGGAACCAGCTAATTCGCTTTTCGTACGCGACAAATATGTCACGCCCACAGGAAAGCGGCTACGTGCAGGCTACGTACAAAAAGCGGAAGCACGTAAAACATACCATTTGATACCACAGCTCGCAGCAAACAATACGTGCGTGTGGTTCAATGGTGACTTGCTACATACATATCATAAACTATTTTGACACCACAGTTTACATTCAACAGTAATTTTCTGTGGTCCAAAAGAAACCTGTATATAAAACATTTCGACACCTCAGATGCTGACCTCAGCTTTATTCTGGGTTCGAATAACTGAATAAATCCTACCTATATGAACTATGTATCAATACACATCCGACTGGTCTGGCGTCGAAGTTCTTCTCTAACCTAAGTGGAAATCTAAGCCTTATATATACCCTCAACGTGTTAACAAACATTACAGTTTGTTCATAACAAAGAGAATGTACACTAACACAGTATGGACTCACTAAAGCGATTAAACTAAAATAAAAACAAAGTAGCAATACCGCACAATGGATTATTACTGGACTAGAACGAAATATCGTCTCAAACCTGAGTAAATACTACGATTTACTCGAACCTAACAGCTAACCCTCATACGTTTCCGTTCATCACTAAGGGAACGTTCATTCACGCTTAATTTAGCGTCCCTAAGTATATGCAGTTAGATGTGGTGGGATCTAAATTAAAGCGCCTATCCACTTGATCTATTTGACCCATGGTCGAGAACAGCGGATTTCAGGCAGATCTCCGATACTGCGAATGACACGTCGGGATTATAATAGCTATACATTTAACAAATTTCCTATATCAGTGTAATCTAATTACTCATAATATGGGAAAAAAACTCTGTCCGCAGCTTAATACCCATGGAGATGCCTGCCGGAGTAACAAACGACTCCAGGAGTATGAATCCATCAAGCAGCATTGTATGAATTACTAGGTCGTTTCGCCAGACCACATAAGAGGACAACAATATAGATTCTACATTATACATAACAAAGCTAATAAACTCAAATATCTTGTAATAACGACATTATCAAGTAAGTGAAGCATCGATTTTCATTCGATTACCTGTGTCTGATCATGCACAGTTACTGACCAATTATAGTCCTAATTACACACAACCGAGCATGATAACATGCTAACCTGAGACCCATCACTCCTTCTCTCTCCATTTAGCCATCATGCCAACGATCAGTCTCCTGTAGTGTCGCCATCATGGCTGTGGCTCGACATCTTAAGGGAGTAATCTGAAGCCAAACCATTGCAGATGAAATAGAGCGGCACTATAGTTTGAAGGTATGTCAAGTGTTAACAACTTCATTGATTGTATCATAAAACAAAAGTTATGTTTGTTTATATTTGTCGATATTAGGTTATAGAGAGGCGCCATTCTAAAACCAGGAAGAAGTCAGTTCCCCAAATTTGAAACAGTATTATTATTATTTTATAAAATAATTTCAAGCAAGAGATTTTGAACACATTTCTTTTCGTCATCGCATTTGGATAAGGTATACGTATTGATATTTAGATCATCAACACATGATGGTAATCTTTAAATACAGAATATCAAAATGGCTTACATTAGTTCTGCTGTTCTGTTTGAAGAAAATGAAACATTTAGCAGTTAACACCAAATAACCAAGTGATGAATATACTTAGCTCTTTGACTAATATATTTATCTCTTTCCCTGACAGATATATTGGCACACCATCAACTCATCTTTTAAAGGACATTCGTATGTATAAGCTATGTTCTTTTCACATCTAAGGAGCAAACACGATAGTTTCCCAGGAATTAACCCGCATGCATGTACGTATGCACGTATGTTGCACACACATATAAATATACCCACACACATGCGTACCCACCGTGGTAATATTTTCATGATTTCATTATATTTTTAAGTCATATCTTTTGCAGAAGGAATTTAGAATATATATATATATATATATATATATGTGTGTGTGTGTGTGTGTGTATGCGTGTGCGTGCGTGTGTGTGTGTGTAATATTTATTAGTCAAGCTAGAAGCTGATGTATGATATTGCCTATAAGATTGGCATCAGTCTATTTCAGCCGTAAAACACACACTTCTCGTGACAGACATTATACATATTTCGATCCGGATTCCCTATTACACCAATGTAAGGAAGTTAGGTAATTATTACAACATGTTTTACTCGATTAACTCTGCTATGTATAATGTAAAGGTTGTATTGTTTTCCCTTTGTGTGGTCTGGCGAAATGAGCTATTACTTCTTACATTTTATACTGGTGGAGGCGTTTGCTACTCCGACAGACATCGCCATGGGTATTTAGCTTGGTGCAGAGTTTTCCCCATATTTGGATTAATTAAGTTACACTCATATAGAAAATTGTGAATGGATAGCTATTATGATCCCTAAGTGCCATTTGCAGTATCGGACACCTGCTGAAATCAGGTGTTCATGATTATAGGTCAAATAGATCAAGCGAATAGACGTTTTAATTTAAATCCTATTACACCTAACTGCATATACTTAGGCACTCTAAATTAGGTGTGGATGGACGTTGTCTAAGTGATTAATGGAAACGTATGAGGATTAGCTGTTAGGCTTGTGTAAATAATAGTATTCATTCAGGATTGAGGCGCTATTTCGTTCTAACCAGTAATAATCATTTGTGCAGTTTGGTACTTTTTAGAACTAAGTCACTTCGCTGATTCCATATGTTGGTATTGTACATCTTTTCACGTGTTCAACACACTGTTATATTGGTTCACATGCCAAGAGCCAATAAAAAGCCTAACTTGTCAGCCTGCTCACAAAACACCTTGCAACTCCAAACCTCTTGGGTGTCTTCTATTAATGCTAAGCTGCTGTGTCAAAGTAGTTATCTTGTCTATGTAGTACCTTACCATTGCTTACTGGGAGCTGTGGTGGCAGATTAATTTTTTGTACATGTTTCTGCCGTGTTTCTGCATGTAGCAGCTTCCATGCTTGACATATTGGTCACTTACTAAAAACGGATTAGCTTTGCCCACAGGCTGATGAATAGCACAGACGCATGGATAAGTCTACGTATGTATAGATATGAGGAATTGTAGGCCAATTGAAGTATGCATAGTTTTATTTATGTATATATTTATGGGAGCATTAGCTTCAGATGATGTTTAGATGTTTATGTTCTGGGCCAGTGCTACTATTTAGGTATCCTAAAACACATACATGCGCACCCATCGTGTTAAAGTTTTCATGATCCCATTCTATTTTTGTAAAACATTTGGGATATATATATATATAATTTGTATTATATATACTAGTCAAGGTAGAAGCTGGTGTATGATATTGACTATAATCTATTCATTAAATTCGATACCACCAAAAATGTTTGCTGACGCTTTAGACATCGTAGTTAATACCTTTATTCTCAGGTGTTGCTTGTTTTACGAAACTGTTAATTTAAAACTATATATAATGCCTTATTTGAGTATTTAAAAAAAAAAACGTCATTTAAATTTTTAGCCTAATAAAATCTGCATTTCAATGACCACAGCGGAGTAAATATACTCTTAGAGTATTCCGGGCTCAATAATAAGAATATTGTCTGCCATCTTGAACAATAGCACGGGCTGAATTAGCTTGACTGTTGTTTTTAGTTATCAGTATTCAGTGTTTAATAGCCAGTCTTAGAGTATATGCTTTTCAAGTCGGCCTTTTCAAGTCCAGTTGTATCTAGTTATATCCATAATTTGCCATTATAGACTAGGTTAATATCAAACATCTGTTAATAAGCACATAATTAATACAATTTTTAATACATCGTTTACGCTGTAACGAGACTAGACTTTTCTCCAAATGCCACTTTTACGTTGCATTTAAGCACTGTCTTAATGTTAGTAGTTGTCGCTTCTAGAAAGCTGTCAGCTGCATTAACTGAGCTTTATGCAAGTTGGCAATAGATGTATTTAGTTGGGAAATTTTTACTTATTTTACAGAAACAGGGTATAATGAGGTGGCTACAAGAAGAATATTCTAGATAATTAAGTTACACATTATCACAACCAGTGTGCTTTGACATGGACTTGTTACTCTCCAGTGTTACTGATCGGAATTTTGTTTGGATGAGGGAAATATTACAGGTTTCGAAATAAACGTGGATGGTTTGAGCTTGATGTACACCATATGCACATTTTCGATTGTCCACTAGTAATAAAAAATAAATTTGCTTTAGTTATTTCGAACTTCTTTAGAAAATCACTGAAAAAAAAGGAAATTTATGGATATTGGTGATAACTAGAGAAGTGGAAGGTTGAGATTAGACATTTCCAGGATACAGGTAACACTGGCATTTTATCTAAGGGCCAGGATATCTATAGAGAAAGGTGCTGCAAAATGAACAATAGAATCATGAACCGACTCCAGTAAATATATTAGGAATTATATTTATATAATAATAATAATAATAATACTAATAATAATACTAATAATAATAGTAATAATAATAATAATAATAATAATAATAATAATAATAAAGCTATTATTATTATCATTATTGTATATGACAATTTGCATTAGAACCTTTCTCAATTCCGTGTTAATTTGATTAAATAAATGATTTAATTTGTTTACGTATTGCTCACATTCTCCGCCGTTGCATAAATATTCCAAACCACCATCAACCTAAAATATAACTATAGACTTCAGAAGGCTTTTGTTGTGTGACCGTTCTACTGAGGTCTGAGGGCATCTGTCTCTTCATTCTTTCCTTGTTTTGCAAATTCCTTAATTAAGGACTTTATTGTTTTAATATCGTCGACGATTTCTATTAAGATGTACATCTTTACTAAACCATCTGTTCTATGATATGGCCTCCATATCTCTAACACTCTAATATCCGCTTTATTTGTACATGGTGCTGGAACAGATCGGGATTATGGACAATGCTCATTTCCGGAAAGTCACCAGTCAAATACAAATGATATTTAAATATTGCTTTCTGATATGAAGAATAATGGCTGTAATTGTTTTGGTTGCTCGTAATTGATGTTATACGTCAGTAAGCTATTTCTTAAACTTATATATAAACATAGTAAATAACTAATTCAGTGACAAATTATAAACGTGTTTAAGAAAGCTTATCAAAGTGATCTGATATATATAGTATATATATATATATATATATATATATATATATATATATATATATATATATATACTACATGATAAGCTATATATATATATATATATATATATATATATATATATATATATATATATATATATATATATATATATAATGGCTTAACTCTTCATGTCAAGCATATTCTAAATTTGGATTTTGATACATAAAGTGTATATAAATGTATATAAATTAGTATTTGTAAGCAAATATTTACTATATTTACTTCACGCACGCAGACGCACCTATCCACATTGTGGCTATCTATTATAGTGTGTGTGTGTGTGTGTGTGTGTGTGTGTGTCTGATTAACATTAAGTACACTTAATAAGACTGATGCTTATAAGTGATTCCAGCCCTGAAGACTTGATAAACGTGATCCACTAAACTCTCTGAATCGAACTTAGTGATCGATCAGCTGAAATAATAACATAAATCAGCCGTATTTTATTTGTGGTGCACGTATGAGAGACGCCCTATCAATATTTCAGAAAATATATCTTTAGCGAAAAGTTAATATTAATTTCAACTATCAAGCTATTATCATGAAAGGATCAGTTTCGGATTTGCCAGTTGGTGTGGGTAGATGATCATACATATAGGCAAGCTGAGGCAGATGTCTTTGTAATTATCATAAGCAGCAGGTGGATGCTATATTTTGAACTATACATTTGTTTCTATACTTGTACGTCCGATTACACCCAGGCAGTGTGGGTCTCTCTCTCTCTCTCTCTCTCTCTCTCTCTCTCTCTCTCTCTCTCTCTCTCTATTTATCTCTCTCTCTCTCTCTCTCTCTCTCTCTCTCTCTCTCTCTCTCTCTCTGTAGTGTGTGTGTGTGTGTGTGTATCCGCGTTCTTTGACTTGTGTCGGTTTGCAATATAATGGTTTTATTTGGAATATGATATCACGTAATTACTATGCACATAAGTAACATTTCAACTTTAGTATGTATGAAAAGCTTTCTAAGACATATGCTATCGTGACTAGACAGTAAACGACTAGAAAGTAAACAACGCCTAGACACGCAAAAATCTTCCCACATAATGACAATATAGATACTTAGATTAAGCTGATTTATTGTTTAAAAGACTAGTTGTCAACAAAGCATAATAGTTGTTCCTTGAATGCGATGCCTCTTTTTAGACGCACCAGATGTGGCACGAGCACGCGATGAGACATTACCTTTGCGTCAACTAAGAAATAGCCAAAGCCACCCGTTCATAGAAACGAAGTCAGTTCGATGCCAGCGTCTATAGGGAGTTATAATAGCTTAATAGACCTAGTTGGAATATCAGCGTCCTGGAATATTAGAAATATTGAGGGCATTATTCCTTTCTTAGACTTTAAATAGAAAAAAATATTCTAAGACATCATAATATAAATTCTACCCGAACCCATTAATGACGATACAGACAAACGAAAATGGTATTCTAATGATATTCTAGGTCAATGACTAGCATTTATATATTCAATATACAGATGAAGTACTAATCTTTTCCATCATGCCACAAAAAAACCTATAAATTGACATCGTTGCTACAGCATAATACGACAAACAGTCCCTGGTTATTCGAGAAAAGGCTTTCTAGTCGACACGTGAAAGCTCTTTATAAGTTGGTTGGAGAAATAGATCACAATTTAAAGAACCGATGTACTAGTAGAACCATTGACAAGTTGTCATTTCGGATATGGTGTATGTACGTCAATCACACAAAACGAATTGTTAAATTCCATGTGATGGCAATACGCATATTATGATCAAATGCGTAACAACAATCGACTGAAATCATCCATCATTTGAATGATATATTTATGAAATTTATTAGTTCGGTAATATACTAAATATCTGCCTTTTGGCCTGTTAGTCATTCCCTATATTAGTCTAATTTAGACATAAATTATGTAATATAAAATCGAACAAAAACATGGGTGAGAGTTAAATTGTTAGGTACATACTACAGATAAACAGTTATATCACAATTTATGCCCGATATGTACTATATATTTATGCCTATCGTATAATAAACCCCCAAAGTTTCTTTTGGCCGTTAGACCTCGCCAAACAAATTCCATTAATTCATTATTGTGGCCTTCAACAACTAAACATATCTGTCACGATATTGACATTATGGCAATAATTTTAAGATTTCAATGAAGACAGACAATAAACGTCCATTTCTGTACTAATGATCAGTTGGAAATGTTATTAGTCCGACTTGTTTTAAACTTTACTCTCATGATTAGTGAACTTTCTTCTTTTCTTGTTTGAAATTCCACAACTGAGCGTCCTAGAGTCATGCTATAAGGAATCGTTTGAACTGTCTTTACTTTAATCCGATGATAGGGCCATACAGAATTCAAGGTCGCAATCGATTTCCCTTGCATCGTCTGTATCTGTCACATAATACCGATCACTTCATAACCAGTCGTGATCTAAGTGGTAGGGTGGTTGACCACAAATTTGTAGCACCTGGGGTTAAACCCCGTCCGGGCTATATCAGAAGGGATTTCATCTTTCACTTCGCTTCATAACCTTTGGAGATCGTTTGGCCCGTTTAGGCATGATTACAATGATTTCCTAACATTCTGCTATATTACTTTACATAATCAAGTTTAGTCCATATTTGTGTTTCTCAGAACCACAACCCTTAAATGTGACAAAAATAGTTTTATGCTATCAAAACGTTCCCATAATTAGTGTATAATCATAATGTTGCTATAATTCTACAAGAACACGCAGCTAGCAACAAGATAACATGCAAAGCTTGGTTAAGTTCTGGCAGAACCTTTCCATGTATTTTCTTTTAAGTTTTAACGGTGATATAGTTTTTGTTGTTTTTGTTGTTATATACAATGCTTCTCACAAACGTTTACGACGACGCGCTGTATCATTATTAATCCTCATGTATGCCAAACGTTGGAATTGGTAAGGATTCGTCCTCGCTGGTAAAATGAATTATAATATAATAAAGTTGTTCACGATCTTTTTCAGCCATTTTCTGTCTTTCCTGTCGAAGCAACGTTTAGGCTGATTACCTTTGAAGATGCCATAATAAAAAGACACCCCGAAGCTTCTGACGAAACATCTTAACATACATAATTAGCAGTTTTCGCCCCATAAGCCGGACCACAGAGAGACAAAGCGAATGCAATTTTTGCCAAAGGTTTCCTCATTGCTTGTCTCGTTTTAGAACATGAGAAATCCAAGTCTACAAAATACGAGAATTTGAGTAATATTGTAGGAATTAGAGTTCGTATTGAATATTGCTGCGTCAACACATTTTTGGCTGCTCCATAGTATTGTCAAATGTTGTATTAGTATTGATATTAATATGGTAGTCGTTGTTGTTGTCGTTGTTATGGTTAAATTGGTATTTGCGTCAATCATTTGGACAAAAGAAAAAAGCTTTAATTATGAGACGATATTGTTCACCATACATTATGATTAACATCAACGAACGAACACCCGTGTTGCAGCCAGTTTAGCAGGTTTTCAGTCATCTGCGTTGATGAAGCTATCAGATAATTAAGATTTACATTAATTGCTAGCAAATGTTGAGATGATCTGCTTCAAGCTAATGACGTATTCTCTTTTCTACCTTATAAGTACTGTAATTATCCGGAAATGTTTTCCGCTTATTGCACACACAACGAGTAATATTGGCTTGATGAGGCTAAGATCCCACAGGGGGTTGCAGCGGCTTAGACAAACCAGTGGCATGTTACAATGCGAAAAGGCTTTTTAGATGATGACTTCTCATTTTACCTCAACAGCATATCTTGGGGGATTCTAGCCGTTTAATGTCTTACAAAAGAAGTAATTTCGCAATTTCTTTTGACGATCACTGGATATGCTATGAATCGGAGAAACTAGTGATTATATTTTAAACTTAACCCCCCCCACCTACGATTAGATGTAACAACACTTCGTTCAAATATACCTTTAAATGTGTGTAGATCAAGTTACGGACATAACTTCGGTAAGAAACGTGAAATAATCTATAACTAAAGGTGTTGAATAATAAGGAAAAAAATAATTTTAATGGGTACACAATTTAATGGAATAAACAATAAAAGCTATAAACAGTCGAGGTCGAGGTGATGGACAACTCCGACATGGTTGGCACCACGTGACCTGGATGTTGCCAACATAGGTATCTTCACCGACATCATAGTCCCAATCAATATCACATTCTCCACCATTTAAGCCTCTTTTGTCAGGACACACAGACAAACAAACAAATACAAATACGATGATGATGACGATGATTGATGTTTTACGGCCACTTTTATGCACAAGGTAGGCTAAATGGGCCGAGCGACTTCCAAAGGTAATGAGACAAAGTGAAAGACGAAACAACCTTCAGATATGCTCACGCCGAGATTCGAACACGGGTGGTAGTGATCTGTGGTCCAACACGCTACCGCTAGACCACGGAGGCGCCAACATAATCAACTTACATATATATATATATATATATATATATATATATATATATATATATATATATATATATATATATATATATATATATATATATATATATGTGTGTGTGTGTGTGTGTGTGTGTGTGTGTGTGTTGTGTCTCTCTCTCTCTCTCTCTCTTTTGTGTGTGTGTGTTTGTGTGTGTGTGTGTGTGTGTTTTATAAAGATAGTTAAGGCGCTGGCACAGGTGTTATACTTTCATTCAAACAACAATTAACTCCAAACTGATTTTTAAAAACATATTTAATTGCAAGTATAATTAATTACCGGTACAATTAGAGAAAAATGAAAGGAAACAAAATTCTAAAATAATCCAGAAGAGGATAATCTAAATATAAAAAGAAACTATGATTAAAACAAAACCAGGCTTTGTGTCGAACACTACGGCCAAGAAAGATTAAACCTAAAATGGAAAAATTAAATATTAATACACAGTATGAATAATGTATGAATAATATAAGCATAAATCAGAGTAAATTCAGATTAATACTAATAGCATCGATATAACACGACTCAACCCAATAGCAACGACCGGTTTCGACCTATTCAAGTCTTCATCAGGTTGCATAGAATGTCTAACGTTACCATATTGCTCGAGGTTTATATACACAATTTTCAATAGGAAGCCACGCACTTAATCCTTTGGTTCTTTTTAACAAAGGATGGGTGCTATTTTAATCTCTTTGTTCTACTTGTTCTACTTGTGAACTTACGTAACCCGGTGTTTTGAAAACATCCCAACGATAATTGAATAGAATTTATATGTTTGTACAGGTGTGAAAGTGCCCAACATAATATAAGAAAATAAACCTAAATGTACTTCAAATGAATTAGTCGTAGCTTCCTATTTGACAATTGATATATAGATATATCATTCCTTTACAAATATAGTAACGGTGGGTTGAGATTTTTGTGTTTCGGGCGATTGACGCTTTACTGAAGTTGTGTTTGTGATTAACTTTTCCAGAGCTTCAGGAGACATTCTATTTATTTTAAGGTATTTATTTCAACTTACTTGACACTAAATAACCCGAGAGGCTTTTATGTTTAGTGTAAGCTGTGATGATACTATATTGATAGTGTTCTAAATAACTCTTCGGTTGAAGTATCTTAAAATGTTTATTTATTATTCTTGAAGCCATATTGCCTGTTCTAGAAAACGGCATTATTAGAGCTACAGTGTCACCTTTTTCGGCCGATTCTAATATATCTTCCGAACGTTTTTTGTTTAACCCTGTTGGTTCTAATGATCCCAGGGTATCAATCCAAAAGGTTTCTCGTTTTAGTCTATTAATTCGGTCCTGCCAATCAGAACCTGAGCTGTGGTATTTGTTCAATCGGTATTAAAATATAATCACCGAGAGATGGACAGTTGTAATCAGGCAGAGAAGAGTTATCTGCGTGCATTTTTAAATGTGTATATAAAGAAGAAAGTCGATGTTTTCTTTCAATTGTAAATCTGTGACCATTACCTCTTATGCGAAGAGATGTACTAGTTTCGCCAACATATTGTTTATTACAGAAGTAGCATTGATAAGCATATATAACGTTTGAAGAAGAGCAATCTATATCTCCCATTATTCCAAATGTTTTTTGGGTGACAGTACTCGTAATATTTGAGCAATCACTTATTAGATGACACGTCATGCAGTTCATAATATTGCATGGTTTTGAACCCCAACGGCTGGAAGTTGGAATGCCTGTATTTGACCGACGTTGTTTTATTTGCAATTCCCTAACAGTTTTGCCTTTAATACCACGCATCCACCTTTTAGAATAATTTCTTTTACACAAGGCTTGAAAAAGAATACCCCATGCCTTATCAAAGTCTTTTTCGTTAGAACATATTCTAAAAAATCGTATAGTTTGCGATCTTAATAAACCTTTAAAGGTATGTTTGGGATGAAAAGAATGTTTGTGCAACATCTGATGAATATCGGTTGGTTTAAAAAAATACCTTGGTCAATAATGTATTATTGTTTTTAGGGTCTTTGAATACAGTGGTATCTAAATAATTGACCGAATCAATATAGATAGAAGATTTAAATTAAATGGGTGGTTCATGTGTATTAAAAATATTTAGAAACTCAGAGAACGCATCCTTTCCATGTGGCCATATTATGAAAATATCATCCAAATACCGGAAGTAGGTATGAGGTTTTAATGGACATTTAAGTAGTGCCTCTTTCTCAAATTTTGCCATGTAAATATCGACTTAGTGTGGTGCCCAATCTTTACCCATAGAAGTGCCTACTTTTTGGATGAACCATTCATCATTAAACAAAAAGTCATTACTCTTCAAAGATAATTCTAAAAGTTCTATAATTGGATCATCATATATGGGATAATTTCTCATTACGTCCCTTACCGCTTGCCACCCCTTGGTGTGATCTATATTAGTATACATACTTTCAACATCTAAAGTTATAAGCAAGCAATTATCAGGCAAACTTAATGCTTTAATTTTTTCTACAAAATCGTATGTGTTTTTTATATAAGAAGGGTGATCCATAGCAAATCGTTTTAAGTGGCTATCTATGAAAGATGATACATTTTTTATTCACTATTACAATCAGACACTATTGGCCTACCTGGGGGCATTACGTTTGGTATTGTCCAACAACTGTCCTGAATTTTAGGGAGCATATAAAATATCGAGGTCTTGGCTCCTGGGGAGGTGAAAGGAAATTAAATTGTTTTTCAGAAATTGCACCCGCAGATTTAAGTTTATTTAAAATACCAGTTATTTTAATAGCCGTTCTGGGGTATATAGGCTCATTAACTTTTTCGTAATGATTATAATTATTTAATTGACGGTAGCCTTCAGTAATATAATTCTTTTTGTCCATTATTACTACTACCGAACCTTTATCAGCTTTTTTAATTACTATATCTTTATTTTTAGTAAGTTGTTTAGTGTTAATTGTTCTTCAATTGTTAAATTTGATTTTTCCCGTAGGACATTTAGTTCATCTATTTCTTTTGTAAAGTTATTTATGCATTCTATTAAATCGGGATAAGTTCCCTTGTCAGGTGGAACCCAGTTAGACTTAGATAGAAAACTTTTCTGTGGTTTATTAAAATTGTTACGTTCGTAGCGAAAGAAATATTTTATTTTCAGTTTCCTCCCGAAATCCTTAGTTGCTTCCAAAATGGGTGCTTTAGAAATCTTAGGGGTTTGAACCAATGTTAGTCCCTTACTTAGTAAGTTTGTTTCTAATATCGTCAAAACGTGACTTGAAAGATTTAAAATGTTATTAATTATTTTATAACAGGGGTAAGTTTGACCCTCTGAAGACCTTAGTTTAAAAAATCTAACCAGTGGTGAACCATTGAATTTGCCGTGTCTTCTTTCCATAGAATTCCCATTACACTATTGGAATCAATTTTGAATTTCTGAGTACCCAGCTTGGGTATGACCGTAGCCCATTCACAATGACCCATAGATCGATTGATTGAATCTATGTTGGTCTGTTCCGCTTTGGTAAATTTGAATAATTTATTTATGTAAGGAAAATATTACTCGAATCATATCGATTTTTAATCCATGTCAACATGGTTTTTAAATTTCGAATCGATGTTTTCTGAGGATCCGAGCTACGGTCATTTATTCCCAGTGCTAAAATAATATTTGTAGGGCACTTACCTCCAACAACAAAAGATTTATCCTTCAGCATATCGGTAAAATGCTGAAATCTGGCACCAGGGAAGCTTTCTAGCTGCACATTCTGGTGCGGCGTAGCCGTTATCCTGGACACATTCTCTTCTCCTATAATTAATGTGTCCTTGGTGGTCTTGTGTTATTCTCGACTAAGAATTTCTATTATATGCTTTAGATCTGCACGTACTGGGATTTATGTCCATTTCGCCGCGTCTATGAAACGTTTCGACCATTTTGCTACCTAGGCAATGCCTGCTCACGTATATGTGCCAAACAATACCAGGTCCACAACTTGGTAATGTGATCCCTCGTTTACAGAAGTTTCATTGTACGCCGATAGGCTCTAAACAACTCGGTGTATTTGAAACATTTCACAGCAATTTACCTGATGATAGATTATCGAATAAATTAGTTTTAGGTGTACTTGTCGTGCCAAATGCATGTTGTACATGCAATATATTATTATTATTATTATCATCATCATCATCATTATCATCATCAGTATTATTATTATTATTATTGTTATTATTTTTGTCATTATTATTGTCATTATTATTGTCATTATTATTATTATTATTATTATTATTATTTTTTATTATTATTATTATTATTATTATTATTATTATTATTATTATTATTATTATTATTTATTATTATTGTCATTATTATTGTCATTATTATTATTATTATTATTATTATTATTATTATTATTATTATTATTATTATTATTATTATTATTATTATTATTATTATTATTATTATTGTTAATATTGGCATTTTTATCTTGGTTAATGCTACAGTTGTTCTACTTGGTGATGTTGCCATCTTTCTTGTAACTATGTCTGCTACCATTTCTAGACGTCCGTTGATACTGCAACTAATACATTAGTGATATTATTTTCCTTTGAAGAAGCTCTATTAGGCTATCTCGGCCAAATTGGCCCAAACATGGATACCTTTATTTGCCTTTCGAGTCATTCCGATGTTGGGGTCAATTTGGCATGATAAATGTACTTAGATCAAGGATAGTGCTCTCTTAGTGATTTGAAGAACTAGAGTAGATACATTCGCCGTGTGCGACCAATTGTGATGACAAAGGGCCCAATGCCAAAAATTATATATTGCTTCATTGCAGGATTGTATTATTTAGTAATACACCATAATTGGATAACAGGGCATTGATAAGGTATTACAGAACCAAAAACTCACCGTGTGCGGTTTGTATAAGGTAGTCTGTGGCAACAAAATGCTCATACTATCAGTGTCACAGCAAACAACAGTCAACACTGCTCTTGCTGGGAACATCCAATCCTTGTAATAGCTGTGATCTGATCAGCCGGATGAATATAAAGAAACTTCCCACAGAGACAGGATGATATTGACATAGATATACTGAACTCATATACATTTCCATAGTTTCAATATAGTCTATTTATTTACTAAAAACAATTTAACTAATTCCATATATGTCGGGTGATATTTAAAGACAAGTTTATTTCTCTCGTTGGCTTCAGTTCTGTGACAATTAGCCACTCATATAGTCTGAAAGTGTCATAAGTAAAAGATGGTTTCAGCTAGAGGATGTTATATCCTGTGATGTTTTCAAACCTCAGAACAAATGCGTAAATACTCCCATTCAGTAGAATAACCAGACAATCAATCCTTCTAACTTCTTCAGTGGGAAAACATGTATACCTTTGTAATCGGTATATATGTGTTGTTGTTGTTGTTTTGCTTTAGAATTGCATATTCTTCGGTAAAACGGTTGGCCATGAACCTCCAAAACTAAACCTGAAATCGAGACCTAGCTGTGTCTCAAGAGGTTTTCCTCATTCACTTCGCATATGTAGTTTTGGAAGTCGATTGATCAATTTAGCTCACCAGAGATAAAATAATTGGGAAAAAATGGCCGCATTTATAATTAATCATTATCATTATGCCTGATATTCACAGTAGAACAAATCAGTTAATTATATGTCAATATCATGTATGAAAAATTATGTTTTCGCATCGATATTATCAACAAAATCCAATAGGTGGTAATATTACCAAAATAGCAAAATGTACTTTATATAGATATGTATCTCAGTGTATGCTCAGTCTTCGCCAGGAATATGCCATATGTATTTAATTAATATTCAAATTTAAATGAAATCATTTATAAGCTATCATATTTATTCAATTGGATATGAAGTATTAGAGTACTGAATTAGTAAGACCTGTCAACCACATCCACTAACATGTATTATAATATTATATATAAAATTTTTTATAAATATAATTAAAAAAAAAAATTTTTTTTTTTTTTATGTGTGTGTGTGTGTGTGTGTGTGTGTGTGTGTTGGGGTATTTCATGAAAATGAGAAAATCATTCAGTAGAGAATTCACCAATTCGAAATAAACAGCAGGCCTAGCCTTCCTAAAGACCTAGGTTGTCTTTTCCATCCGAACAGCTAAACAGTGATTGGCTCACCTGTAGCGAAGAATGATAACACTAATTTGGATAAGGCTATATTCTGTGGCACGTAGCCTCATTTGTCTCACATAGGTTTGAGTCGTTGATATGTGAAGACGTGAAACAACTCGAATAGGACGCACGGCATACTACAATCCTGCATAATACAATCTGCAGGTATGTTTTTTTTATAGATTGGTTTTGTAAAATGAATTGTGCTCTTGGTGGCTTGTGATTAAGTTTGCTTTGATGACTTGAGGAAGAGTGGTTTATATCTGTTGCTATTTATACACAGGGCACTAATGTTTGAAATCTATCAAATCTATTTTCCCATTGACAAGTAAGTCAATGATTACATTTCAAATAATGAGTATGCGCATAAAATACTTGAGAATAGGTTTTTGACATTTGTTAGCTCTTCTTTATTGACGATTTGTTTAATTAAATGGTGATGATGTGTGCATTTGAACCAATTCTATCTAAATATATTCATGCGTAAATACTTCTTTTGAACAGTCATGTCCAATATCACTCTAAACTCTGGTTACTGTAAAGAAATAGCTTCTAAATCTTGTTTCTTTTAATTATTCAGAAGTTCTCAGAGGTAATAACTAGTGGATAATTCTGAATCAACAACCCAGCGTCCATTATTAGGAAAAATAATTAATCTGATTCAGTCTTAACTTTATTTGGAAAATTGTATTACATTGTACTGCTGATATTCACCCGCTGCTATCAGTCAATTGTAGTGCTTCTGAATATATGTATGAATATGGTTTTGATAAGAATTATCAAGCCGAATACTCAGGTTATCTAGTCGGATACTATTACCATATATTAGGATGATAACTTGCAAATATACCTAGAGATGTTTCGGTCGCAGTGATATTTGCTCAGATGCATTCACGGATGCAGGGAAATAATGTCCGAATGTATTTAGACAAATTTCAATTGCGTTCTAAATGTACCCATAAATATTTAAAGCTACAAACTTTATTCAATTGGACTCATGAAAGTTAAAGCACACTAGATAATCTTAAAAGGTAAAACAGTAAAAAATGGGATGCGAAATATTCACACTTTATCTATCTGTACTCACGACAAATATTAATCTATGTTAATTTATAAGCAATATCTCGATCCATATACAAACATATATGAACGTATAAATACTAGGCATTCGAATATATGGTCCTTCCTTAGGCCTCAGTGGCGTTTAACTGGCGCGCTATCTAGCAATCTAGCTGCTATAAGGCGATTTACAGTATTATTATCCCTGACTGAGACCTATTTCAATCGAGCACACACCTCAACTGCCAAGGGAGATTAGAGCGCATTCTGTCATTATAAGCGCTAAGCCTTATTTAGACGCAAAGCCACCACATCCTGTCGGGTTCTTATTCCTGGCTGAGTCTTACGCTGCAACTAATTGTGCCATCACGGCTTGACTACACAGAACAAATTTAAGTTCCAAACGAGTTCACTCTCCGTAGTAGATAGAGGCATTAGAACATCAGCGCTATTTAATAAATGATTACATTGTTTAAATTCTTCTGATGAGTTTTGTAGACATAACCCTATCATTAGCCTGAGCAATAATGTGATGCTATGCTTGGAGCTATGCATTTCGGCTTGGAACACTTATTAATAAAACAGACATGTATGTATAGTTTTCACTCAATGTTTTATGCAAATTTACATCATCGTATTTATAATGATCTCTACTATAAAATGCCTTATTTGGTAGCTTAAATTATTTATTTGAGATGTAGAGTTTATGTATGTATGTGTATACACACACACACACACACACACACACACACACACACACACACACACACACACACACACACACACACACACACACACACACACACACACACACACACACACACACACACACACACACACACACAAATATATATATATATATATATATATATATATATATATATCAAAGCATTTTAGGATTGGTTGGCAGTTCGCTAAACTACTAGCTGAAATTAAGCTTTAGCGTATATTTAGTAGCTAGCAAGAAAGAATGAAAAGTATCTTCATATGGATGTTGAAGTACCCTGTTGATTTTATTTGTCCAGAATTAATCGCTGTATATAGACTAATATTGGTCCTGAAAATGTCAGTGGTATCCATCGGATCTTAATGATCATTAATAGTCATAGTGAATGCTTAAATGAGAAATATAATGCGTTTGTTGAAAAAAAAAAACAGTTCAGTGTATAGATGATTTAAGTGATTTAGGTAAGTCATAATTGGTTTTCTTTATTTTGATGTGCAATTCCTATCGATGGATCGATTTGGCGAAGTTCACCAAGTTGATAATTGAAAGGCAACGTCGAGTTTGGTGTCATCATATGATCTTCTTTGTTTTTTTTCCATTAAATATTATTACAAGTATACCACTGTGACAATAATAACGTTTGAACATATTATATATTATAAATGTACCTGCAAGAATAATAGGCAAGCTACACTGTATCCAGATAAATAAAGTTATACTAAATTAACAAACATAACTAGATATTGAGACAGCTACGATCCTGGAAAATAAAAATAAGATGTAAATTTTAATTATTAAAATATTACATATTTAGGATATCATCATGAACGTAAAACGAGGATAATTAAATATATTATTATTATTATTATTATTATTATTAATGCTGCAGAGGCATATATTTATTTATCATAGTCTATGAAACACCATAAATCAGGTATCATAAATTTGAATTAAAAAAAACAACAATATATCACAATAAGAACATCTTAACTTTAATTCTTTAATATCCTGATATTTATGTTTGTGTGTGTGTTTTAGTATTATGCTAAGCGACGCTGTCACATGAAATTACGAATTGTGCACACAATATATTAAACATTCACCTGGAGAAAGAAAGACAAAGCAGCAGTGTTTAATTCTATGATTGTTTACTGTCTAACCTGTTTTCTTAGACAGCTGTTTAAGAGAGATAAACAAAAACAGTCTCCTACAGCAAAGAGATAATCATCCATTTTTGACAAAGTAACACATCTGCCATAAATGATGTATCACATCCATCATCACCTCTTAAACATGTTTAATATTTAAAATTATTGTGACAATGTCAGTGGTATAATTAATATATAAAACCCCATTTAATAATTTTTTGTCATAATTATAGTAACAGTCGATCAATATCCCTATTGGTGAGTCCTTAAAAGATGTCTGTGTAATTACCGGATTGTATTGTATTTTTTGTGTAACTCATTGATTCTTTATGCGCTCGTGTGTCAGTACATGCGTCTGGGCTGGCACATTCAAAGTGACATTAAACGGTGTACCCAATTAAAAATCGATGTAATCTTCTTTAAATCTACTTCAATAGAAACGTAAATTTTATCTAATTATTATTCTTCCATTTGCAGAAGAGATTATAGAAAGGAAGGTCTTTTTTATTAGATAACTAATATTTGACATATATTTGCTACGAGCGTATATTCATGGCCATCCAGTACCTTCTAGATAATGCCATCGTTAATGTTACAAAGTTCACAGAAGCAACGATCTGTTGAATATCAACAAAAGCTGATTTTCGAAGAGCTAATGATGGTCCGTACATGTCATTGGCAATGATGAGGAGTTGTTGATAACCGCAAAAGTAGCTAACGGCTTATGATGATTCAGGTACATCTTCCTATAACGATGCTCGCAATACACCTGACCCTGTATATAATCTACATAATTAGACTTGGTGGCCAAGAACCGAAACATTAACCACATATATTACAGCAACATTTATTTTCTATTTTGGCCTAATCTTAGTCGATAATAACTACATCAACCATAGTACAAATGCGCCGTTTGGTGGGACTTGGGTCTAATTCGAACGACATCATTGAATATTTATTCGCATGAGAATCGATCGATCATTGATTATTAAATAGTAGTTCTAGATTTGGGTGAAATTTTACTTTGCTAACGTTTAGCTATGTGGCAGAATAAGTATATTAATGCATGAAATTTAGTAGTATGCATTGCAAAGCTTACTTTAGAGATTTAGGTAATGGTGTGACAGCAATATGCTAAATAGGCAGAGAATAATGGAGTTTAACTCTCAAATCGCCTACCAGGTTAGTACTAGTTGCGAATATCAAAATGTGGACAGAGGAAATAATCAAGTAATGGTCTGAAATAATAGGCTCCCATCCAAAATATAAGTAATTTATAGCTTCCCCAAGGAGATTGTTTCTAAATAAATTTAGAATATATGGCATTTTCGGGGGAGAAAACTTTGTCAGTTGCCTCTTACTATAGTGCCACGGCCGAGGCGCGAACATGCGACTTCCCGCATGGAATGCCTACAGCCTAGAATATATAGTGAGCTCCGGTGTCCTAGCGGTTAAGCACCCGGCACTTGGTGCCAACAGTCACAGATTCGAACCCAGTAAGAGGTTTGTGTTCACACCTAATCATGAGTTTAGAAGAGCACCCTCACATTTCTCAATAGTCATCGTTTCAAAGTTTAGGAGGTGGTGTGTTTATAGGTAAGTTTGAATGTATTTGTGTAAAAGGAATTGTCCTTTCAACGTCTCTAAGATTAGATTCAGGTGTTTGATATCAGCTTCGGAACGCCTGTCTGTTGTTCCTTAACATTGAGCGACAGCTCTTCCATAATTACTTTTCGAATCAGATCATTCGGATTATGATGTTAGCCGAAGAAGAAAGTAATCCTACAGCGCATGAGTATTATATTCGGCAGATACCTGTCGATGTAAAAAAATATCGCAAACAGGTCAATTTGGAGTACATTTGGGTATCAGCGGACAATGACCGTAAGGAACTATGCCATTCCTGTAATGATATATTATTCTGGGCCTCATTAGTAAATTGCAAATAAGCAAACCTTCTAAATACAAAACCCACACGTCTTCACTGTTATTTAGCCCTTTGTGAGTATTATCTTGCTTACAAAATCATTTGCTGCATAAATTCATTACGAAGGAAATCCTTTTTTCAGATACTTGTAATTACTGAACCAGTGCTGAACAGATATTGTTAATTTGCAACTTCAAACCCACACGATGTATAAGTTTTTTTGGCATGTGTGTCTGGAGAGGAGGAACATCCATTCAGACCGAGGCTAACATCTAAAATAGGTTTTAATATCAGCTAATCAAAGGAGAGAAGTCACAATGACAATTTTTCTTGATTGGCCATGCATTGTATATATGTATTTTTTTTTCATTCTGAGAGTAATGATGTAGTAAAAGAAGACTTTAAAAGAACTAAGTCCAACCTGGTAAATGTCACCAGATAAATGACATCCACACACTCACATACACTATTCCTTCTTCCTCTCTCCCCTTCTCTCTGATATACAAGTTATATATATATATATATATATATATATATATATATATAACTATATATATATATATAAGTTTAATATATCATGGGATTTTTTATTAGCAACTCGTCATTCATCCTGTTATATATATATATATATATATATATATATATTATATTTATATATATATATATATATATATATATATATATATATATATATATATTCTACTGATACTATTATATATTTTGAACTTATTTCCTGTTATTTTAGTTTTTAACCCTGTTTATTAACATAACCAATATATTCCAATAAAACCATCATTTTAATTTTGAAATATGGTCGGGTTTCTTAATCAAATAATCTCTCGAGTTAATTTCAAATCTTCAGACGGCCTTTGGTTTGATCGGAACTAATATGTTAATTATCTAGAAAGGCAGACCCTTATCTTATGGTCTTGATGGGCGGCGGGTTTAGCAGAAGTCGAGTAAAGACAAATTGATCCTGGGTTTATGGTTGAAATCAGGTAACGTTTAATTTGCAATTTATAAAGCCATCTCATAGTTACGGTCCTGTCCTTCAGGCCTCCAGAATAAGTATTAAATCGAATAATAATACTTGTCTTTGTGGGATATATTCCTGGGTGGTCTTCCCTAGGCAATAAATCCCAGATGTGACCATCGCCGAAGATAAACAAGCTCAATCATTCACTAACGTACTCAATTAAATACTCAAACACTCAGCAGTGAGTAGAAATGGCTGTCACAGATAATCATCAATCGGGGATTCTACTACTGGACAATACGCCCCTAGATTTGATAAGAAGAATCGACTTTTCAAAATGAAATAATAAAGATTTTATAATTCCCCAATAAATGTGCAAGTGTATATATTGACGTGTGTATTTGGGATGGGTGCATGTACCCACATACGCCTGGAAGTATGTAAGCCGATATTCATACATACATACCATTATAAATGTATGAACCTATTTATTGTTTGTTACTGGTATGTTATAATTTCAGTGACTAATCAGACAAAAATTTGTCAGATGTCTAATAGAATAATAATAGATACAAACCTTGGTGTGTCGACATCTTCACGACATCAACTTATCTGTGGTTTTCTGTAATTAATGAATGCCATATAACAACCTTTAGATATTGTTAATGTGATATTCGTGAATATAATGTCCACACGAAGATGCGCCCCGTGGCTTAATATACGAAGATCAACTGTGAGACGAAGCTTATATCAGCAGTCAAATCCCACAAAGTCTAATCCAAAAGGATAAATGCTAATAAACACGGATAGGTGCCAAGCTGAGTTAATACTCTGATGGATGTAAAAAGATCTCTCAAATGTTGGTCTGAAGACAAGAACATGAAATAATTGATTGGCTTGTTTTATCTGTTACTTCTTTTAACGTTTAGTCCAATTGCTCGGCTTCCCTAGAACACTGACTAATTATCAAATGACCCGATCTATATGTTTCCAAAGCGAATGTCTTGATGACATGCCTCAGAGAAAATGGAATGTACCATACATCAAGTGACTTGTCGTGAACTTGAATCCTGGAGTGAATGCTGCTATACACAATATTTACTTCGCTACATGGCAGTTGAATCATCTACATTTGAACGATGCTATGTATTTCTTGTGATTGCCACAATCAAACGGAAGTGGTAATATACAAGAATGGCGTTTTCCTAGTCGAGTAGTGAATACATATAGCACTAATTGATGAATAAATATTGGGGGCGCCTCCGTGGTCTAGTGGTAGCGTGCTGGACCACAGCTCACTACCACCCGTGTTCGAATCCCGGCGTGGGCATATCTGAAGGTTGTTTCGTCTTTCACTTCGTCTCATCACCTTTGGAAGTCGCTCGGCCCATTTAGCCTACCTCGTGTGCACAAAAGTGGCCGTCAAATATCAATCATCATCATCATCATCATGAATAAATATTGAGTTTTGAATTTCTTCGTTAATTTTCTACAATGATCTTTATATAATGATATTCTATGACGAGTTTTTCCGTTTACTGTCATTTTGAAACGTTAGTTTTTTAAATAACACGATATAAGTTCGTTTCCTTAAGAATAACACCAACAGCAATTTTCAGAAGTGTTGTTACGTATAGTTCCGTATGAATTAATACATGTCCTCGAAGTTTCGCAACATTTCCATAAGCTACAGTACTGGCAGCATGCTACTCAGCTACTCATTTCTAGTTAAACAGTTGGTATGTTGTAATGGAATGTGCGGCGTACAACCGATATATTGGTCTGTAAATGTTTATGTAATGGAAGAATGAAATTGCGTTGATGTTCGGCTCTTACCTGATCCAGTTAATGAACTTTCACGTCATGTACTAATGTATTTCTTCTCGGTTGACTTCATATTATAGACTCACCGCATAAGTCATGATTGCCAGTGAAACGTTTGTAATGTTATCATTCATAAAATGCGAATGGATTCCCTTTAGCTTGAAAACGAGAAATAGCATTATACTGAAAAGGCAGAAGACGAAAAACAGGTTAGTTAGCAACTGGCAATTTTCGAATCTTTACTTAATGTTTTTAGAGATCCTACTTTTCATGGAACTTCCGGATATCTTTTTGATTGTTTAGCCGAATTGCTTTGGCTGTTATCCTAGGTGATTAAAGCAAGATAATACTCACAAAGGGCTAAATAACAGTGAAGACGTGTGGGTTTTGTATTTAAAAGGTTTGCTTATTTGCAATTTACTAATGAGGCCCAGAATAATATATCATTACAGGAATGGCATAGTTCCTTACGGTCATTGTCCGCTGATACCCAAATGTACTCCAAATTGACCTGTTTGCGATCTTTTTTTACATCGACAGGTATCTGCCGAATATAATACTCATGTGCTGTAGGATTACTTTCTTCTTCGGCTAACATCATAATCCGAATGATCTGATTAGAAAAGTAATTATGGAAGAGCTGTCGCTCAATGTTAAGGAACAACAGACAGGCGTTCCGAATCTGATATCAAACACCTGAATCTAATCTTAGAGACGTTGAAAGGACAATTCCTTTTACACAAATACATTCAAACTTACCTATAAACACACCACCTCCTGTCACAATGACAATTTTTCTTGATTGGCCATGCATTGTATATATGTATTTTTTTTTCATTCTGAGAGTAATGATGTAGTAAAAGAAGACTTTAAAAGAACTAAGTCCAACCTGGTAAATGTCACCAGATAAATGACATCCACACACTCACATACACTATTCCTTCTTCCTCTCTCCCCTTCTCTCTGATATACAAGATTTTTGGCTTTGATTCAGTTATATATATATATATATATATATATATATATATATATATATATATATATTAACGTTTCTTCAATAATATATCATGGCGGTTATATTTTTATATTGAGCAACTCGTCATTCATCCTCGGTACCGATATACATTATAGTTGCATTTTAATAGTCTTTTAACTAAGGTCTATATGATGGAAATAAAATATCTAAAGGCAGATAATTTTTCAACGATAGCCGTCTCTGTTGAAAGGGGTAGTTAAATGCCTGATACTTATTATTATCCTTCTGACGTTATGCACATCATGTGGATTACATTTTTCTCCATTGATCAAGCTGTTGGGTCCCCTTGTTGCTTAGCTCTACATAAATCATTCTTAATATTGCTTTGTCTAGATTATGGCCATCGCTTGACAAACTAAATAGTCGCTTGAAAGGGATGTTATGTTCTTGAAGGGTATTTAAGATTTATGGAGCAACTTGAACTGTTTTTAGAAAGTGATTTTAGAAATCTTTCAACTCGATTTTGTTCCTTTTACCAATATATAATCAGGACGTCCATTTCCTGGTGTTTTAAGATGCCGTAGTTTCATGATAATGGACAGCATAAGTATTGTAAGACTTGATACAGTCATGTACCATTGGTTCAAAACAATATGGCGTGAGGGCAATTGAAACAGGTAAGCTACCTTTGCTGGACTCACAGATAATTCATTTGAGGCAGGAGAAGGTAGTGGGTTATCTTGGCATGATGCAAATGGCATAGATGAAGAAGCTGCTTTAAGTGCCCACATACTTTCTCCTATTGGGGCTTAACCAGCAAGGGAAGATGACAAAATAGCAACACTTTCAGCATCATCCTTTTAGAAGAACCAGGTAGTTCAGTTTCCAATTTTTCCACCTAGTGATATCCGTGTTGTTGTTTTCTTAAAGAGGTCTCATTGTTTTAATAAATGCAGATTGAATCACAACTTTATGCTTAGAGCTTTTAGCATGTTGTTCCAACTGTAATAACTAACATGTTTCTGGCATACAGGTGGATACCATAGCAACTATTTACAGAGTTATTAACGAAAAACAAATGTACACATGTTAATGAACAAAGAGACGTTGATGAAAGCATCAATTCCGTCATGTAAAATGGGCATAGGTAATAACTACTATTGTATGAGACGTTGCACTTTATCCAGTGCAACAACGATCCAACAAAATTAAATTTAAATAGATAGGAGCAAACATGCTTAGGTCCCATCAATGCTGCTTCATTGGGACAGCTGAATTCAAGATTTATGCAATAAATAAATATTCAGTGTATCCTCAATTGTTACCATCTCTGTCATCCAACAAACTGTGTACAGTAATGTATCACATCGGTTGAAAGATACAAAGATCAATTGCACGCCAATTTTCAGAAAATATTTGACGTGAACTGAAAAGGATTTATAAAGAAGGAGCCAAATGAAAAATTAACAAAATGTGAAGACATTTTATTAAAAATAAGAGTTGAAGATCCTATATTAGTTTCAAATTATGCTTTTATGCCAGTCATAATGAGATTTACATCAGTTATAATAAAACAAATATAAAATATATATTGCAAAAATATAAATTGCAAATTTATATTTAATGAGCAGGGTGGTATAGGATATGAATGATTTATTATTAGTATTTATGTATGTAGTATGTATGAAATGGATGTCTTATGAATGTTATTACATGAAGGTTTTAATTTCTGTATTTGAGATCCATTTAAATATGTTACTTTGCCTTTCTTGGATAGGAAGGTGATATAGAAGAAGATATAAAGATTTGTCTGATATAATTCACACCTAATGATGCAAACTGATTTACCGGATCAAGGACAAGGATTCGGGGCTATCGAAAGGGCATTACTTGTACAAATAATATTCTAATAATTGTTTTACTAATCAGTCATTTCACATACACTGAGACTATTGGTCAGTGACTCGCCATTCGGGGCCCCCTTTAAATCATCAGTAGCCTACGTAAACTACAAATGAAAATCAAACGCTGAAAATTCTGCTTAGGCAATAAAATGGGGAGTTTGTAATTTTGATCCATTTGTTTATATGACAACCACTTCTTGTATTGTCCTAAGTTGTTAATCTTCGTACCTCAGAACAACTACCTTTAGAGAAACAAATGATATAATTCGGATTCAAATACCGTTCTGAAGAAATTTAGATCGCATGTCATTAGTAATTTGTTGATTGACTTGGTTCAGATTTGTCTGGTTTCTAATAATGAATAATATAGTCATCCGTATTTATATATATATATATATATATATATATATATATATATATATATATATATGTGTTAAAACTGACCTTCTTCATTGCTGGATATTTAGCGTTTAAATTACTCATATTGAAGACATCGTTTCATAAATACCTATCATTAGTATAAATCTTAATGGTTCAGATTTGGAATGCGCCAAACGCAATATCGTTATAATAATATGGTGTCAGAAAGAGGAAAGAAACACCATCCTCATTATCAGTTTTTGTTGATATATTTTAGCTGGAAATTAAAAGTCATCCTCTACAAATGAAACAAGAACTCTATGTGTGTTTTGGCAGGTACATTTACATATGTTTCTCTCTCTCTCTCTCTCTCTCTCTCTCTGCGTCCGCGCGTGTGTATGTACGTATGTATCCTTGCATGTATGTATTCATGTGTGTGTGTGTGTTGGGGGGGGGGGGGTAATTATTATACATACAGTTTTACAGGAATAGCATAATCCTATTGTTGATTATCTTTATGTTATCACTTTACACGTCGCCATGTACCATCTTTTTTTCATTTCAGTTAAGCTTGGAGAGGATTCGATCTGATTGTTCTCCTTTATAGTAGGTCAAACAATCGAATAAGGCAATTTACCATTTGCTGTTGCAATACGAAGTTCCCCTGAACCAACTTTGTCCATTAAAAGAAATCATGAATATCACCACATTACCACCAATTAACGTATCCATCGAAGATCGTGGAGAAATAGCCACAACTACAGTGATGCGCTACGTAACGCACATCATCGGTGGCCTAGGACTATTCGGGAACGGATTTGTGATCGTGGTCATCCTCAGCGGCCGTGCCATGCGTAAGCAGTTCACTAACGGCTACATAATAAACCAGAGCGTGGTGGATGCTTTGGGTGGATTATGTCTGATTTTTTCGACGGCGTTTGAGAACGACGGCCGTAGGTTCGAGACCATCCTCGATGAGATCTACTGCAGGATTTGGCTGACGAAGGTGCTGATGTGGTGTTGTTTTCTATCGTCCACCTATAACCTAATAGCGCTCACCTTCGAGCGCTACCTGGCCGTCGTACATCCGGTATGGCACAAGACCAAGCTCACTAAAGGCAAAGTCATCGCTTCTATGGCTTTTGTTTGGATGTTCGGTCCGGCCTATAATCTATTGTACACTGTACCAGCCGCCGGCATTACGGAAGATGGCGAGTGTACGGCGTACACCATTTGGCCGAATGTATTAACACAGCGCGCGGTCGGTGTGCTGACCATATTGATCCAGTTCCTGCTGCCACTCTTTCTACTGGTATATTTCTACTCGAAGATGATCTTCGTACTACGTCAACGAGTCGCTCCAGAAGCGGGCGGTGGTGCTGGTGATCGGAGGAAGGACACGATGGCCGGAGCCAGAAAGAATATTCTCAAGACTTTGGCAATCGTCGCCTGCTGTTTCGTATTCTGTTGGATCTGGAACCAAGTCTACTTTTTGCTGTATAATCTTGGCATGAAGGGTCTAGGTTTTACGAATTGGTTCCACAGCATCAGCGTATCGTTGGTGTTCGTCAACTGCTGCATCAATCCACTAATATATATTGCCAAATACGAACAATTCAAAAAGGCGGCGAGGAACTTGTTCACTCGGAGGGCAGACGGCGTTCATGTTTTGCCGACCCACAACTCTAGCACTCTATAGTCAGTGCATACAAATACCTAGCCACCCTGCCATTCACCAAATCGCATTTTGGAGCATTCGCAGCTCGACTCTACATCTCACTCACACAATTATTCCCCACCCCAGCCCCACGCACGCACCACGCACGCACGCACACACACACAACACACACACACACACACATATATATATATATATATATATATATATATATATATATATATATATATATATATATATATATATAGATAGTATAGATATGATATATAGATAGATAGATAGACATAGATATAATGATATATAAAATGACATAGAATATAAAATGCCTTCATTTATATATGCACATACAGACATACATACACATACACATACACCCATGCACACACACACACACACACACACACACACATATATATATATATATATATATATATATATATATATATATTGCTCACATACGTTTTGAGGTCGAACCTTTCTTCTTCAGCAATTTCATTTTGAGGTAAATAACGAAATATATCTAGCATGATAAGGGTAGTATAACAATTCACGACCTTATGAAATACGATATGCATATAATATAAACATTATCGAAATAAAATAAAACAATCCACGATATGCATGTAATGCGTATTTAATTATTTCAGACAAATTTCAAATTCAGAACAATATCGTATTCCATATTTATTTAATATTGATGCAAAATCAAGTATATCAAACGTAAGTGGTAATATATGTATCTGGTGTATTCTATGTCCTGGCTAACATGTGCCATTTCTCTTTATCACTTGTATATCTGAGCTGTCGAGCCTAATTTAAGTAGGAAGTTTTAATCTGCTGTAATAAAATAGATTAAATGGACGAAATATTTCGATATAACCCATGAGGCTGCTCACTTGACTGGGAGAAAACAAATTTGTTTTCCAAATTTCCAGGAGAAATAAATGATAAAATTGTAGACATTGTAGACAATTGTAGACAATTGTAGGTGCAGATTTCCGTTAAGTCCTAATTTTTATAAACATATCCATGATATTCAAGTATATCTTTTAAAACATTTTCTCAAAAGAGTGGTTAAAGTGTTGAAAATAGATCCATGTTATCCCTCTGTTGTTCATAGTAAATAGTACTGATTCTGTGACTATCCTAGGTTAGTTATGCTTATTATGTTTGGGAAGGGGGAGAGCCGACATATTGTCATAAAACTGCTAGGATTCGACAATTGACCTACCTTACAATGGTGGTGTGGTCTGGACATTGGAAAGTCCTTGGTTCGAATTCAATGAAGGATAAATGTGGACCTGCAACAGCGAGGAGCTTATCTAGATGGTTGAATAGATAGGTTCGTAATGGAAAACGTGATGGTACCAATTGTCCAGAATAATGACACTATACTTCAGAATAAACGTGAATAACTGGTCCTGTAACAAAGCTTAAGGGTCATCATCCGATTGTTACGTGATTTTGTGTTCTCCCATATCTTCAAATTGTTTAACCCTACTGCCAGCATACATATATATTATAATTATACAGCACATATGCCGAGACTTATTACTCTTGTGATTAGTACACTGTCAACAAAACTTTAAACGAAGAATATTATTTATAGCTTGTTGGTGATCAATCCTAAATAAAATATATGGATATAAAGCTGTGCATTCTATTGTGTGCTGTCCGCCTTTTTTTATAAATGGACTGCCTTATAATTGTTGAACGTGCAGGAAGAATGGGATAATAAAATATGATATAGTTACTAATATTAAAACTAGAAGGGAAAGAAATAAGAAAACGAAAATGAAGAATGATGGCACAGTTTGGGTTCATACTTTTTCAATTGGGTATCAATGAAGATTTAAGTTACTATTGAACAAAAGTGTAACTTATTAGTAATGTGTTGTTTTTTGGGGTCTCATATCAGGGAATGTCCACAAGCTTTGCCATATGAAACATTTATGTAATATTGTTTCATTCGAATATTGAAATCAATGTCACAATTTATGATGATCTGCTTGACTGGAATGAAAAATGTTGCATTTGCCTAAGGTATGTAGTCACTATAGATTAGTTACATTTGAAAAAAAGGCGAGAAATATTGAAAACTGTCGGTGATAGAAAAATTACCAGGTTATATGACATTTCTTATTTGCACACATATTTCGATTGCCGTAATCCAATTATTGCATTAGTTGTTCACTTACTAGCATGACTTTTTCTTATAATGACGGATTACTCCATTTTGGGCGATTAGAGAATGGATTATATGCGTATGGATAGAGTATCGGAGTAAACTTTAAAATATTTGTTGAATAGCGAAATAATTTAAGTGGAAAATTTACATTGCTTGTAGGACAAACTTGACAAATTTGTGAAATATTGATCTCGCCGTATTAAACTGGAATGCAATTATATATATATATACATACACACACACATACACACACACACACACACACACACACACACACACACACCACACACACACACACACACACACCCCACACACACACTATATATATATATATATATATATATATATATATATATATATATATCGAGAGAGAGAGAGAGAGAGAGAGAGGAGAGAGAGAGGAGAGAGAGATGTCAAGGAGAGAGAGATGAGAGAGAGAGAGAGAGAGAGAGAGAGAGAGAGAAGGGGAGAGAGAGAAAGAGTGTGTGTGTGTGTGAGAGAGAGAGAGAGAGAGAGAGAGAGAGAGAGAGAGAGAGAGAGAGAGAGAGACGGATAATTAGATGAATATATTAAGGAAAAACGCATCTTATTTATTAATAATGATATTGTCACGACGTACAATGTATTTTATGCTTATATGTTGTAGAAAATGTTTGATTTTAGAAATGCATTCTTGTTGTAGTGTGAAATAAATATCCATGAATGCGTACACAGTATTATTACCTAAAAATATTTGATGATAATGAGAATGATAATATTACTACAGTTAGTTCTACTTCTTCAATTAAATACAACAACTACTACTACTATAAAACACTTGATAATAATTCTTAAGTCGTTGTCTGAGGACATTTATACGCACTGATTTGTAATACTCAAGTTTAAATTTTGAAAATTGTAATTTATATTTTGAATCGATATAAAGAACTCATTTGTAAATTAAGTGAGATCATACTTAATACGATTTATATATTACATTCTAAAAGTACGGGAAACTAAAGCCCACATGATTGGGTTCATTGTTATACTTGCGTCACACTTTATTTTACAAGGGATTTCCCGTAATAAGTCCTCGGTTATTTACATAACTATGGGTGTTATATCAACTTAAAATTATCCCCAAATTAATAAGATATCTTACTTTTATGCGGTCTTATTGTGTGAATTACGATTGTTAATTAACTTGCTAGAATACTATTAGAATATTATTATGGTGTGGGAATGTGTGTTTTCTATATGTTTTGGGCAGATGTGCCAGTGCGTGGACACAGGTGGAATTTTGAACCAAAAGAATTTCGAAATAAACAGTGAAAACCAACACAAACATCAATTGTTTAGCAAAGCTTTCCCGAAAATGGACGAAAGGGTCGAATTAGTTGCAAACTAGGGTTAGAAAATTGTAAAATACATACTCCCTCACACGCACACAAATATAAGTCAATGAGCAGGTGAATGTAACTGATAGCGCAAGTAATTAGCATGCAATGTGTCAATCACATGAGTATTTGTTTTGGCTAACAGTTTAAGATATGTCAAAATATAGCAATAACGTTATTTTATCACGGGAAAATTGTTCCGAAAATAAGAACATAGTCTTATTTCAAGATGGTCTTATTTACGGCTAACTTCGGTATTTATGCCGATTGATAACATGACAGTTCACATCTGTTACATATGCAGGTAAACATTATCACATTCCAAATAATGAGTAGTACTATCAGTTCAAAACATCTAGACAATCTGAAACATCGCTTTGTAATTCGAGATGTATTACCATCACATATCTACATCGATTCTGTCACTTGTCTTCTGGCCGTTACGATTTGTGACAAATATAACTAGATCTAAAATGGATATGAATTGATCAAACAAGTGAAACTAGATACTTAGATCGATTCACGCAATTATAAATGTTTCACATCAGCTTGTTGCCTTGTCAGATACTGATAACTTGACAGATGAAAACTTGGTCTACTTGATTTAGCATAGTGATACTTTGTCCTTGACCAGATATTTCATTCATTCAAATCAAATAAATAAGAATCCCCCAGTCAAACAAGATAAGCTTACATTTACAGTCATTACAGGCCTTCCTGAAATGCGTTAATCAGTTCCCAATGCCTAATCAGTTCTGCATCATCCAATAAATATATATATATATATATATATATATATATATATATAATAAATGCATTTATCAATAAGGAAATAGGGGTGGTTTCTACCTTTTTATTACATTAATGTGTTCCATAGATTCAGTTCCACAACAACGGAAGTGTGTAAACTACAATTTCGTGGTTTACGGCCCATGTTGAATTCGATCCATTGAGTGCGATCATTGTTGATTACGGCCCATGCTCATCTATGTATTGCGTTGTATGAACAAAAACAGGCCTAGTAAGGGCCTTGATGAAGGCCAGCTATCCATTTCCAATATCCGTCATGACATTAGAGTGGGCGACAGATTCTCAACTGTTACTGCTACCTAAGGTCAAATGTGATATAGTAAGTAGGCAATATATTCACATTTTAAATACACTTACATAATAGCAATAATTTAGAAAGTTCAGTCGCAAAACAAATCATACATAATGTAGACATTGTGGGACCATTATAACAAAACGCAGTTTTCCTATTATCCCCTCAGAGTAGAGAGTATTAACATAATTATCCAGATACTAAAACTGTGGATATATATCACGGGACTTACCTAATTGGCATTCAGAAGCAAAGGGTACGAGGTATTGCAAATAATATTTCAAAGAGAAAATTATTTCGTCAAATAATATTGATGATATTTAAGATATAATCAAATCAGGGTAATATATAACTGTGAAAAAGGATAATGAGATGATGACACAATTCGTAGATTGATGTAATAAAAACCCATTCAGTATGTCAATCACAATCCTTTCTTTGCACAGTTTTTGCAATATGCATAGGCCAGCCATGCTTACATTGAACGTGTCTTTCTGTTTGGATTGATGACAATGTATTTGGTCTTGCTTGCATTCGAAGCTAATAGGATTTAGGATCGTGATACTTTGTCCTTGACCAGATATTTCATTCATTCAAATCAAATAAATAAAATCCCCCAGTCAAACAAAATAAGCTTACATTTACAGTCATTACAGGCCTTCCTGAAATGCGTTAATCAGTTCCCAATGCCTAATCAGTTCTGCATCATCCAATAAAATCATGGGATCATTTCAGGTTTAGTTTGGTGGATTAGTTATAATTTAGGAAAGCCTGGATGTTGTGCATTATGAATCAATGATATTGGTAGATGTGAGATAGTTAGGCTTACCTTTTCATTGGCATTAACCACCAGCCAGCAAAATTCAGCTTTTCATGAAGGAACTATTTTTCTTTATCTTTTGGTGGCATCATATACTTTACTTATTTGGTATAGGGAAATTCAGAACCAATCGATTCGATCCTGCTGGGAATGGAGCTTGTGAACAGGTTAGTTCAAATCTTTTTGGTTTGCTCGGAACACCTGATGTATATAAGAAGTACGAGTGGAAGGAATACCTCAATATGCTTGACGCTGTTATGATGAGCGCTGATATCAAATTTAAAGGACAGCCTCTGAAAAAACTTGTGCCTGCCACTCAAGACGAGGTACATGATAATATCATTAAGTCTCCCTCAAAATCCTGTGAACTAGACCCATTACCTACATACCTGTTACCTGTTGAAAAAAGTGCTGGAATACCTACTGCTTTTGATTACAGCTATCATAAGCAAATCACTGGTGGAGTCCAAGGTTCCACTTTCTTTCAAAAAAGGCTAATATTAGACCACTGCCGAAGAAGCTAAATCTGTATAAAAGGAATTGAAAAATTACCGCCCACTGTCTAATCTGCATTTCTTGTCGAAGATCCTGGAGAAGCTGGTTGCTAAGCGGTTGGAGACCCATTTGAGTAGTCACAGACTGCACGATAATCTTCAGTCAGCTTACCGTACCGGTCACTCTACAGAGACCGCGCTCCTGAGGGTCTATCATGACATTGCTGAAGCTTTAGATAGGAAGTGTATGGCGGCATTAGTTCTCTTTGACTTATCTGCTGCTTTCGATATTATAGATCACAAGACCCTTCAAACGCGCCCTGAGCACTCGTTTGGAGTAACTGGAAGTGCACTCTCCTGGATCAAATTTTATCTGAGTGACAGATCTCAGTGTGTTGCCATAAGAATGACGACATCAGAAGGTAAGTGTCTGAACTTTGGTGTCCCACAAGGTTGGGTAATTGGACCATGTAAGTACTGTTTGTATTCAAAACCAATTGGTGCGATATGTAGCCGACATAATTTGCTATGCCATTGTTATGCAGATGATACCCAGGTTTATATGACGATCATGCGCAAAACAACTTGGTCCGACGTTGCAAAGAAATTGGAAGCTTGTTTGGTTGATATCAGGTTAGGACGAATGAGGAATTACGGGTTAACGTAGGTAATAATACTGTTTCTGTAGCATTGTCAGTGAAGAACTTAGGAGTATATTTTGATACATCCCTGACCATAAATGCAATATCCGAAGCCTGTTATTACCAAATTCGTAATATTGGTCACTATCAGGCGGTATATCACATTGGATGCTTGCAAAACACTGGTACACGCCCTGATAACCTCTCGGCTAGATTACGGCAACGCTCTCCTGTATGGTCTTCCAAGCACACTGATGACACGGCTACAGAAAGTACAGAATTCTTCTGCCAGGTTAGTCACTGGCACTCGCCGAAAGAAAAAGGTCTTGCATAGAAATATCCTCTTTTCAATAGGTTCTGCTGCTCCAGTACTGAACTCAAATCAAGCCCGACGGTCTGTAGTTAAGTCAACTCCAAACATCCAGTCCAAAAATATTGCACAGATTGATGGTGAAATAAATTGGAACTCCGATTTAGATATTGATTATTATGTAGTCGAAAATCCAAAGTTAGTTGGTATTGATGAAATATATCATCAGCTAATAGTATATCCAACAACTTCTCATGTTCTCCAAGTGTTGTCACAGGTGCTTCTGATATATCACCAGTAGTTAGTCCTAGACGGACATCTTCACAGGTGTCAACACCTATATTAGATTTTAATTCTAAGTCACTGCCGCTACATTTAGATAATCCGGTAGTTGTTACTCCTTCGTCCCAAAGTCCAGTTGTTCGGCCAAGGTCAATATAGGGATTTGTTCATCCTGTCCCAAATCAACATGTTAGGCGTTTCAATAAATAGCTAAACTCTGTCAAGATTTACCAGTCGGATATGTTCACCATGAAGTAGCAATGTTTGTTATAGTTGGTTGATCAGAATCATAGATAAGTATTCATGTTCATCGTATCGTTGGAAAATGCCGAGACATCATTGCTCAAAGGGAGAAGCATGTCATAGCCTTATTTCATGTGGTCTGTATTTCTCATTTCACATTTACGTTTTACTGTCCAGCCAACCATGCATAACTGGGCGATATCAGCTCCTTGCGACCCTTTTATCAGTGTGCCTGCACGACATACGAACCTGAATGTTGCATCGTTTGCAGTCACGGTGAAACAGATCTGTTTCTTTAGAATTGTGTTTCATTTAACAACTTGTTCGGTGAGTTATCAGATTTTCTAGTATTCTTTCATTTACTGTCTATTGTTTATTGAAATGTGTTTTGCTTTATAAAGGGTCGAAACGCTTGTGGTTTATTCTTTCGAGAATAATCAATACCATTTTCCACTGTATTCTTGTATTTACACTATAGTCTCTGATTTAATTTGGTCAATTGGGCCCACCTTTTCTGCGGTAACCCCCACTCTGGTCCCGAATTCCCTCTTGTAACCTATGGGGTGAATTGTCATTGTTATAATTCATAATGTTAGTTGTATTATCTCATTTCATTTAAATCATGTTTGGCATTCTATAATATAATGTATTTTAACATCATGTCATATATGTGTGTTCTATATCGGAAAAGTATTGTGTGTGAATGAATGAATGAATAAATACATGTCTATTGCTCTATTTGCTTTGCATTTTCTAGGGTATTAAAAAAAACAGTGTACATTGAACTTCCTGCGTCTTTTGTGATATGTATGAGCGAATGAACACAATAACATATTAGGTATTTTCAATGTTCCTGGAACTAACCCAGTAGTGACAGATTTATTTAGTATGTGGTCAGTGAGCACAACAGTAAAATGTATTGATTGTTAGAGTATGTTGCTCTATATTTCGTCATGGCCAAAACGAGATTTAGATTTAAGTTGTATTGTTGTTTAGATAATAATAGGTGGAAAACGGATTCTAAAAAGATACTCTGTGATATTGGGTTAGGCATGTAATCTTTAAAATTACGATTTCTTTTTGATACATTACGACTTGTTTGTAACTTATTTTCGAAGAAAATATTCATTAACATCATCTACTACTTTTAATTGTTTAGTTACCGATCGTTCATTAATTGCAAATGACAGATGCAAAGTCGTTTTGTTGTTTTATTTTCCATTAACCTGTTTTAATAGGGACCACATTTTGTTCATATCAAACTTATTTTCATCCAACATAGATTTATAGTAGTCGAGTGTTATGATGCGTTTCAGTTTATTGCAAGTATTATAATACCGTTTAAGTACATTAATATTATGTTCTATTTGATTTTTTAGTTTGTTTTGAAAATAGTTTGACTATATGCCTGAATAACAATAATTACAAAACCTCTATTGCACCAATATCCTCGAAAAGAATCGAGCTCAGTGGCGCACGTAGTAAAAAGGTTGGGTACACTCATAATCCAGGTACGATGCAAAGTTCATCAACAAATGATCAGATGGAGAGGAAACTTAGTAAGGATAAGCGAGTCTCAAAAGGTGAGTTTTAAAATGGTGACAAAAAGAAACTATGCTATTTGATGACTTGACATGTTCGGGAGTGAATTCCAAAGAGTAGGGACAGCAACCTAAAAACACAAGTTCCACCATTAGTTTTAAAGCCCTCGGGGACAAACAACAAGTGAAAACCATATGAACGGAGCTCCCTGGGTTGGGTGTTAATGAAAGCATGGGAAATAGAAAGAGTTTGATAAGCAATAGTGTATAATATGAAAATGATGGGATATTGAACAGGGAGCCAGTGAAGAGATTTCAGAAGTGGGAAAAGAATGGGAAAACTTGGGTTTCATCTGCATATAAATGATGGTCTAATTTGTGGCCGCGACTAAGAGAGCTTAGTTGTGTTGTATACAGAATAAAGAGTAGCGGTCCAAGAACAGTAGCAGTCCAAGAATGATGTCAGAAGGCATGTGGTAATCCAGTGAGGTTTATTTGTGTATTTTTGTGTACTTTAACTAAACATAAAAGGAAGGCTTTCTCGAATGTAATACCGTATAATTTCTTGAATTCTTCATACGAATGTTCTGCTACAAAATTATTTTAGACGACCCTTTTTAAGTACATGCTACAGAGCTGGGTTTAAAGCCCTTAAAAGAAAATTTATATTCCTGACATGTCAAGAATATGAATGAATAATCCAGACTCCAGACATTTGTATTAGATTCCGATGATAACATATAAAAACAATACATGCTGCATTTTCTGACGTATACAAGCCCTTTGGCTTCAGTAGGAATGGGAACACAAATGACAATGGGATATACACAGTGATAGCATTGTACTTCCTGGAGCACACACGCTGTATCTTGTTTACAAACAACAGCCTACTGTCACCCAAGTAGAACCTGCATGAAGTTCACAAAAAATAAGTTTTATGCAAATTAGCCACAGGTCTAGATCTAGTAGCTAAAGTATTGCTGCCTTTGCCATAGCTATGTTATACTTTATCCAGGTAAGACAATTTCTTACATAAATTGAGCGAAACTTTCATCAATATTATTTTTATATTCCAGGAAATACAGCATTAAATTATTAATTCAAGTCTATCAAGAAAAATCGAAACAATTGTCTAAATTCATCCGCAAAATTAAATAATTAATATATATGTGATATTCTATAATATTACATTATAAAGTGTTTATATATATATATATATATATATATATATATATATATATATACGCCTGTCAATTATCTCTTAAAATAAGGATAAAATATTGCTCATGATTAAAATTATTTATTAGCAAAATATGCGTAGGAACCCATATATAGTTAACACAGAAAAAGTACATATATTCCTAGGGAATTACAGAATACAATTCTTAAATATAATGTTAAAAAAGAGCAATCTAATAGATTAGATCAAAATATGAATATCGGAAATCTGGGTAACAACAAATCAACTATTATCAAACGTGAGTTGCAAAATTAGCCTCAATTAGGTATCAGAGTAATAGAACAGCCAAGTATTAAGGAAGATTTAGAAAACACCGATTGTAATTAGTTAGACTTTATTCTGGTGGCAGGTGAGACTCGTTCTTATATAATATAGGGGGTTTATGTTCATGTGTTCATAAGAGTTATAATAACTCTATAACACAAATATCTTAAACGAACCGTTAGAAGGGGATGTTTTGCTGATTTTTCTGACCTGTACTGAATGTTGTAATCCAGATTAATATAATATATACATTTACAATAAGGTTTTATTCTTAATATACGAGTGGCGTTCAAGGCTAGCTCTAGTCTCCTTGTCATACATAGGATCTAGGCACTTCATTATAAAAGTAGCTTGAATAGTAGACATTTTGTCTATTTCTAACAGCACCGAAACTATGACACTATTACGGTTTGATTAATCACGGATGTAATTTTTTTTGGTAGCAATTAGCCTATCAGTTATAATAGTAGTCGTTTCATGGCGCATGCCCATTATACAAACTGATCTTTGAAGAGAGAGGTAATTGGAATATAAGGTTTGTATAGCATAGCTTTGAAGAAAGATGCAGCAACTGAAAAACACATATAACTAGGGGTTCTTAGATAATTAACACGTGTTGTTTAGGGCGAGCTTTTATGTCAAATAATAGGTTTGTTACGTGTTTCCGCTTTTCTGCGTAGCCTGGATGTAGCCGCTTTCTTGTGGGGGTAACATACTTATCGCGTGCAAAAATCGATTTAGCCTAGTCCCACAGGCTGATGAGTAGTCCAGACATATGTATAGGTCTAAGTTTATACGTATCAATATCTGGAGGTGAGAACATTTTATATTTAGATAAATGTATGTATAGTTTTATTTAGATTTACATTTATGGAGGAATAGCTCTCAAAAGATGTTGAGAGATGTTGATGTACTGCGCCTGTGCCACTATATATGTATCCTAAAACACGCATACACCCATATTAAATTAGCCAGATAAAATATTCAGAACTTGTTTTGCTCCCTTTGCCAAACGTTGCTACATTATTACAGTTGTGCAATAATCTCGTGTTATTATAGTCTCGTCACTTGCATAGCATCTTTTCAGATTTTAACAAAATAATATGGAGATATCGGTGGGCTTGGCCTAGGACTGTTCAGCACGTGTTTGTCTTTATTTGAACAATTTTGCCACTCTTTATCATCGCTTATATTGTATGGGATTCGCCACTGAATGAATTGAGAATTTCCGATAGATAGTATAGTCTTCGGAGGAATCCTTGTCAGCTACCAGCCTAAAGCGAAATACTTCTAATGCCATTTAATGAAAACCTTCAATCCGATGCAAGTCATGACCATCGTCAATGGGCAAGTAATCCCACCAGTTAAACCTTTATCAAATGTTAAATGTACAACTATTAAAATTTGGTTCTTAGACGTAACTTGGATTGCAAATAAAACCAATTTAAAAATGGGATTCGTATTAGGATAAAATGGTTTGTACATTTTATTGTTCATTTTCATTGAAACATATAATTGATACTATATTATGTATCGTATTTGTTCTTCTGCTGATTGAATATAGTCCTTTTCAAGGGACGTTTATGGATAAAAAAAACTATTTATCAGTTTCATATACTAACTAATAAATAATATACCGTAGTTATATATCGTCTCACTCTGCTATTTCGATGAAGACATTGTTGGTCCATAACCAGGTAAATTTGCCCTCGTCTTACTTTGATTGATCACGAACTATATACAAGAACGAGAAATATATGTTGAAATAATGTGCCGATAAAGGTCAGGTAGTAATTTGACGTAGTCCAACAAACCTGTCAATATACACATAGAAGGTGTGATTGACCTGAAATTTCAGGTTTACCTGATTCAAGACCTACTGTATAATAGGCTATTAATTACTTAGTTACACATTACATATGGATATATTCATCTTGATAATGCCACGCCCGATATCGTATGATCAATTAATATGTCCTACAAATACGTTTGGAGATAATTGCCACTACTATTCCTGGATGTTTTCAGTATTATTCCAGGCCTCAATATAAAACGAAGTTAAGTAGATATATGAGTAGTAGTAGTAGTAGTAGTAGTGGTGGTGGTAGTAGTAGTTTTAATAGAAGCAGACGTAGTAGCAGTGGTAGTTCTAAATATATAATAGTTGTTGTTGTTGTTGTACAAACAATATTATGTGTGGTAGCAATATAAATATATCTAATAGACATAGTGGTGATAGTAAAATGTTTAGTGAAACGAAAAACACCAGCACCAATACTACTTCTACTACTAGTATTACTGCCGCTTCTTCTAATACCACTACTATATCTACTACTTTAAACTGCAGTACTCGATTCCAGTCTGTCACACGAGCTTTATTTGGTTAAAACCTTCATGTCTCCCTATTGTCGTTTGTAGGCTATTCCGTTTAGAAATAGTATCAACTTATCAGCTTAGTACACATTCTAGCTGAAACTAGCCAATATTAGATAACATCGTCTTCATTAGGTAAGATAGACATCATTAGATATGAACATTATCATAAGATAAGATTATCATCGTACACTTTCGTCTTTAGTTTGGATTAGCTACTCTCAGGTTTAATTAACTTTGGACTGTCATGATATGAATCTCGTTGTACTTCCTTTTCAGAAAATTCATTTCCACAAATTGTATATAATATAATTATATAATATATCCGTGTTCCTATGTTTCCCATTACATGTGTAAAACTCTGAGAGACGCCTTACATACTATACAGAATTCTCAATTAATTGAAATAGTTACATGCCGTGAAATTAAACGAATTATATGACGTTTGTCAGTCAGATTTTAATGATAATTCGTCAAGCTAAACTAATACATAAGCTTAGTTCAATTTACTTTTGCAGTTCCCATTGTTGCGTTTGCATGTGTATAATATTTATGTACAATGAGTATGGAATAAATAATTGCTACGAAAAAGATGATCGAGTTATCATGAAGAATTTGATATTCTCATGTTTACTGACCTGTGGTTAAAGGCTGGCGAACACCATGTAAATGCCATTATACTCTTGGTCCTAAATTTATAGTGATGAAAGCTACAAATCAACTCCATTTTGAAGACTTCAAGCTCTCCAATCAGCATATGCCTGCATTGATTATCAGAATAACAACATGACAACCAGACATCATCATCATCTCGCTTTTCTTGAAAGATTCAGATGGATAATCTCAGCAATAATAATGTTACAGCGACACAGCAGAAGTTAACACCATGTGGCTGTTCCCAATACACAACAACCAGGGGTCTCTACTCCAAATCTCAACAACAACAACATTGATCCTAAATTCCATATGCGTCACATTAAGAAACCAGAAGTGACGAGTTGATATTTTAAAATCGATATTCATCTACCCTTAAATCCATTTTATTTAAGCACGTGTTCAAGTGTACACGCTGCATCCGTGTAAAACAAACCAACTAAAACCAATTCATAATACACTGAATGGATCAATTAAGACTAATGTTTTGTTTTATTTTTTATTTACTGAAATGTTAGTGCAGTGGAATAATCCCCAAAAGATATAAAACAAATTAATATCATTATGATTTTATTGAATTTTAATTTACTCAGAAATAATTGATTCCGATATTATAGTCCAACAATGTTATTATTGCAGGAATAGTTGTTATTGTTTTCGATATTGTTGCTGCTATTGTTCTTTTGGATAATAATATCACGAATAACAATCCTTCTGCTGCTGAATTTCTGTTTTAGTTCTATTACCTTTTTTCCCTCTCCCTGGCTTATGAACTCCCCATGTATCTCCTTTTTATTACTTCTACTACAACTAATACTATTTATAATAATAATAATACTAATAACTAGGATACAAATAATAGTGTGTTAAGCAATGACGCAGGTGGATTTAATCATCAGGGCTACTTTGTTCATATTGAAATACACAGGTCCTAAGGCTCATCGAGATAATTGCATCCAGGTGTCATAATTAGCATATGCTATAATTGGATAAACTAAAAACAACTGGCCCATGATTTATATTCTTATCCGTTTAGGGTTTGATCATAAAATATAACAAGGATTAGTTTCAGATGACACGATTGGGTGGATAATCAGGAAAACAATGTATATGAATAGTGCTCTTTTGGTAAATAAACAGGTTAAACATTTACATAAATCATGCTCTGTAAATCACGTTGGCATCCATGTTTATTCCTATTTATTCCAAGTCAGCATTTAACCCGCTCCACGCTAACACATTTCTATTCCTGATTGCCGGAACTCGCTTACTCACTGCATTCACTCACGCCGTCTACCCATACGCTCTCTGTAGGCGTCCACTCACTCTTTCACTCACTCACTCACTCACTCACTCACTCACTCACTCACTCACACTCACTCACTCACTCACTCACTCACTCACTCACCCACTAACTCACTCAATCAATCAATCAATCAATCAATCATTCGGTCAATCATTCGCCTATTACCTCATTTGTCTACTACCGCATTCACCTATTCACTCACTCACTAATTCTTCGACTCACCCATACACTCGCTCCCCAAATTTCCGACTGTTATATGGAGATGTCTAAGATCAGCAGCTGCGATTAGATAGTATCATAACGTACTGTCATAACGCATTTATTAGTTCAATCGATTAATACCAGATGGCACCAGCTAACAACAAACGTCATTATTATATCAAGCCAACAACCACCACCAGTCAAACAGGGTTTTTGTTCTCATCAAATAAATTACTTCCTCATACTCACAGCCTGTGGGATGTCGCTATTCCATTGAATTTTAGGGAACATATAAAATATCGAGGTTTTGGTTCCTGGGGAGGCGAAAGGAATTAAAATAGTTTTTTTCTCAGAAATTGCACCCGTAGATTTAAGTTTCTTTACAATATCAGTTATTTAAATATCCGTTCTGCGGTATATAGGCTCATTAACCCGTTCGTAATGATTATCATTATTTAATTGACGATAACCTTTAGTAATATAATTCTTTTTGTCCAATATTACTACTACAGAACCTTTATCAGCTTTTTGAATTGCTATATCTTTATTTTACCTAAATTGGTTAGCGTAAATATTTCTTCAATTATTCAACTGGATTTTTTCCGTAGGACATTTAGTTCATCTATTTCCTTTATAAAGTTATTTATGCATTCTATCAAACAGGGATAAGTTCCCTTGTCAGGTGGAACCCAGCTTGACTTAAAAATAAAACTTTTCTGTGGTTTATTAAAATTATTACGTTCATAGTGAAATAAATATTTTATTTTCAGTTTGCTCCCGGAATCCCCAGTGGCTTTAACGAATATAAGTCTCTTACTTGGTAAGTTTGTTTCCAATGTCGTCAAAAACGGACTTGAGAGATTTAAAATGTTATTAATTATTTTATAACAGGGGCAAGTTTGACCATATGAAGACGTTAGTTTTAGAAATCTAACCAGAGGTGGACCATTGAATTTGCCGTGTCTTCTCTCCATTATAGTCTCCCACTACACTATTTGAATCAGTTTTGTACTTCTGAGTACACAGCTTGGGTATGACCGTTGCCCATTCACAATGAACCATAGATCGATTGATTGAATCTATGTTGGTCTGTTCCTCTTTCGGTAATAAGTTTGAATAATTCAAAGACTTTGCAAGGAAAAAAAGTAGGAGAAAAGTATTTAATTACTGTAAGTTTTTTTTTAAATTCGAATTTTCGATAAATACAATTTAATTTTATGATTTATTATTGTTTATATTTTTAAGTACAAATGTATGGAGGCACCAAATATTTTAGTGCTTAGGGCCTCTAATGGTCTTAATCCGGCTCTGGCCAGGTGGCACCCTTTAATGTTTTGTCAAATCTTCTTTTTGTATGGCGGACTTACCGTTCGGAATGTTTCTTCATCCTCTGTTAGGGAACTAGGAGCAGGTGGTCTACGAGATCAGGGTTGAATCTATCTCCGTAAGATTGAGAGTCTTACGGGTTGACCTTGTTTAGGCAACTCCCGAAATTTTGGGAACAAATTGGAGTACTCTCAATGATATTAGTCTTCCAGGGCGATGTTCTGTTTGTAACCAGGGCCCGTGTTATAGTAGCTTCTGGTGCCGGCTTCCAGGCTCATTGACCTTTCCCGCAATCTTGGATAGAAAACGAGGGGAGTTGGTCTACTATTGTGTACCTGGTTGTAGTTTATCGCATTTTAAGAATTGAACCGTCTGTTTCCAATGTTTTTATATAATTCCAGACAGTGTTACCGACAGAGACAGATATTTAGCATGGAAGTTGAAAATTCGGCGTGACCCATGACCGGTGTTTAAGGTAAATATGCAACTTAAATACACATCGAACATCGGTGGGTGATAATCGATGTATGTTTTTAATGTGCGACGATACAGTAGTATTGATTTGATTAATTAATTAGAAGCAACAAATTCATCATACATGTTGTACCTGTAGCATAATATGTGTGCTATAAATTATGTGCTATAATAATACAGTATAATTGTTATATAGCGTTACAAATAACCATACAAATTATTTTGTTAATTATGTGTATTCTGCAATTTTTCCCCAGTTCAGTGCCATTCACACAAAGGTGCTACAGGCAGCGGAAACTGCTGCTTGATGTAGCAGTACCTTCGGTGTTTGACTGGTTGCCAACAAAGAGAAAGTATATATATATATATATATATATATATATATATATATATATATATATATATGAAAATAAGATTTTAAGTTAAGGCAAAATATTATATTATTAATATCCAGTGTATATATTGAGACATATTCTAAGATAAAAGTTGTCGAAAATCACTATCTGTAAGCTTAATTATATCATTTCGCTGCCTATTGACCCCGCATAGAAGCCGAAGAAAGCAAGGATGGTATGGCAGAGCCACCAAGTGATGAAATATGTGTCCTACATCCAAGCATGTCCTCCGACCATGACTACGGCGCTACAATCCAACAGCCAGCAGACCAGCTTGGAGCTACCCAAGCCGAGATTGCCCGACTACATGCGGAGGTGGCGAGCCTGTGAGAGGAACGATGCTTCTTGACACGACAGTCAAAGGATGATGAACGTGTGACGTTCTAGACAGGTTTCCCTTCGTATGCTACATTTCAGTGCATTGAGCCAACAGCTTCAAGGATGACTACATACCCGCAACATCGCCGGCGCGTGATACAGCAGATAGCGAGCAGTCGTGTTTGTCCTGTGGAAGCTACGAGTTGGCAACATTGTCATGGAGTTAGGCCTCTCAAAATGGACTGTTTCAAGGATTGTGTTGTTGTGGATAAATTATTTATAAATTGTGCTTGTATCGATGCCAGTGCAGCCAAGCAGACAGAGTGGACTCACGCATGCCAGCTGTATTCAAGGACAGGTATGCTGCGGCACGCGTCATTCTACATTGCACATAGTTGCAAATACATCTGCCGAATAGCTTGAAGCTGAACAATGACATGCTGGAGAAGGGTGACCAGCTGATGGTCGATAAAGGATTCACAATAGAAGGAGAATTGGCAAAGGTTTGCGCTACTCTCGTGATTTCGCCTTTCCTGACCGAAGTTCACCAAGCAAGAGGCGACAGACACACAGGCGCTTGCACGGATACGTGTGCATGTCGAACGTGCAATTCGTCGAGTGAAGTGCTACCACATCTTTGATAGGGTGGTGCCACTGACATATGCTGGTTCAATTAACCAGATGTGGACAGTGTGTTGTCTGTTAACAAACTTTCGTGGTAGCTTGCTGCAGACGGGTGACATTGATACAGACAGGTGTTGCTGAGTGTTCAGATAAAGGTTTCCTAACAATAAATTGGTCTAACATTTACATTATATCTCTTTTTATGTGATAGCTATTTTAAATTATAACGCAGTTTGCAACATATGTACAGTTTATTCCATATCAAATATATACATAGACAACCTGTTGATTTTCCAACAACTGGACTAGAGGAACATACTTAAAATAATACATCACTGATCCATGAAGAACGTTATTGTTGATATCCCCATTTAATGAATCGAGCAGTTAGCCATCCTCTCTCTCTCTCTCTCTCTCTCTCTCTCTCTCTATATATATATATATATATATATATATATATATATATATTACAAATTTTCATCATGATCGGATAACAACTTGGCGATGCCGCTAGTGTACACGACACAATTTTGTCGGTTGCTCAACTGAAACTGTTTTGTTGGTTGGCGCGCCGAGAGTCCATAAAAGCAATAACATTTCACCCCGATCAAACAACAACTTGGCGACACATAACCTGTCGGAAGATCTATCCGTATGGTTGACATAGGTAGGATTTGTTTAGCTACTCGAACCCAGAATGGAGCTGAGATCAGTATCTGTGTTATCGAAATGGTTTTATATATAGGTAACCTTTGAGCCACAACAAATTACTGCTGAATGTAAACCGTGGTGTCAAAATATTTATTATCTATATATGTTACCCTATTATTGAACCACATGCACGTGTTGATAACTGCGAGCTATGGTGTCAAATGGTACTTTTTTACTCGTTTCCGCTTTTTGTGCGTAGTCTACATCAACCGGTTCCCTCTGGGCATGACATATTGTCAGGTACAAAAAACGGGCTATCTGAGCCCCACAGGCTGATGATTACCCCAGACATATATACCGTATATACTTGTGTATAAGGCGAGGTTTTAATTTCTACCAGACAACAGTTTTTCACTACTCGTCTTATACACGAGTCAGTCGACCTTGGCGTGCCTTTGCTTTGATAAGTACCCGATTTACTGCCATGAAGAAGCTGACCTAATACAAATATCATACATATACATTACCATATAAATACCCACGCTATTACCACCACAGTGACCGTGACATGTTTCTGGTAATCTGTGAATTGATAGACAAGTTGTCAGAGTCATTAGGTAACGATCATGACAGTGTTTATCGTGCGATCGACGAGAAATTAAATAAAGTGATAGTTGGGGTTAACAAAACATCAAAAGCCACCACACCCTAATGCCACCCCACCACACCGCCAACGTGTGTATTTGATACGATGCAAATTTATTGTCTGAAACAAAATATCACAGGAAACAATTCCACGGTACGAAATCTACTCGGCTATAATCCCACAGTACAAAATACCACAGGACATAATTACAGAAAGTGAAAAGGGGACATAATCCACATAAAAAAAATTAAACCCGGTTTTACTTTATTTATTCATATACACAATACAATTAAATGACTACTTTTCTTTATCTAATACCAACTAAATACCTTGGCCTTGGTCACACAAACACTCACTGGGTCAGGGTCATGATTGTGGAAAGCACCAGAAACAGGTGTATCCAGGGCCAGAGATGTCTTCAGACTTCCCTTGCAGATAATTGTGTCCAAGCTGATCTCTTAATCTGCCGTAGCAATTTTCAAGCAGATAATATTTGTTGTAATTGGAGCCCATTGAAATACAAATTAAACAATTGCAATTTGTATCAATAGGCTCTACCTGAATGCTACAAATTATTGTGATGAAATGTAGTTCTCTTATTGTTACATAATTTTATTTTATTGCGTGGAATTTTGTTCCTCTTTACACTTTATGGGATTATCTTATGTGGTATTTTGTACTGTGGGATTATGTTCGGGTAGATTTCGTAATGTGGGATTTTGTTCTGTGAGACTTTAAATTTTTGTTAATATATATATATATATATATATATATATATATATATATATATATATATATATATATATATATATAAAATATAATAAATTTTAATAAAAATAATAATAAGAACAAAATATTAACTTTTATTGATGACATATCTAAAATTTATATTAATTTTGGCAATAGAGATTAACCACTATAGTGTTACTTAACTGCTTAAGCTATTAAACTAATCTGGCTGAAAGTTTGCCTCGTCTTATATTTGAGTTATACCGTTTTATGGTGATACTGCCTGATATATTGACCTCGTCTTATATACGGAATCGCCTTATACACAGGTATTTGCGGTAGGTCTATGTGTGTATAGATGTGTTGAGGCGTACGTTTTTATATGCTTAAATTAAACTATGTATCGCTTTAATTATGTATAGTTTAATGGAGATTTTTTTTAACGATGCATAGGTTTTGATGTTCTGAGTCATGCCACTTTTATATATATATATATATATATATATATATATATATATATATATATATATGCAAAAGTGTGTGTGTGTGTGTAAAAAAATTAGGATAATACATGCTAATAATTAGTTGTTTATTACTTTTGTTTGTTTGGTTGTTCGTTTATTTGTGGAAGGATTTATTTTGTTTGAACCAGACGCACGAAAAATAACCACATTAACACAAATTATATAGTTTATATAACAATTTCAACAAACATTGAAATATGTCTAATATTAATTTGTAACAATATTATGACATTAAAATGGAAGGCTGCGCGGTCCAACTGGTAGCGCCGTCGATCACAAATCGTTAACACCTGAGTTCATAAATCGGCATAGACATCTCTGAAAGGTGTTTCATATTTGTCTTTGCCTCATTACATTTGGAGGTCGCTCGGCTCTTTTTGTTTGTCATGTGCATAAACACTTCCGTTAGACATCCATCATCTTACACTAAAACTTGCGTCATATTAAAGAATATTAAAGGAACTTTCATTTTATTCGTGAAATTTCGGAAGATATTGAAGACAAACACAGATAGTAATTAAACCCTTTTTTAATAAAAAATTATATTTTATATACTTACCTAGACATTTATATCTAAATGACAGAAATGGGTAAAGATTATGTGCCATAGCGCTATATATATATATATATACTTTATGAATGAGAACTCCTTTTGAAAATATATCCAGTTGTATCCAATATTGGACCATCAGCGCGACTCACAGCTGATATTTAAAAACAAATTGATCGCTGTAGCCATTGCATCAGTGGAAATTCAGTGGTGAATGCTTCCGAGCAGTGTCCCAAGCCAAATGGAGATACGGACTAGGAGGAACACTTCCTGGGAATCATCCCACAAATACAGGCCTCATTTGGGATTCGTGCTCGGACCTGGAAGTTTGCAGCACAGCGCTCTAACCACGTTGGAAATGATATAACTAAGAGCATTAATATTTTGACAAATAAAGACAGGCTGTCGATAAGCGATAGTAGCATACAATAGCTAGTCAAGTTACAAAACTTGATTTGGAATGCTTTCATCTTGAAACGTATTTCAGCAAATAGGTGATTGCATGTGGGTATGTATGTGGACAATATTGCTGTTTAGGGTACTTACAAATGATGTTAATCGTTATCATTGTGAATATGGATATTGGTAAGATGATTTGTGGCAGTTTTGGTAAAACGATAACCCAGAATGATCTGTTATGAACCCGTGTTAGACAGCTCATAAAATCGTCAGACTTTTGTCTAAAGAACCTGCCAAGAATGAACACTTCCTGCAACTAAGATGGAATAATAATAATTTAATGCAAATATGTATGACAATGTACTGGAGCAATCATAATATAGCCAAGAACCGACCCATAAGGAATAACTCACTATAACTACAGATGTTGGTGTCTCTGATAAGAATCACATTGTCATCATGCTATCAGCTTACATCTTCCACTTTTTGGAAATGTGATTGATCGAAAAGGTCAAAAGTACATCATCTCTCTGAAAGCTTAAATCTCTCCTTTTCCAGTATATATAATTCCAGTTTTCAAAAATCGTAATCAATCAATCAATCAGTTAATGAATCAATTTTTGTTGTCAAACTGACCAATGATATTTGATTTATTTTCAAGATTTTAGATTTTATTGGCTTACGATTAAATGTATCAAAGTATATAAGAAATCTTACGAAACTAGTATTACACATTTGTTTCTTCTGATTATGTAAAGTAAAGATGCAATCCGAAACGCAGGAGAAGTTTATTTTGGTTCTATGATCATATTTTGATACAAACAGAACGGAATCGAATTCTCTATAATGTATCAGTTTCTACTCTGGGTGATAAGTTTGTTATTAATCGAGATATAATGGATGCTTCCCTAGGGTACACACCTATCAGAACCAACTCGGACCATTAGGTTTCCATGTCAGTGTTATATATACACATAATAATAATAATAATAATAATAATTATAATATGTGTGTGTAGTTTTAAATATGATTGTCTTACTGGTACTTTTGTTTAGATCGTTGACTGAATTAGCCGAGTGAACGCCAAATATAATGTGGCGTGGTGAAAGATGAAACATCCTACTAACATAACCCGTCCTGGGATAGAACCCGGTGGGATAGGTCTTCGGCCAACCCCCGTCTGTGTGTAAATATCTGTAGTGTATGGGCAAAATTATCTATATTAAAAGATGTGCTTCGGAAATAAATATAGTATTTAATATTAATAAATCTTTTAATTTATCATAATTTATATCAACATATTTTTCATTATATAATATTATAATATGTTATGTTATGTTATGTTATGTTATCAACATCCATCCATGGGCCCCTATTTTTAGTAACATTATTATAAAACATTATTCAATGAGCCATATAGATATTTAGATAGCAAAAAATGGATTCACTTTAAAATTCACGGATAGGTTTGTTCATTTCGTTTCGAGAAAGCTGTACAGATGTAGTTAACGGAGATCTGGCGTGGTGTTGTGGATTCGAAGAAAAATTATAATTATAATATTTCTGAAATACACACATATGAAGAAAATATATTTTCTAACTACTACCCGAGTAATGTTTTGGAAATTCTTGGCGGCTTTCATTTAAAAAACAAACAAACACACAATCATGTGCGCACGCGCATATATATATATATATATATATATATATATATGTGTGTGTGTGTGTGTTGTGTGTGTGTGTTTGTGTGTGGTGTGTGTGGGTGGGTGTGGGGGGAGGTGTTTACTATTATTATTATTATTATTATTATTATTATTATTATTATTATTATTACTAGATCTTTCTGTCTTCCCATAACTTCCGAAAATGGTACAGAATATGGTTGTTTGTTCGAATTAAATTAATGTTGAAGTTGCGAGACTACATTGATCGTATGCATTTCTTAGTGTATATTTAATACAATAAAATTCTTATAATTAGATATTATTATTGTATAATTCTACTTTTGACACTCGTGTAACGTTTTATCTTTTATTATATTAGTTTTATTTATTCTATTAATTAAAATCAGAATTGGATTACGGTTTAATTTCTATGCTTTATTACTCTACCACTCAACACTAATTCTGTAATAAATATTTTGTAATTATAAACCAGTTCAACAATATCAACAGTTTTAAGTGCTTAAACTGCACTTTCAATCTTAAACTTACGCTATCTAATTTATTTCATAATTCAAATATCAATATTGCAGATATGTTTCTTTAAAAAGAAACTAATTAAAATTTAGTGCAGTTTACAAGGCGCAGCGCTACAAATATTTCTGATTGCAGTGAACCATCCTGCTATTTCTGATGTTAGTGGGATAAGGTATTATTCAATAAAAGGCTTCGGCCTAATTGTCTCTTTCACCAAGATACTAGTCCTTCGAATTCATGTTCCTATGTGAGCAACACCGATAATGGTTTGGCTGGTAAGGTGTATATGCGTGTGTGTATGAACATGTGTATGTGTAAACAATGCGAGTAAATTAGTCCGTTTTGTTTGTATTTTTACACCAGGAACGCCATATCGTCAAAAATAAGATTTTTTTCTAAATATTCCCTTCATCTAAAAATATAATTTTATTAAATACTACTACACATCAATATGCATGACAGCCATTATAAATAAATAAATAATTATACAAATAAATAATATAGTAATTTAGTAATTAATTTTTTCACAATTTCCAATCATGATAATAATAATGAGATTTGAAAGTTAAAATATATTAATATAACCATACATACAATGTGGAAATTGTGGGACCAGCATAGCATGTGCTGTCTTCCTACTAACCACCACAATTAAAATTATTATCAGAACACGAGAAATATGAAACAGATTAATTTGGCAATGAGAAGCAATGGATTCGTGTTATCGTAAATAATAGCTAAAACATAATTGTATCAGAGAATTAGAGATGGCATGCATCCTTTCAAATCAAACCAGGACAATTTATTTTCTATAACATAGCACACTGAGATGAGGACACCAACGTAGCATGACAAGATAGACAGCCATTGAATATAGCGAAGTACAGCACTTACTTTGAGCCACAGTCATTACAATAACCATAGGTGCATTTAACAAAGCTATGGTAAGCACTCAAGAAACATGTTTTAAATTGGTGCTTGGTATGTGCTCGATATGAATTATTCGGAATCATATTAGACCATTTGTTCCATATATGTATGGAAATGTATATAGTGGAAGTTTGCTAGCAAAATTGCGCTTGCAACGTGTGATATGAAGTAAATTGGTTAATATATATATATATATATATATATATATATATATATATATGTGTGTGTGTGTGTGTGTCGTATGTGTGTGTGTGTGTGTATATGTGTGCGTGCGTGCGTGTGTGTGTGAATGCGTGTGTGTGTGTGTATGTGTGTGTGTGTGTGTACGTGCGTGTGTGTGTGTGTGTAACGCGTTTGGGTTGGCAGTTCCGCTTGTCGTGATGATGTCAACACTGACTGCATGGTGAATGAGGAACTGCAGTCAATTGTGACATCATCATTTGACCGGATTTAAGAAGAAAGAAAAAAAAACGAATATCTCTTAATAGACAAGTTAATGTCAACAAAGGTACACGCAGCTAATAAATGATTAACCTAAAATACTTAACAACATTGAGAAATAAAAGTATTTTGAAAAGTGTTATTGACTGTGACCGTTAATATTATAAAAGGAGAGCTGAATTGTGACATGGGACCTTTAATTATATCTCCATAGTAAATTGAAATATGTTTTAGCTAATATAAATAACTATCATACATCATGATCAACGAATGATTCATAATAATGTAATTAATCATTTAAATACATTACCTAATATTATCATCATTTTCGCTGTTCTCTCTCTCTCTCTCTCTCTCTCTCTCATATATATATATATATATATATATATATATATATATATATATATATATATATATATATATAATATATATATATATATATATATATATAAAATATATTTCATAAATGCATATATAACAATGCAATGTCAATACATTTCATGATAATAATATTATTGACATTGAACATATACAAATAGCCGGAAGAATGCTCACAGTTTGATGACGTCATCGACGTAAGCTCCACGTAAATCGATACAGTCCCGAGTCTGTTACAGTTCCACTGTGGGACTATATCAACTTACATGGAACAAATGTCAAATATCTCAGCGCCCCGCGACACATACCGGAATCCACCTTCTCCCCGGGTAAAGCTGACGTCTAGTACACAAACAAGTCGGTAGGCGATATTTGGCGATGAGTTTATATTCCGCATGCTTCAAAGGTAAATACGACAAATAGTTGGCGTTCGTTAGTTATCCTAGTAAACTTTACTTCGTGTTTTGTTGTGCTTCCTTCAACGGCGGAGCCTCGATTTCGCCAAACTACTGGTGCAGGGGTTCGATTTTTTGATTAAGCACCGAAAAAAGTCTTCCTTATATATTCGACTTCATCTCGCAGCCATTCTATTGTTAGCGACCCGGAAAGTGGAGTTTTCGGCCATTTTAAATCGAGTCACGTGTTTAAATGCAGCCTCCGAGGCAGTCCCAAGTTAGGCGCGCATGCGCCAGGGGGTGCAGTTATGACACCTGCGCGGAACGGAAAGTTTTTGTTTTATCAGTTACCTGACAAAGCCTCGGGCGTCCTGATCTTATATTGTCCTCTCACTGTCGTCTTCCGGTCAACATAAACTGAATAACTGAATTGTATACAGAATGGCGTCGTTTTGTGTTGGATAAATAGTGGCAAGTCATTGGCGTTGAACTATCGATTATTTTTTTGATTTAGCAAAGGTTAGAAAATAACTGTTTAACTTGACAATTTTAGTTTCTGTTGATGGTAAACACACAGAACGTACTAATGATAAGATATGCTAAGTGATGTTACCCACAGGGCGTGTCACATACGGTAACGCTACTACTAGTGGTATATATATATATATATATATATATATATATATATATATATACATTTTGGTAGTCTATGAAGGTTCTGACACCAGTTTTTAGTGTGGGAAAGTGCAGCACAGTTAATTAAATAATTAATGGAGTTAGTTTCCCAAAGTTATTCTGCGTCTGCCAAATAGTTATAATCGTGCGCAAAGAGGATAAATATAACAAATAAATTGTCAGTTCACATACACAACATGTACACATGTATGTGTCTCCTAGAAAACAAAAAGATAGACAGACAAGCATAACAACTTTCGGAAGAACAGTAGTTATATATAGTTTAATAAACCCTATATATAATATAAATATATATATATATATATATATATATATATATATATATATATATATATATATAGAGAGAGAGAGAGAGAGAGAGAGAGAGAAATATAATACACTATCAGGTATATAGATAAATAGATAAATAGACAGATAGATAGATAATTATAGACAATATATATAATAACATATATAATATATGAATACTTATATACATACATATTCTATGCATATAATACATACTACATATATACGATATATACATATTATTACATACATATATATATATATATATATATATATATATATATATATATATATATATATATATAACTATATATAAGTACTACAAACACACCCTAATATAAAAAATATATATATATATATATATATATATATATATATTAATATATATAAGATGATATAAGGATGGATATATAGAAATAAATATATAAAGAAACTAAATACATGACTAAAAAATTTAATTATATTAAAATAATAATAAAATAATTTATATTATAAAAATTTAAAAATAATAATAATAATAATAATATATATAATAATATTATATATATATATATATATATATATATATATATATATATATATATATATATTTTCACAAACACACACACAAAAACACACCCACATACACAAAACACACACAAGCGCCAAATCTCAAGCTATTTAGAATCTGTTCAAACTTTTAAGATGTTCATAAAGCGTGGCATATTCTGTCTCAATCATTATTCAAAGGAAACCACTCAAAACCATGACTGCGCCACATCGAGAGTAAACCTATCGGAGAACGAACTACAAATACAACCACGCCGCATTAATCTAGCTAATCCTACAAATATTTAGCAGTTATTCAAATCCATGTCGGATTAGTAGATGTAAGATAACCGAGATATTGTGTCCTTGTCATGATATTACCAGTACAGTTACTAAAAACAACATATGGAATAATAGACAATTTAAAATCTTATGTAATATTTATTTGTGAATATTTATATATGTAGATGAATGCAACGGCGGCGAACTTTCTGTTAGAATTAACGGCAACAGATAGGCAGATAATTCGCTGTCTTCTGCCTTATTGACCCATCTTCTGGGAAATGTATAGAACGATTAAGACTTGTTCGAACCATCTCTGAATGATTATTATTCAATTCCAATTGAGGGGATGCCTTCTAAAGGTTCATACGCTGAACGACTTGATACAGAGATTAAAGTGAGAACTATTTGGTATATGTACTCATACGTATATTAGAATCGGAAGGCCTTGATAAGAAACGATGCGAAGATGCTAAAAAGAGCAAAAAATTTTTTTTGACGTAGTCCCATTTGTGTTACCAATGTCTAAACAGCTAATATATCATCAGTAAAAAATTAAAAAGAAACTTACGATTTCTCTAACAACAACAAAATGCTGAATCCCCTATGAATAGACAATCAGCACGTCTTATTCTAAGCAAAAAGCAATCTAGATAATTTTAGTAGGTTTGGTATATAGCAAAATCTAATAATATTAACATCACTACAATTAAAACAATTTAAATCTAATTATAAAATTCTCAGGCCTATTATTATTTTAGTAAACAAAGCTATATTACTTGAATTAGAGCTCAATCCGAAGCTGCGAGAAAGTTTCACTAGCGACACCAGACAGATCTCAATACACACGTGATTGATGATTGATGTTTTACGGCCACTTTTGTGCACAAGGTAGGCTAAATGGGCCGAGCGACCTCCAAAGGTAATGAGGCGAAGTCAAAGACGAAACAACCTTCAGATATGCCCACGGAATTCACGGGTGGTAGTGATCTGTACTCCAACACGCTACCGCTAGACCGCGGGGGCGCCCCACTCAGTACACACACTTAATTGCTATTAATATATGTATTTTGAAAAGTTTGGCTTTTTACAGATATAAAAGCGAAAATGTAGGATTGACTTTGTTTTTTGATTAAAGTACCAATGATCGGTTTGGACATTGAATAGAAAGAGCAGTTTCTTGACTAATGTTTGAAGTAAAACAACAGCTAGTCAAATATAGTATAAATATTGCTGGCAAATTAAATATTTTAATAATAATAATAATAATAATAATAATAATTGGCGAAATTTTACGTGGCTTAGCTACCCCAATGAGGGAAACAAACATATGGTCGATAATGTACTGCTTTAACACGAGGACTAATTCTAAATAAATTAAGAATTTACAAGATGTGGCATATTGGGTGTAGAAAACCTTGTCGGTTGCCTGGTTGGATGAAACACTCATCCTACTATATTGTCACGGCCGGGATTCGAACTTCCCACGTCCCACACAGCATGACCACGAGTAAGAAAGTCCCACCCTCTTACCCACTGCGCCATAGAGGCGGTAAAGATATGAACTTCAAAAATATAGCTACAAACCAAAACTAGCTGTGCTATTTGGGCTAAGTTAAATATCTGTTATTATGCTTTTGTCTGTATTTTAATAATAGCAATATGTTATTTTATGTACACACACACACACACACACACACACACAACACACACACACACACACACACACACACACACATACACACACACATATATATATATATATATATATATATATATATATATATCAATCTGGCATAAGTAATATTGTTTCTCATACAATGCTGTATTAACAAACAAAATTCCCTCACACTACTAAAATGCGGGGGCGTCGGCGCTTCATTCGGTCATTGGTTCTACGGTAAATAGTGTGACCCAAAGCGGAAATTCACACGCTTTGTTCTGTCAGCGAGATGCCACCATCGGCTATTATCATATATTCTTCATTACTAACTAACCAAGGGCGACAGCAGTTTGTTCATTTGTTCACAAACCATCCACGTTCGTATACTACGGCTGTACTTAATTTTTTGTATCTCTCTCTCATTCTCTCTCTCTCTCTCTCTCTCTCTCACCCTCCCTCTGTCTGTCTTCATCTCCGACTTCTGCGTCATAAACGTTATGTAAACTACCGTGATGTATGAAAACGGTGTACGGGAAATGTTCACTTGATTTGTAGCTTCGGCCTAGTTTTATAACCGATATTTATTCAGCGAGCATGGGAATTTCACCTGCCACCGCCTGTGACCGCCTGCAGCCATCGAGCAGGTCAAATCGACGCCGCTTTTACTGCAGCGCCTCGGGCGGATAACATAGCAAGTCGGGCGCATGCGCAATGGATACCGTTCGCCGTATCGGTGTTGTGTAATAGAATAGGGTCGTAATTACCAAGGCCATAGACGTAGTGAATTATAAATTACGCGGTTTAATAGACGAAATAAATTGAATTGGTGAAGTTTATTTTTCTACCGAAGTGGCTAAGTAGGAATTGTGACAGAATCAAACAAGAATAGTTCAATGTAAATAATATGCCTTGGTCACCAATATCGGCCTAGAACAGTAGAAGTTGCTGTTAGTCTTGGCAACATATCTGTATTTAGATAGTTAAATCTTTAATATTTATAAATGTTTGCGTCTCTCTCTCTCTCTCTCTCTCTCTCTCTCTCTCTCTTTCTCTCTCTGTGCGTGTGCATGCGTATGCGTGCGCGTGCGTGCGTGCGTGTGTGTGTATGCGCGTGCGCGCGCATTAGTCTGTATTTGTAAACACGGGCAACCAGAGTTGACGTTGATTTAATCAGATTGATTAAATTATAGATTAAACCTTTGATTTAATCAACATGAAAAACTAGATATCGATTTTTCTGAATTTTCCGATTATACTTGATTTAAGTGTATGTATTATTAATTAAAGTTTAAATTTGTACATAACAGCTTTGCTCTAACTCGTTAGAAATACTGATAATGAAATGTTCAGCCTATTGGGTATATTATGATATTCCATATATTTAATTATTTTCAGAATTACATATTATTTCTTATGAGATTGTCGAGGATGTTGAAAAAATCAAATAAATAAATTTATTCGAAAAAATCTTGATTTTTTTCCAACCCTTTTGTGTGAGAGAACTAATGGTGGCAGATAACAGCAACAACAAAAACTAGAAATAACAATAATAATAATAAAATACTACTGAAACCCTGTAATTATTCTCCTTGTTTAGGATACCACAATTCGCCTACATGTACTGTATTACAATATATGTCACTCAATATGAAAGTGACCGCACATAAATATTGTAATGACGTAGAACACTATAATGCTGTAATGACAGATGTCGATTGATGGTTAACGACAACTTCAAAGACTATTGCTACCTTTGAGAATTATAATTATCGTGGAACATCTGGAAATATTGTTACCCTGCTATCACTTATCACTCGAGCTATCTGTTATATCAGTGTGCTGAGAGAGAGAGAGAGAAATATGATGGCATGTTGTAAACTAAGCTTATAGAGAGATATACAAGTTTCAACAACAATAAATAACTTTATGAAATCAAACTCTCTCTCTCTCTCTCTCTCTCTCTCTCTCTCTCTCTCTCTATATATATATATATATATATATATACACTATTTATTAACCTATATTTTGCATTACGCATTAAACAATAGGAAAACAAACTAACATATAATTTGTATTGTTTATTCTCGAATATATTATACAACAAAGCCGACTTACCTTCACTTATCTGTATGATTGTAATTAAATGTGAGCTTGGGTTGCCTTTTAGCCATATCTTTTAGGCCCCTTTCATGCATAGGGCCCGTGAGTAGCGTACACTATGGAGCAAAGATGCGTACATCGTACCGTATTCAGCCGTGTGTGTACAGCGTACAACATTTAAGACTCAATTAACAAGTTATGGTTTATTCGCGGTTATAAAATCAGCCAACAATTAACAGCACGAACTGTTCTAGACGCGCTCATTATTTCAGTTAATGCATACTGATGTTTGCGCGCCCGAGTGTATCTGCGTGCTTTAGGATACACGTATATGACGGTACTAGTTAAAATCTATATACTCATAAACATACAGATGCATAAACCTATGCATGCACGTACGCAATACACACACACACACACACACACACACACACAAATATATATATATATATATATATATATATATATTCATAAATAAACACTTCCATAAACGTAGTCATCCATAAACATAGTTAAAGCATAAAGCATTTGCGTCTACGTAACTGTGTGTACGATTGTGCTTGTTTGTGTGCATGAGTGAAATTTCGTGGGAATGATCAACTAGTCGGTTCCCCACCTCATCGTCACCCAGCACCGTATATTTCCTTCAAGTTCTTATTTAGATCTCAATTATAAAGAAACGTATGGATTTCTTGATTATTTTATTATGTTAGCCAAAGAGCGTAAATTATGACCATGATAATCTTAATATTTTCTTTGAAACATGTTAATTTTCATGTTATGTCAGCTTCACATCACGCTCTAATGAATAATACTGTAGGTATAGTATCAGCTTTGTTGTTATACTATTAGAGTGTGTGTATGTGTGTGCATGCGTGTGTTCGTGATTGCGTGTGCGTGCGCCCGGCACGTATGTGCGTGCTTTGCGCGCGCCTATGTTATCTGCGAATATTTAATGTTCCAGGTTTGCGGTGCCTTTTCGTGTAGATTAATTGCGATCAGTTCTCTTGTAACTAGTCATTAAGGGAACGTTTCTACTTCCTGGCTTATCTCGTACAGGCTTTCAGTTATAATCTACCTTGATCTCCTACATAATTAGTATGGCTACTCAACAATTAAGATAATACAATTATAATATAGGATAATACTGTTGTAGCGCATCAACAATGACTTCAGTATCAATCAACAGAAGAAAAATGTCGATTACAAACGATTTCTTTGAAGTCCGATTATAAATGTATTTATAAAATACGTTATTTAAATTATTATTTTTTAAATATTTCAGTATATTTCCCCCCCCCCCAATTCCAATAGATGAGTGATAATAATAATAACATAGCACTTATTATAGCGCCACACATCCTAATGCTTAGTTCAAGGACGCTTAACAATATGAAATAAACACACATTATATACAAGTTAACAATAATTCCTATGGTCAGCCATATACCTGTGTGAACATATGAAGCTTTAGCATAGATTTAAAGTTATTTAATTTGTCTTTGCTCCTGATATGAAGTGGAACAGCCTACTTATCGTCAATCATCATACGGATATCGTTCTGTACCTTTACTGGGGCTGTTTCTGTACTACTGAACGTCCTGTACGCCGATTGTAGGCGCTCGTGTAGGAGTTTGTCTAAGTGATGTGTCCCCTTGTGATGTTTTTCCACGTACTGTTTTGTGGGATGTTTTGCTCTGAATTTCGCTGATATTCAGCAAATATATGGCAATTCTTCACTCGAGTTCTGGGAAATCTATATGTTTTGTTCAAGTCAATTATTAATGCATGAAGTCTAAACTGAAATCCCAAAGAATCCCACAAGATAGGTTCATACGCTTCAAATACAACCATCAAGCTGAGCTGTGTAGTCATGAGTCGAATAACGAAGGTGGTTGATAAGATCAGGTTCCGTATTGTAGGTGCAAATTGCAAAATAAACATTTCGGTGATCTTTTGAGGTCAGTAGCTTCTGAAGAGAATTGTGTTTATACTACTCCTACTGCTACTCCTCCTACTATCACTACTACCACTACTACTCCTACCAGTAAAGTGAATCACTACTTTTGGGTCGACTCTGGGAGAACGGATTTAGCATTGCTCCAGGCAAGCAAGTCAGCTGAACTGCGTCATCAGGATTGCTTTGGCGACAAGAAAACGGAACATATAGTATTTAAAAAATGGATTATGATACAGTTGAAGTTCTATGGGTAATAAATATGTGCAATTTATCTCCTCCAATACAAAAATAACTAGATAACTTGATACATTTCATAAATCGATGGCAAGCATAAAATAAATGTAAACGTAATGACGGGTGTATAAATGAAATGACAAGAACTACCTAAATATAATGACAGGAACTGTATAAATATAATGACGGGAACTGTATAAATATTATGACAGGAGCTGTATAAATGTAATGACGGGAGCTGTATAAATATTATGACATGAGCTGTATAAATGTAATGACGGGAGCTGTATAAATATTATGACAGGAGCTGTATAAATGTAATGGCGGGAACTGTATACATATTATGACAGGAGCTGTATAAATGTAATGGCAGGACCTGTATAAATGTAATGGCAGGACCTGTATAAATGTTATGACATTAGCTGTATAAATATAATGACAGGAACTGTATAAATATTATGACAGGAGCTGTATAAATATAATGACTGGGGCTGTATAAATGTAATGGCGGGAACTGTATAAATATTATGACAGGAGCTGTATAAATGTAATGACGGGAGCTGTATAAATGTAATGACAGGAGCTGTATAAATGTAATGACTGGAGCTGTATAAATATAATGACTGGGGCTGTATAAATGTAATGGCGGGAACTGTATACATATTATGACAGGAGCTGTATAAATGTAATGGCAGGACCTGTATAAATGTAATGGCAGGACCTGTATAAATGTTATGACATTAGCTGTATAAATATAATGACAGGAACTGTATAAATATTATGACAGGAGCTGTATAAATGTAATGGCAGGACCTGTATAAATATTATGACATGAGCTGTATAAATGTAATGACGGGAGCTGTATAAATATAATGACTGGGGCTGTATAAATGTAATGGCGGGAACTGTATAAATATTATGACAGGAGCTGTATAAATGTAATGACGGGAGCTGTATAAATGTAATGACAGGAGCTGTATAAATGTAATGACTGGAGCTGTATAAATATAATGACTGGGGCTGTATAAATGTAATGAAGGGAGCTGTATAAATATAAAGATGGGAATTTTATAAATGTTATGACAGGAGCTGTATAAATGGAAAGACGGGAACTGTATACATGTAATGCCGGGAGCTGTATAAATATAATGAAGGGAGTTTAATAAATGTGATGACGGGAGCTGTATAAACTTACTCAAAATGCTATCAATCAGTCTGTTATATTAAAACTACGAATGTATAATATTTATGTAATATGCTTAAACAATGCATTTTGTTTAGCCGTATCATTCCCACTCACTGATAAGACATTTATTTATTTATTTACAACGTGTTACGAACACTAACTCCTGCGCGTATTTTTGCGTATGTAACATCTCGTTGTTTTAGATTAGATAGAGTGAGTGTGTAGACTGGTATTTCACTTATTTATAATCCCTAATTTTTGTATATATAAAAATATGCATATTCTCTATACCCAGTTGTGGATTGCTCTGGTACCCGCATGGACCGATCCCTCCAAACTAAACTACCCAAATGCAATCATTTCAATTCAGAATAAGAAAGTTTTTATTCAAATGTCTTTAATCACATAAAGTTTATGTAACGTTATTGATAATGATATTATTATTGTTGTATATATGACTCTATTATAATGAAATCATTTCTTCTGATTATTAATTCAATTAATTTTTTATCAATTTAATACCTATTTGTCAATCCCCACATGTGCACAAACATCAATAAACAAAGCGGAGTACCGTAATATTTAACAACCCGGTATTGAAATAAAATCTCCCTCATTAGCATTTTTTTACGGAAATGTTACTAGCTACAGTTAGCTACCCTTTTGGCCTATATAATCAAATATTTGAGTTGTGCAAATTGTTCTGACAATTTTATTAATGATCCCCATAAATATTCCAGGGCGTGTATATAATCACACCTAAAAGTGCGTTGGTCACATTGGCGAGCACAAGGGATTGGGAATATTTTATTCCGATCTATAGACCGATCCAGGCGAAATGCGTTGCATCGGTTGCCAACTGCGTTCTCGGGTTAGAAACAGGTATAGCCCCCTCTGATAATAGGGGATGGCATCTTTTCATCAACAGTTAATACTAGAAATATTTCAGCAAATTATTTCATATTACATGGAGACTGAGTGTAGTATTTCAGCTGTTTATTCAGCCGTCCTTTGAGGCGACTTAAAACACCTACTTGCAAATCGATTTTTCTGATCAGAATACTAAATACTGAGATACTGTACTATCTGATTCGAGAACTTTTACAAGATGTTAGACTTCTGACGAAATCCAAAACACGAAGTCTGTGAAAAATGTAAACAGTATTTTATTTTTATTTCTCAACGACTCCAGTATGAGAGTGTCCGAACAACAGAAGGGATACTCCGGTGTATGACTTCACTGGTTTGATGTCCCGACTCAATACTTTAGTTCTATTCACTCTCGTTAGATGGCGCTGTGGTGGCGGAAATCGTGGATATGCATTATCATATTATTGCAATTAATAAGGCATATAGCGAGGGTGAAGCTGCTATGTTTATGTGCGTTTCTGAGTGGCGTGTATATTCAGAGTATTAGTACTTCGTTGGAAGTAAGTTCAAAATGCGTTTCTAAACTTAGACTAACATGTCCGATCTTAATGAAGACTTTAATTCATGCGGCTTAATGTCATACGCAAAGTGTATTGGGTAATTTATTTAGATTTGTCTTATTATTAATAATATTAAAATTATTGTTGTTATTAATGTTGTTATATATATATATAAATATATATATATATATATATATATATATATATATATATATATATATATATATATATAATATACAAGAGAGCACAAGAGAGATGAGGAGAGTATTTTATTCCGATCTATAGACCGATCCATATATATATATATATATATATATATATATGAAATCCTCCAGAATTAACTTAACTTAAAATAATAATATAAATAATAAAAGAGCCTTTTGCGTAATAGGTTTATTATTAAAATTCTATGTTTATATTTACACTAAATAAGATATCAGTAGATATGGAACTATATTGCATAGAAAGAGCTGATTTGGCGAGGTCTAATTTTACTAACTATATAATTCTATTTAAACAATCTTTTTACATGTCATAAACGACTCTATACAATATATCACAGAAAAAACTTGCTTTACTGAATAGTCTACATATGCTAAAATGTTATTATGTTTTTTTTTACAAAAATACATTACAATGAACGGTAACAAATCAATGGTGCGTGTCTATGACAACTGATATATCCCAAAATTGTCACAAGAAACAGTCATAGGATTTCTCCCTTTTAGTGATTTTTCGTTAATAATAATAATAATAATTTTCATATTACAACAACTTTGATTTGAAATGAAAGCATACTTAAAACAATCGTATAACAGTATATATTAAAACAAAAACAAATCGTATGTAATCAATCACACTGAAGATAGTAAACACGACGACAAACAGCAATAATCTAACATGCTAACATTACAGATATTGTTTTAGTAAAATAAAAATTGTGTGTGTACATGTGTGTATGTATATGACTCTGAGTGTGTGTGTTTGTGTGTGTGATTGTATGTGTGTGTGTGTGTGTGTGATTGTGTGTATGTGTGATTGTGTGTATGTGTGTGTGTGTGGATTGTGTGTATCTGTGTGTGTGTGTGTGTGTGTTTGTGTGTGTGTGTGTGCGGGATTGTCTGTGTGTAATGGTGTGAGTGTGCGCGGGCGCGCGCGGACGCGTGTGTGGAAATCTCCTCCAATCTTCAGTCTTGTTTTCGTGCCAGCCATGGAATCAATCACGTCCTAATCTTTAATGGAGTAAACAATCAGTTAAGATTACGAACATTAGCGATAATATCTAATATATTAACGATCAATCAATTTTAGTTTAAATGAGACTGTTTCTTACCTGATACATATCCACTACCCTCATCACTCTCTAAAAATTGATAGAAATTACATATTATATCATGAATACTGGATGTTTATGAGTATTTGAGAGTGAGGTGACGTACATTACCACTCACTCACTCACTCACTCACTCACTCACTCACTCACTCACTCACTCACTCACTCACTCACCACTCACTCACTCACTCACTCACTCACTCACCACTCACCACTCACTCACTTATTCTCGCCATAATATTCCCATCACTCACTCACTCACTCACCACTCACTCACTCACTCACTCACTCACTCACTCACTCACTCACTCACTCACTCACTCACTCACTCACTCACTCACTCACTCACTCACTCACTCACTCACTCACTCACTCACCACCACCAATCAATCAATCAATCAATCAATCAATCAATCAATCAATCAATCAATCAATCAATCAATCAATCAATCAATCAATCAATCAATCAATTACATTCAACTCTCAACCTATCTAATCAGATTAAATTTATTTACTATTTGTTATAAGAGAAGAACTGTATCACAAACCTTCACTACTTGCCATCTGACGTACTCGTCTTATTGAATCCGATTGACAATCAGTTACTGCCGCGTACACTGCATCCTGAATAGGAAATACATAGTATTATAAACTTTTGTTATATGACTGCCACGTGTATTGGTATGAAGGCAATCACACTACATGCCTACGTACATCGCCAATAGTAAAATGATTGCCCACAGTATAACAAACCATAAAGATATATCAACTTCGACTGCTTTCTACTAATACAAGAATATGTCAGATCAAGAAACACGTCGTCGTAGTAAAGTTTCCCCACTCGTGTTATGGGATATACTTTACGATAGAGTTATTAAAACGTTGGAATAAATTACAGTTAGCTATGTAATTGTTCACGTTTATACATTACCTAATACAGTGTGTCCTTGACAGTGCGCCGACCTTGCTGTCTGACCAATTACTTTGTGTGTTTTAAAGTGGCGTAAATTACCAAATGGTGTAACTGGAAGTGTTAATTATCGCGCTATTTAATTTTGTTAATACGTGTTTTTTTAATATTTTAGTAACACGGTCACGTGATTTAGATGAAAGACGGTTCCAGAGTAGTCTCTATTCGGTACTTTCTCTTCGACACTTGTATACGGCTATTTGAACCTGGTTCCACACAAGGAGTCCAAATTCTTTTGAGCCTGGAATCCTTTTATCCAAATTCATAGAGCTACATAAAGGGCCTGCTTTGGTGATATTGACAGACGAATTTCGGCCTCAGATATACAGCGCTTTACGTACAAATATCCATCAGACTTGTTAACAAAATCATAACACAACACCGAATTTGATCATTTCACCGAAACACTGTCGTCAAGAGTTCTTGAACAGAAAGTTTTAATCCCAGCCTAGCTTAGTCTTAGAAATTATTCATTTCTGACCGTGACAAATTAGCCCCACAACGGCAACACTATTTATTTTGGGGATACGGGGCGGGGACGCTTTAGCTGTTGAACTGATAGCAGGCGGACGCAGCAACTTGGAATGGCTACATCATCTGCGTTTGGAACTATGCTCCTCAATTAGCTATCTCGGACATTGTTTTTATTTGAAGACGGTATACAAACAAATCATCAACGTAAACACGGAATGAGAAAATGAGTACATTTTGATAATTAGCCTTTGGGCTAGTCAAATCTCGGCTATATTCCGTCAAACGGTGTTTTTTCTTAATTTACTGAGAAATGGCGTTCTATAAATATTCTGTTTATGGAATAGCGCCAAACATATCATACATATTTATAATAAATGCACTAATTATCATCTCGTATTATATTTTCTATTAACAAAAATTAGGAGAATACACATTTTATAGCTAAACATCATGATTATCTTCAAGTCGGTGTGGAATGGTATTAATACAAAAATTAAATTAGTTTGATACCGTTATGATAATAACCCTCTATGAGATTTTTAATGTATCGGGTCCATTATGATAAATAAAGTGTGCCTACTTCAAAAACGTCAAAGAGTTCCGGTTCGTCTTCGCGAGTGATGGGCATCAGCTCACAAATTCCAGGCGGTAAGTAGTTAACTGAGAGACAAATGAACGATGTTTCGAGATCACAATTCCTTAAACATGCTTGTAAACTGGAAGCACTAACTCGGTTTTGGCTGTAAACAAAGAGATTCTTGTCATAGAAGTACTCGTAACAGCGTCCTGAAAAAATAGAGGGTCCAGTGTAAACTTAGCAGTGATAAGCAAGTATTAAATATTGGGTTTTTAAATGGCGACAGAAAGAAACCATGCTATTTGATGAATTAACATGTTACGGTAGTGCCGGCATCAGTTTTTATTATGATGCTTAATTGCAACTTTCAATAATGTAGCTGGATGAAGTATGTAAGCCAGTGTGCTTTAGTTATGAATAATACCAAACTCACGCACAAACTTGCTAAAAATGCATCTAGATTATTCATCGGGGTATTATATTTGACTAATACTACCAAGACTTTTGTTGAACATAAACACCCATTAAGCCAGGAGCGTAGTAGAGAAATAAAGAAATTCAAACTGAGGGTTTAATATTATTTTCTGCTAGCGAAATAAATCTATCCTGGGGTGATACGGCATTTACTGTGCCGAAAAGGATATTAAAATATCAGTTAATAATACTGAAATGATTTAAATACAGGGAACGTTGTCGCGCCAAACATCTGTGAAAGACGAACTCATTGGTATCAAACTACTTTAGGAGTAAGACATCAACAGTTTCTCGCAATTGCAAATCTTTACTCACTTTTAGAGCAATCTAAACATATGCAGTGTTTTCTACAAACACGCGAACAAGGCGTGAGATTATAGATAAATGGTTATATTCGTGCATGTGCCGCTGTCTAAAAGCGAATACTATATTTCACCCACCATCATGATGAAGCTCTTCTCCTTCCTCGTTGTCATATTCAGTCGCATCATTTTGAATAACCGAGTCGAAGGCTCGATTAGTGATGTCTAAAAAGAAGTAAAGTTTACAATTATGTAAATAATTAATATAATGAGGAGTAAAACAGGGACAACATCTCTATGGTTATTTTATTACAATCCATAACAATAAAATAACAGCAATTAAAAATAACAACAACAACAATAACAACATCAACAACGAAACAAAGAAATATCTGTAACACACACACACACATTCCTGTGGGCGTGACATATTTTTCGCGTACGAAAAGCGAATTAGCTGGTTCCCACAGGCTGGTGAGTAGACCAGACACATGCTTAGGTATACGCATACATTTATCAATATGTGGAGGTATGGAACATTTTATTTTTAGATTAATGTATGTATAGTTGTATTTGTATTTAGATTTATGGAGGTAGGTCTCGAAGGATGTTTAGATATGTTGATGCTCTGTGCCTGTTGCCTCTTTATATGTATCCTAAACCACGCACGCACGCACCCACGCACGCATATATATATATATATATATATATATATATATATATACACACACCCACAAACCAACAAATAGACACACACATACACAACAACGCACAAACACACACACACAACACACACACACACACACACACACACACACACACACACACACACACACACACACACACACACACACACACACACACACACACACACACACACACACACACACACACAATTAACAAGTAGAACTATCATCACCGAATTTAACTTACCGTCTTCCGATTGGCTACATTCGGTCGCATAGCCATAGACCGATCCGTGATGGGATCCGTATGATTCCGGATCTGTGATATGATTTGCGCTGTTGAGATGACACGTTCCCGAAGGGGTATAATCGAATGATAAACAAACGAAAGACATCTCCTCGTCACAGAGTTCCTTACATTCGTCGAAAGATTTCCATCGTATAACTTTCTCGTTATCACCAAACAAAGCCATGTCATTCACGATGTTATAACACCGTCCTGGCGATAATATAATTAGTTATAGTAAGTAATCGGTTATGTTTTGGATAGGAAACGTTAAATGAGAAAATATACAATCTGGCCTCTAAATATTCGTACCCCAAATTATACGGATATAATATATATATATATATATATATATATATATATATATATTAAAATAACGGATGTTAGCAAACATATCAAACATTATGTCATTCCACCCCATAATACCATGAAACGCACTCAACTTAAATACTAACTCACACAAGGACTGATGTTTAGAAATAATTTAGGAATAAAACTTATTCATAGTTTCGACTTATTTTTAATCAACCTGTCTATTGTTAGACTAGATACATAACAAAGATGCCAGTTATCCATGCTTATTCAATATACCGATTGTATTCTGTCACTGGGTATGACGATGGGTTAAGTTGATTAAAAAAACAAGCGATTTGATATTATCAATGTTTTGCACCATAAATAAAAATGTATGACAATATATGTATACCTTCCTGTGCCAAACCGTTCGCAGATAAGACAAACAATGCGGCCATGTATATAGCTGGTATGTTTCGTCGACGAGCATCCATTTTCGGGATTTAAAATGATCCGTTTGTCGATTGTGCGTTTGTTGTTTTCCGTTCACCGTACCAATTGAAAATCGCAGGCTTCAGGGTTAAATTAGGTTCATATCCGCTTTTGTAATAATTGGGTTGTCCAAGCCAGCCACTGTGTGCCTTCAATTTAGAAAAGATTCATGCGTGACGAAAATTAGTTTGTTTTCAACACGTGCGCCGAAATATTAATATCCGCTTAAACACGACATCCACTATATCAGTTCCGAAGTAATTCGGACTGTTTGTCCTAGAAATGAACCTATCTGTCGTCTGATCTATGTTTGTCTTACAATATCGCCCAGTAAACATTTCTCTTACGACACGTATCACTACGCCACGATAGATAAACGTAGGCTAAACCATGCAAGCTAATAACTTAATATAATATATACACTAATTGGATGTATGTGATAGACAATGATAAATCCCATTGCTTGAATGATGTACCAGGATATGGTAATTATCTCCTAATAAAGTAAAATTGTTTGTTTACATAATTTTGTCAACATCAGGATGTGACTGTCAGTGACTTCCGTGTATCAGTGACTGACTTGGTTCATGTTAATGTGACCGGTATCAGGATAACGTGTATTTAGTTCACCAAACAAGTTTTGTAACATGTCTTACACAACGGTTTAGTTATATTTACAACGACTAATTAAAGGATTTAAATTTTGTTTCTGATAATGATGAACAGATCATGTATTATACGTGTAGATGTGTGTGTGTGTGTCTGTATGTGTGATTGTGTGTATGTTGATATATATATATATATATATATATATATATATATATAGTGTGTGTGTGTGTGTGTGTTGTGTGTGTGTTGTGTGTATTTGTGTGTGTTCATGCGTTCGTGCGTGTGTGAGATTGTTTATGTGTGTGTATTTGTGTGTACGTGTGTGTGTGTGTTTACTGTGTGTGTGTGTGTGTATGTGTGTGTGTATGTGTGCGTGTGTGTGTATGCGCGTGCGTGTGATGTGAAAAGAGACAGCACGAAAAGGTATATTTGTATTTCATTGTTAATTAGTAACCCAAGTAGAAAGGCCTTTGCTTAATTAGCTAACTAGCAACAAACACAATTCTCTTTGTACCTTTCTAACTGTTGTATTCCGCAACTCCCCAAAACCAATACAAAATACACTGATATCGCTCAATATATTTAGGCTAGCATTCCCTATTTTATATTTAGGAACATACATTCGTAGTAAAAAGACGCTTTCATCTCATGTCATGCACGCAGAAGGATAAGAACAGAAATGATGAGCATAATTCATATTCTCTAGTGTCAAATCGTCAGCACCCATGATACAAAATCATGACAAACGGGATGGACAAAGTAAACCCTATTTTAGAACATACTATTGTTCCCATAAAAACCACAACTAAATCATGCCTCATAATTTACCTGAATAATAAGTTCATCGTATGAGGCTGATAATAATCGACTTCCTAGCTCAGAGAGTAGAAATTACGGAAACGTTTGAAAAACTCCAGATAGAAGACTCCGTTGTCTCAATGAACGAAACTGACCATCCGAGCTCGATTTCCAAAGAGCATTGACGGTTAATATTGAACAATTCAAGATATTTCACGCGTTATATATAATACGCTGTGGCATAATTATTTCACTCGTTGGTTTAACTAAACAATGATGCCAACAGAGAAACCTCAAATTCGTGAAAATTATGAATATTCGTGTTTTAAGAGTATTTAGATTATTTTCAAATATTGCTTTTAATCTCAGAAGTCAGTAGATTAATCTAAGATGTCCATCAAAGATGTGCATCACTTTCGATTATTGCACTATTTATGTGATCAATTCGGCCTACAACATTCTGGCCCGTTATATTTTTTGGTGAAAATCCATTATATCTGCCTCTGTCCTCTAATTAACATTTATGTGTCCGATGGATGATGATTGATGATTGGCGTTCTACGGCCACTTTTGTGCACGTTGAAGGTTAAATCGGCCGAGCGATCCCCGAAGACAATAAAGCGAGGTCAAAGAAGAAACACCCTTCAGATACGGCCACGCCGAGATTCGAACACGGGTGGTAGTGATCTGTGATCCAACACGCTACCAGTTAGAGGCGCCGTGTGTCCGATGGAAGAAAACGACAAAGTCCAAGGAAAACAATACCATCGCCATGAGATTTAATGTGTTATCACCCATCGGGATCAGAGAAAAGGTGGAAATCATGAAAGCTTGGCCAAGGAAACAGTTGCAGACTGATGGGTGATGACAGATGGGTGATGACAGATGGGTGTTGATAGATGGGTGATGAAATAAGGGCATTGACAAATAGGTAATGACAGGTTAATGACGTGAGATAGCCGATGGCTGATAGGTGATGACATGTGGTTGAAATGATAGATATTATATATATATATATATATATATATATATATATATATATATAGAGAGAGAGAGAGAGAGAGAGACTTGAAAAGAAATATGGAATATAATTTTATTGTTTGTTATTTCTTGCTTAGAATTATATTTTTCCAGCGAAAGTATCAGGATATGTTAATTTTATGTATTTATCGATATTATTACCCTGTGAGGAATATATTGATGCATTTGAAAGACTATGGCTGTTGTGAATCATGGCGAATATAATTAAATATGATTATTATTGCTAAAATGCTAAATATATGACATATGGGGCCGTTAAGCAATGCATTAAATAAAACAGGAATTAGTCAGGAAATCGACTTCAAACATTCTGATTATTTAGAGTGTTCAATGAGACACATGAATCACAGTTCAATATTTGGTATGGCCACCACGGCATCGTTCAGAGCTTGTACTCGAGGCATGCTGTAAATCAGGGTTGCCAGGGTTTGAAGGGGCAGAGCTTGCCATGCATCAATGACTATCTGTCGCAATTCCGCCAGATTAATAGGCCGGTTGGCACTTGCATCCATGGTGCGTGTTACTTCGGACCACATGTTCTCTGTAGGATTCATATCCGGAGACACTGCTGACCATTCCGTGTGTTCGATCCCTTTAGTTCCCATGAAATTGACCACAGTGCGAACTCTTTGAGGCCTAGCATTGTCATCCTTGTACACAACATTATACCCAAATGTGAGACAAGCAAATGACAATAACTGTTCCTCCAAGATCTGTAGGTAATGGTTCTGATCCAGGTTTCCATCGACGATGTGAAGGTCAATTTTCCACCATGGTGAAAAGTACCCCATATGGTAAGTCTACCGCCCCCTGTTTGGACTCTAGGTACGATGCAATCTTCATTATAGGCCTCATGTTGCTGTCTCCGGACCCGGATACGACCATTTATCCGGCAAAGCAGGAATCTGGATTAATCGCTGAAGGCGACATGCTGCCAGTGACCTGGTCGCCAGCGTAGATGGTTTCTAGCCCAATCTGTACGTGCCTTTCGATGTATTTGTAACAATAAAAATTTCTTCAGAGGTCTCCTAGCGAAGTAAACTGCACGGATCAATCGCAGATTCACTAGCATTCTGGATAGAGGGGTATTAGTGAACCGTCACTACTCAGCACGAGGTGTGTTTGCTCGCAAGAACTCGTCGATGAATTCCTTCATTAAAATGACGGACCATGGTGTCAAGAAAGGTGCCCCAAAATTGCATCAAATTCCGCCGGCACGCCCGTATAAAACTAGATATATCAATAGCTCTACCCCCTTATTTATAGAGCCTCAGATATCACGCCACATGGACCGTGGGTGTTTTATTGGTCACCCACTCACTCAAAACAGTACCACGTGTTGAAAACGTATGCCAAAATACTCGTCACGTATCAATGAATACGCTGATACCACTGAACAACTGGTCTTAATATGCTGTTCCACAAAAGAATGCAACGGATAACAAATATATTCTATATTTATTTTCATGTCTGTATATATATATATATATATATATATATATATGTGTGTGTGTGTGTGTGTGTGTGTGTATCGTATTAATTAGATGATTTTTTATAATATTATATATTGGATGAATAAAAGCAACACATTTTCATGATGCCCCGATGGTTACAATATACGACAGGAAGAAGATAACCTATCGCGTCAATATATACTAATGTTATCTTTTTTAAATGTCAAAATCTTCATTGTCATCAATATAGTTCCCAACAGTACTGTCAGATATTGCAAATGTGCGACGGACTATTTGCACCAACACAACCAGGTTAACGAGAAATGATAAGCACATTATTTCGTGACGTCATTGTCTGTGCTTGAATTACAATATTATTTACACCGACTAGATATTGTTCAATTATAATTATTTAGCGTTTTCATTTTGAAGCAAAACTATATTCCTAAATACAGCCATCTGCCATGGAATCGGTCTTCATGCTAAACTTAGTTAAGGAACATGTAGAGGCACGTTTTATGTATTATATTAAATTGTATCTGTTCCTTGGGTGAACATACTTTAATCTGTATCGAAAAGTCACCCTGTTCAGTGTTAGGAGTATTAAAGAAAACCATAGAATTATCAGTCCGGCGTATTTCACTGCTATGTAACCGAATTGTAGCTAAAAAAGCCTCTAAATCAACACCCTTTAACAAGGTCCATTAACACGGAGAAATAGAAATAAAAACCGCAGCGAAATGTTATTCACTATTCAAAACTTATTATTTATCCGAATACAATAATTATACAGTAATTATGATTAAACAGTAATCCTTTTTCTATATATGTGTCTTTCGTAGGCAGAGTACAGGGCGACATTATCGACCTGGCTAAAACCGGCTCTCTACCTACATTGTCTTACTTAATTAGCCAATCAATCCATCAAACAATTAGCCAAATAATGAAGACGTTTTATGATGTATCTGTTATGCAAATATATTCATTATTAATCAAAGCAATTATCATCTCCGAAACGTGTCTCGGCTTAAACTGAAACGACACGATTCAGCAAATTAATTTCTTTTTAAGATATAGCAACTAACAAAGTGAATCAAGCGTTTGGAACGATGAATGTGTATTATCCATTTTTCCGTAATTCTATTTCTTTATGCACGCACACAATTTACCATAATACAAAAACATGCGTAGTCATGTGACTGACATAATACAAAAACATGCGTAGTCATGTGACTCTGACATAAGTTTAATATCAATAGAGACATATACACAGGGATGCGGACATATATTTTGATACATATGTCCATAAGAAGTAAAACTATCATACTTGTAAGTATCGACAGCGCAGTTATTGGAGTATTGCACTGCAAACGCCCAGTCATGAGTTCAAATCCAACTCCAATCTCAGTTTGTGGGATGTATCCCTCCGTAGACAACCCCGAGTAGAGAAGATAAACGCATCACTCACTCAATCTGTCTCTGAAATACCAGCATTTTAACCTATGAAATGAATACAGCCCTGTGAACGTATTAAGCCTTCTGAATATTTCGTGTAAATTATAATAAAATAAATTAACATGTTAGATACCCCCCCCCCACACACACACCCACCCCCGGACACAAAACATGATTTATCGCCAGTAGTTCATAAAGCCTTATCCTGATAAATGACTGAATCACTGCAGACGTCATAGCCACAGAAAACAAGCATCAACAATCCACGCCATCTGGTGGCTAACAATAGCATTCAGCCGATATCAGCGCCACATGGACGTATACTGATAAAGCTAGCAGAGCTCCATCCGCCAAAACGATGAGACGAAGAAACAATAATACACCGCTTATTTGTATAATTAAACGATAACAATTATCTATATGTATTCGCAACGTCTGTGTCGAATAACAAAGACTCGAATATCAATAATATAATAATGAGTAACATTTAATTATGTTTGTTACACCTGACGTACATTTTGTGAAGAAGCTATTGAATCAACATCAGTGGATGCTATTGTTGTCGTAATTATTGTTGTTTTTATCTTCTGGTATTGTTATAAATGTGCCATTTTTCTTAATCCTTCATAACGCTCGAAGTGGATGCTGGCAGCGCTTTATAGTACATACAGCCAGATCAATTCATTTACATCGTTCACAAAACAATAACCAATAAGCTTGGTTCGGACTAACACGCCGCGTATAACACCTGCTATTAAACAGTGACGGGCATTATTCATAAGTGGAAGAATAAGAATGAATACTTTTGTTACACAAATGTGTATTTGTGTAAATGTATTATCTATAATGAACGAATCAGCTGGTTTCGGCATGGTTATGGTGCGTATCTACCCCCAAAGGGTTGATTAAACGACGTTTTTATCTTTTACTGGCTTGACTCATTATGTCGAACGTATATTTTACTGAAATTATCACTCTAAATTTCCACAAATACACCACTATCCCTGTATCTATCACTGTATCCCGTCATGAATTTCAAACAGTTCTTACAAGAAAAATCTACCTCTTGTCTGATATGTCCTTTGACAAAAAAGGAAGTATTGCGCTTTATTTTGGATGTTTAATCACTAAACAGGTATGACATATATGTATAAAGAAGCGCAGTTATTAACCAAGCCCCTCACTTACCAAAATTTATTCATCAAATAAGGCATATGAGTACGAAAATACATCTACCCAGATTCGAAATATTGCAGCAAACGGCAATCAGAACCATGTCGAAAATATAAAAGACCTTCATTTACAAATATACAAATTCCTAAGTTAAAGGACATACGTTGTATTTGCCTTTCAACTCTCGAAGCTAATGCATTCATTTCTTGATGTTACATCGACAGAATCCCTAATAAGCATACTCACAGTAAACAGCACCATTCTGGCACCAACACAGACACTTTTACCAGCCATTTGAACATTATGGACCTCTATTTATCATTAACCACCCATCACAGTCCACGCCTTGATGTCGTCTGGGTGCTTGTATATCTCAGTGACCCGGAGAGTTATGTGAACAGGAGCTTTGGCTTCTGTTGATGACACCCAAGCTGGACTGGTCAACGGGTATAACCTGAGGTATTGGGCGATAAAGGCGCACTCTAAATGGACCACAATACCATGCTTCGACAGCTGTAAATGAACAACAAGTAGAAGATCAAGCACCAGGAACATGGTACAAACACCGTGACACTATTAGACAGTTGAGAGTGAAACTAGTTTCAATGGATATCTAAGATATTTCCTTATAAACACTTCAGGGCTATATATGTTTCGGAAAAGCACATTTCTTATATTATCTATTACACTATATTACACTAGTTTAAACGTCGGATCAGTAGACATGGACGGCGAGCATAAACAGCTGAACAAATAATTGTTTTGGCAGCCGCACCTATCATGTAGTCACTTATCGCTCTTATAAGTTAATTTTCATTGGAGATTAATGCCTATTGACTATCCCCCTTGGTCTAGCGTGTTGGACTACAGATCGCTACTACCCGTTTTTGAATCGCGGCGTGGGCATGTCTGAAGGGTGTTTCATCTTTGACTTCACTTCATTACCTTTTGGAGGTCGCTCGGCCCATTTAGCCTACCATGTGTACAAAAGTGGCCGTAAAAGATCAATCATCATCATCATCATCAGGTTTACAGCCTGATGCTATATATATATATATATATATATATATATATATATATATATATATATACAGACATGAAAATAAATATGGAATATATTTTTTATCCGTTGCATTCTTTTGTGGAACAGCATATTAGGACCAGTCGGTTAGTGTTTATGATCTGTTCAGTGGTATCAGCGTAATCATTGATACGTGACCATTATTTTGGAATACGTTTTCAACACGTGGTATTGTTTTGAGTGAGTGGGTGACCAACAAAACACCCAAGGACCATGTGGCGTGATATCTGAGGCTCTATAAATAAGGGGGTAGAGCTATTGATATATCTAGTTCTATACGGGCGTGCCGGCGGAATTTGATGTAATATTGGGGGACCTTTCTTAACACCATGGTCCGTCATTTTAATGAAGAAATTTATCGACGAGTTCTTGCCATGTGGCGTATGGATTCCAAACAGAAGGTCATTGCCCAATCTCTTGGGATAGTACAGGGAACAGTCTCAAAGGTGCTTAAGAGAAATCGTGAAACGGGCGTACCAACATCCAGAGCTAGACCCGGACGTCTTTGTAAGACAACAGACAGAAAAGACAGTTATCTGCTACGTTTGTGCCAAAATGGGCGTACCAACTCAGTAAACATACTTCGTGTTGAGTAGTGACGGTTCACTAATATCCCTGTATCAAGAATGCTAGTGAATCTGCGATTGATCCGTGCGGGTTACTTCACCAGGAGACCTCTGAAGAAACTTGTATTCTTGCAAAGACATCGACAGGCGCGTATAGATTGGGCTAGAAACCATCTACGCTGGCGACCAGGTCATTGGCAGCATGTCATCTTCAGCGATCAATACAGATTCCTGCTTTGCCGGATAGATGGTCGTATCCGGGTCCGCAGACAGCAACATGAGGCCTATAATGAAGATTGCATCGTACCTAGAGTCCAAACAGGGGGCGGTGGAGTTAACATATGGGGTGATTTCCACCATGGTGGAAAATGAGACCTTCACTTCGTCTATGGAAATCTGGATCAGAACCAGTACCTACAGATCCTGGAGAAAATGTTATTGTCATTTGCTCGTTTGACATTTGGGCATCATTTTGTGTACCAGGATGAGCACGCCAGGCCTCACAGAACTTGCACTGTGGTCAATTTCATGGGAACTGAAGGTATCGAACACACGGAATGGCCAGCAGTGTCTCCGGATATGAATCCTATTGAGAACTTGTGGTCCGAAGTAATACGCACCATGGATGCAAGTGCCAACCAACCTACTAATCTGGCGGAATTGTGACAGACAATCATTGATGCAAGCTCTGCTTCTTCAAACCCTTGCAACCCTGATTGACAGCATGCCTCGACGAGTACAAGCTCTGTACGATGCCCGTGGTGGTCATACCAAATATTGAACTGTGATTCATGTGTCTCATTGAACACTCTAAATAATCAGAATGTTTGAACTCGATTTGCTGACAAGTTCCTGCTTATATTTAGCATTTTGGCAATAATAATCATATTTCATTATATTCACTATGATCCAGAATAATCATATTCTTTCAAATGCATCAAAATATTTTTTAGATAAATACATTTATTATCAATTTTCAATAATACACATAATACATATTCACACAATTATAATACTGACGAATATGTAGGAAATTGAAGGGTCGATATAGCATAGGTTCCTCTTGGCGCTAAACACAGTAAAAATGAGAATTTTAAATAAATATATTGAAATGGTTGAAGGAAAAGAAAAGCCACGAAAGTCAAAGTGTATGTTATCATTTAATAAATAACAGTATCTAATATGAATGTATAACTTGTATCTGTGAGTAAATAAATGTAGTTACTTACTTACTACATACATGTACTAATTAACGCCGTTATTTACCAATTCCTTCACTCAAGTTAAATAATTTCCAATTTAGGGATATACACTGATCAAGGAAATTAAGTTATTTACCTAACTTTTGACATGCGTACAATTATTCAACAATTAAAGATATACATTTACTGGAAAATACCGGTATTTACCGCCGATCGGATATTCATGACCACCACGAGCAAGCAGTTGTAGAAGTTTGGTGACAATCATAACGTGTTAAAACTAGTAGGTTCGAGTCCGATGTCGTGCTGATTGGCGTTTTAAGGCCTTCGTATATTTCGTCCACGTGTTCGTAGGGAGCCCATTATAAACGCAATAACTCCTCATCCTCGGCTTCCACAGGGGCATGTTGAACGCGATTACAGCAGCCGCAACCCGACTCTTCCTGACCCGTCGCAAAATACCTATGTATCGTCCAAATATATAGTAATGACAGAAATGAGACGCCAACCCGGATACTTCTAGCTATGTGTCAGCCGCTAAACACGGAGCCTAAAATCCCGAACAAGGTGGACTTGGGTACTGTCTCTCCTGTCTAGAGATGATACATCACTTTATTTATTTGTTTTCATTCGTTTTTGGTTGTTATTTAGTTTTAGATTATTCCATACATGTTGTCAAGGTCCGCCGCTGCAAGATCGAGTACCCGGTTCGGTCGCTAGTGGGCGTCGTATAGCGGGAGCGAGGCCTCGGTCGTTAACTAGCTTGTCAGAATGCATTCGTTCCAAGAGAGAGCTCGGCTAACGCTAACAAGATGCTGTCTGTAGCGGGTCGCGACCTCAATCATTCTCCCTGCAACGTATGAGATAGTTCTGGATCTAGCCACGAGATCCCGGCCGTCCGACCGAAACAACGCTGGCTCGTTATCCGTCCGAGAACCAATCTATAAAAGTGTAGGCGAGGCCGCCTTCCGGAAGTCACCGGGATCGGGACAGTGTTTTGTCGCCAGATTCTCACGTTGCCGTGTCTAGTCTTTTTTGTAATCCCGACTGGCTCGATATCTGGATACTGCACCGCAAATCCCGACACATCGGTACAGGTTCGATTTTGTCATGCTTAGAAAGTGCCATATTCTAATGATCCGCCACGTGACATATTTGGTTATGTATTTGACTCTTCCGTCAGTCATAAAATTGGCGCATTCCGACGGAGTACTGGATAAAGAGAGTGATCGATCGGAAACCTTCGGGTTGTGGGTTCGAACCCGACCAATACCTATCTTTGGGGCATGCTTCCATAAGCAGTCGCCCCTCTGCCATGCGTGTCAAATATACGCAGCGCCGAGTCTAAAGAACTCAAATGAACTCAATATCGTTCGTAAATTGTACATTTATGGTACGAATAAAGCAGACAATACATGTGCCTACACTCAAATCAGTATTTCCTACGCATGAAAGGCAGAGTGTAATAATGTGGCACGAACCAAATAGAAGCATTTATGAGACACACGCAGGTATATACACACACAGGCATACGCACACACGCACAGACACTCACACACACAAATAACAATATTGTAGAAAATGTTACCATTCCGCCAGCAAATCTGTGGCAACATATTATAAAGCTTCGGGTGAAGCCTCCCTTAAATCCACTCGTCGGGCCTGTCACTGGCAATTTCGGCCGATTGCACTCGAATCTGCCGCTTGTTACCCTCCCATAGCAACCCTAATCAAAATCCCGACCGAGTGTAATCACATGATTGTCACGTGATCATCACCCGGGCACCATTTTCTCGGCCACTACGACCATTACAAATAATTACCGAGTTGTGAAGTACGAGTCGATCAGAGTTCTCGATGAGCCTCGGTTTAGGCTCGGACACTTAAATCCAACTCGGAGTAGCAAACCAGACACAACACTCGGCACTTGTAGTCGGTTTAAGTGGCTGCCATAGCGTGCGAATGGGCCATTTGTTGTTGCGCATCTCGGCATTAAACTGTTGTCAATCACATATTTGTATTAGCAGCGAGTTTTGGCCTCTTAGCGGAAGGTTTCTTCGTTGTTATTGTTGTTGTTGTTGAGCTGGCGCTACCCGGTAGTAGCTATGGTCTGCCAGGGGAGAAAGTAGTACGTTTTAGGCAGTGGCTACGCGTACGTGAGCTGTACATTTAGACCTGTAGTCTAAACGTACGTGGCCCATTATGCGCATGCGTATGTTTTTATTTCCGGTTACGCCACTTGTAGTTTTCATTGGATTAGTCCAGTGACCTGAAAGAAATCGCTTCAGGTCAATGCATTACTCTAACTGCCGTATCTTTAGTACTGGAGTTTGATATACACAAGCTAAGCTCTACAACTACGAAACGTACTACTGTGTCTTTATCGTTATAAGTATAGGAATTTTGTAGCCGTTTAATTGATTAACCTGTACTTTAAGAAACATTAGGGCAGCGTTTCTTGTGCAATTCTATCGACCTAGAACTAACTCGGCCATTATCCTTTCAAAAAGAGATGCCCGCGCATCCTCGCACAAAAAGAGATGCGCGCGCATCCTCACGCACGTATATAATTAATCTCTCAAATGGCCTCCAACTTAGCTATTGAATGACATAGCGATTACACTCATTGAACTATCTTACATAACATTGATGTTTTGTTAAATGTTACGGTCATAACACAAATTCTGGATTAAATCCATCTCGCGCTCTAATAGAAGTAAATCCAATACAAATTATATAATAATAACAATAATAATAATAATAATACAGCTATTATTATTATTATTATTATTATTATTATTAAGAATAAGAAAATCAATTATCTTATCCAAAAGTATATCACTTAAGTTTATAACTTACATAACAATGATTTGAAGAAGAAAAACTCAACGTTTTTATAAACAAATAACACCTGGTTAAAACAGCCAAATAGATCACGGATCCAGATTAAACCAAACTTAGTACCCACTAATTGCACTGATACCTGATGTAACTGGCTCATGGTGACACCTCATAATGCTCCAAGATAGATTATGCAAAAATTATCTCTGGTTATTATTATATGTACTTGTGTATAAATGAAGATAATAGTGTCTCTCGTACAGGGAAATTACAATTACACTGTATAGGCAATTATCCATGTTACAGTTTCTAACTGTAGACGAGCGTGAATAAATTCCTCGCACAATTAGAGCACTTTACGGACGAGTAGTCATTAGTGTTATTAGTTTGAATTTTGTGTTATGAATGGCGTTAAATATAATTTTTGTCGTTGTTATGACGAAATAAAATATTTAACACATTCGCTATGGACGAATAGTGGAATAGTAGCCACAACTACAGACAGGATGCTTAATGGTAAGAGGAGGAGGGGGGGGGGTAAAATTAGCATTTACCACGCAAATTTCGTCATGTCGATCATATTTGTACAGATAAATTCATTCAGAAGGCGTTCTATCCTGAATATTTAGCAAAAATAAACTCAAGCGCTTGATTACTCGAAAATGACTTGATCGATTAATAAATCACAGCCACCGATTAATAATGGGATTAGACAAAAGGATGGCCATCATGGACGGGATATTAACACGTTCTGTTTGTAATGGCAATTTTCCGCTCCTCAGTAGGAATAAAAATAACGAGAATTTCAACGATTCTTCAGGATACTGAAACAAGACAGGCTGAGACATGTGTAATGTCGCTATGCAACAGAACTTTAAAATCACTTACAGCCGTGATGTCTGGGAGTACAACACCCAAGTTAGATTACGGCAGTTGTGAGAATTTGTATATTATCTAAACAGCCATAGCTATTTTTTTCAGTTGCTACATATTTCTTCAAACAATACTATATAAACTATAAACCCAACTGTCACTGTCTTCAAAGGTCAATTTGTACAACGGACAGGTGTCATGAAGCGACGGTAGCTTAACTGCTATTAAAAACCTGAGCTAAAGGAGCCCGAAATAGCGTCATAGCTTCGGTATTGTTTAAACTATATATTAAATTATTTTTCTATTCGAACTATTATTATAACGAGGCGTTTAAGTGGTATTTTTGACTAGATATCTTTGAATGTCATAGTGAAAATTGGACATAACTGAACTTGTGTAAAGAAAGATAATTCTGTTCCCTAATATTACTAAGGTGAATTCTATATGCAACTAAAGTTGTTATATAAAACACATCAACCAATGCCAAGGTTCGAGATGCGATGCAATATTTATATTTCTGAGTCAGGAGTACATAAATTTCTTTAAGAGCGTACTGTGCCTGCTACAGTCATTTAAATGCTGGATTCCCAGATCAAGCACCTAAAGGTCGTCCCCCCAAAGACGCCAATAGGGCAGAGAATATAGAGGTCTAGATAAAATTCTCTTAGAATGCGCGGACCTGGAAACATACAGTCTCTATGCACAGAAAACATAACTTCTCACAACCCCAGCATACTATTCCTTGTGATATTTGCTGGAAGGTAAAATACATGAAAAGCATACTGTCACAAACCCTTTACAATATCAAATATTACAAGGCGAATGAGCCAAAATTAAAAAAAACAACCACGAAACTACATCTCTGGCACGGCAATGTATTTTTAGCCATTGTGGAGTAAAGCACTGGCACAGAGAATCTCGAAGCGTGAATTCAAACATATATATATATATATATATATATATATATATATATATATAATATTTAACGCTAGAATCGTTCACATAAAACACACAGGTTCTACAGGGAAAATCCACAGTTTCGAGCTGTCAACGTAAGTGATCAACCTTTAACACTGGTACCCACAGATAAACGCCCAGTTAATTATATTTTGTAATAAGATGATGGTTCCGCTGATCTCTTCATCCTCTATAATCCCTCTAAAGCACTTACTCATTGCAGCAAAAATAGCTGAAATATGGTGACCTCAACTCGGCTTTTTAGATATTAAAGTACCCAATTAGCTGGGTGAGTAATAGCTCATTCTTGAATGTCTATTACCCCAGTATCCCACTCTTATCTTCTAGAAGATGGCGATTGAAGGCCAAATAATATTTACTCATTGTGTCATATCAGTTTGAAATGGCTTTGGTTAAATAAGAAATGGCTAATGACAGATAAGCCATACCTAATCAACGATTTGTGCTTATTTTTGAATGAGCTAATACACGCCGCAGAAGCAAACTGATGCTACCCGATATGCTCCCCGTATGAGCCAGTTTCGAACCCACAGCTGGTGGTTTCCAGCGTAACGTCCTCACTACTGGGCCGTCCGAATGCCCAGAATGTGCTGCCAATATACAGTTGTTAAATAATAACTATTTCCAAAACGTCACTGGGAATGGTCTACAAGATTCCAAACTAAAACGGCATGTTAACGATGGGGCATACAACAACATTATCTGAATATGAGAAACGGTCTATGAACGTATAGAGACACCTTGTATGTGATGTTATCTAGATGGATTGGTGGACGTTTTGGCCGGGATATTTTGACCAGTTATTTTTTTCAATATAGGTAATTTTAGCCAATGTATGAAACAAAACATTAACTGGATGCTTTACTAGTTAATTGATAGTTATTGATATTTCTTTGCTAAGAATGGACGTTAAAATTATCTGCTATTATTTGCGTTTCTTAATTACAAATGGACATTTAAAACGTGACGCCTTCATCAATCGGAATTTAAATGTTAGGTAGAGGAATTCCAAGGTTATGGAATAAATCAATAGGAAATTCAAGGATTGATTTCATTCCTGAAAGCCTATCTTCACAAAGGTTACGACTTATTCTCAAACTATGTGTTTCAAGTGAATCATACTGTCGGAGACTGGAAGAAAAACAAGTGCATGGATTTGACCGCAAGAAGTTTTTCTTTAAAGGAGTGTGTAGGCTAATGATTGGAAGACACTATTGACCAATCTTTGGGTGACATGGAGTTGAGAGAACACTTATGGTACCATCGAGAAGGCGCCATCAATACTCCATATGTCTATTATAGGCAGCCGAAGAATTGTCTTGTAGTGAACACTATGACACGTTTATCTGTTCATCATATTTTCCCATTCTTAGTTACGAAATATCCTTAACTATCAATCAAGTAATCGGACATCCAGATATTGTTTTATTTCATACATTGACTAAAATGTCCTACCTTGGAAATATAGCTGTTCAAAATGTCCTGAGCGAAAACATCCAGGCGAAAACGTCCTTTGGCCAAATCTTCCTGGATTAGTTTAAATGTGCCATCATAAAAACTACATATTATAGGATGTCGGCTCAACAATCCGTTGGTTTATTGGTAATTATTACTCTGCTTTTCATTTATGAGTTAATGTTATCCCATGATTAATGCAGTGTCATATATTAGTATACACTATGTGCTAATCGAACGAAAGCCAGACAGTTAATGAGCTCTTTCTTTCTTAACTGTTCATCTGCATCACACGTCTAAAGAACTAGTGTTACTTTGTGTAGATAGTGACCACAGATGTTTATAGTTTGGAAGCCAATTTCAGGAGTAAAATGTAATTTATTTTTATTTTACTTTGTGTGTGCATTACAGGCACCTATTAGAAAAATAGCAATCACGTGAAATGTTGTCTCATTTTCCTGCCGCAATTCAACTGGGGTTTGACATTATCGGGGTAGCTTTCTCAAAAACATGTGACGGATGATTGTGCGACAGATGTCAGATGTCTATAACTGACGTGACCAGATTGGTATCAACAATCACGCTGCTTATTTCTTGGTGTGATCCAGACCCACCGTGATACACGATAAACACTGATCAAGTCATTCCAGCAATCAAAGGCTGGTGTCATGTAGCGAATAAAACGAATATACGAATCTAACACCGTTATTCTAAAGCTTCAATACTATCATGTTTTTGTAATTACCGTAGACTCCATCACGTCGTTCGATCGTGTAGCTCTTCACGTTGTAGCTTATTTCTACAACATGACATCACTTTGAACCTATACAGGTGTACGATTGGCACCGAACTCTCCGGGAGTGCTAGACTTCGAACGGCCAATGATCGAAGCATACAGTTTCATAATCAGACTACACCAACTCGATATCTAGGAGCGAGCTGATGAGTTCTAACTAAAACGTTCCATGTTTACCATCGTCTTACAATTCTAAGGAAGGAGAGATTCTCTTCAATTTGAAGAAAATTAATCGTTTCGACTGTTTAAGTCTACCAACTTCAGCCGAATTTGTGGTTTGTGTCCATCCGAAAGTCACTTAGATAATTTCAGTGCTGAACTCGCCATTAATGAAGTTAATGCAACAATATCACGCACGCATTATATTTCGATGTCCAAATCAAGCTGAAGTTTTGTTTGTAATGGTTATGTTCACAAATACCAGATAACTCTCGCATAAGCCATGCACTGAATGAACATCGTCAAGAATGGTACGCAATAGAAGATATACGGAAGATGTGTGTCTTAAAGTTTTAATGGACCAATTTATTTTTTATTTTTCTAATTTTAAGGCGGTCAATTGATCTAGAAATCATTTAAGACAAAACAAACACAGTCGTTCTACGCAATAAGGTTTTAGATGACTATAATTCGATTCAGTCGATGAAAGGGTTAATATTCCACGGTTTCGGAATTGTTCTGTTTACCTACAATCTTGCTGTTTTTTTTTGTTTTTTTTAATTATCATTGAGATCATTTTACAAGTGCCCGTCAAGGATAAGGACCGCCGTCCAGGATAGGGACCGCCGTTAGGGAAAAGGACCGCCGTCCAGGATAGGGACTGCCGTTAGGGATAAGGACCGCCGTCCAGGATAAGGACTGCCGTCCAGGATAAGGAACGCCGTCCAGGATAAGGCGCTGCTAATGGAAAAAATATATTTGCTCTCCATCGAAGTCCTCCCGCTATCAGATTTGCATTATACACGATGAGAGCAATTACGTCACCGCTGACGATGGTATTGTTCTGTTCTGCGAAATGACCTTTAATGTACTTTATCCGTCTTTGTCACTTCACGCGCCAGTACCTCTATTGGCCGGCTATTCACACCTTATCAAGTTAGAAATCTCCAAAGACATTCTCTACTCACGTATGTTTTTTGGAAGAAAAAGAAGCAAAAATTGAACATCACTTGAACGCCCAATTTTCTTCTTTAGTGATGGTTTGCTGAACAAAACAAAACTTACTGGATTCGAATTACATGTAATACTGTACAAATAGAAAGACTTATCCTTCGTGAATTCACTACCATTCCTATCACTTCGGCTGCTTCTAGTACTAATAGTATTCCCATCAATGCTCTGTTACTAACATTAGTAATACTGTTGTTTTCCAATCATTGTTGTCACAACCATCAGAGCTGCTACTACTATTACCATTGCTCTTGCTATCGCTGCGGTCACTAATGTTACTATTACTCTTATTATTATTATTATTATTATTATTATCAGTGGTGTCACTACTACTATTATCAATGTTATTATCATTGATCTCACTATTGTTACTCGGCCTATCACAACTGTCAATACCATTATCATTATTATCAATATCACTGTTGCTACTATAATATACGGGGACTGATTGATGCACACCCCTATACATGCACAATTAACAGCGTCATCCCACATAGGATCATTATTATGCCTATTGTTATAACTTGCCTCACTAATAGTTGAAGCTTCAATAATAATAATAATAATAATAATAATAATAATAATAATAATAATAATAATAATAATAATAATAATAATAATAATAATAATAACTTTGTTGGTGTCATTATGTTTCTAGTTGTAATAGAGGTAACTGTGGCATAGGTCATTGTACGAGTAATAGTAGGAGTCGTAGTAATTTTTATTTTGTTGTTGTTGTTATTGCTGTTGTTGTTGTTGTGTATGCCACTGTTGTTATTTAGGAGGCAATGGCTACTATTGTGCTGGGAGAAGAAACAGTGTCATAATGCTAGTAAACGTAACAATGGTACTAGTGATATCACTTCAGTTATTTACGATGTAGTCGTTAACATGGTTGTAGTTTATGAGCTATGGTCATACCTGAAACATATGGCCGGTGGACGAATCCCTAGGAAAACATCAGACAAACACAGGTACTAGTCGGATTCGAATCCTGAACCCTGAAGGTATGTAACCACATTACGACCGAAACGGCCTCCGGTGTGCTATTTATAAGTATTGCCATGCAACAAAGCGATATTGCCTTAACTGATATTCGTAATATAGTATTTATATCTTAGCCAATATCTTATCAGCCACTGATATATTAGTGTTCCCATTACTGATATCAGGAAACCTTATACCAGAAGAAATGACATTCTGTTGTTCTTAAAATAGCTCCAGACGGCGAACGCTTCGAGAAGAAGAAATACATCAAGTTCCTCGGTCAGGTAAATATCGCCGGTAATTAAAGTATACATCGAGATGTTGACACGAGGAATTGCCAAATTACCAGGTACAAGCTATACCTCTCGGTTGCCTTGTAACGCTGACAACAAACGGAAACTTCCATCTATAAATGGGATTGCCTTAAAATGTAATTGGACAATGTAAAGAGTGTTAGATTGGATGTTGTGATGACTTATTAGTGGTCGTTGCAGTAGGTTCGAGTAATGTTATACCGTGTGGAGAGTTGACTACCTATAAGGCGTTTCATAAGTGTCGATTAGATATAGCAATCTTATATGTCAATTTAACAGGAAAAGAGAGCATCTTTCTTCTGGACTGTCCCGGCTTTTACGACAATATTGTCCGCAGACTCACGCACGCACACACGCACGCACACCCGTGCAGAGAAAAAGAGAGACACATGCACACGCACACCACACACAGACACACACACACAAACACATACATACACACACACTACACACATATATATATATATATATATATATATATATATATATATATATATATTCATATGTATATATAATAAATAATATACTCCAGCGTAATGCTTGCCAAGTCATTTCACACATTGTTCTACATAACATGATACCTGTATAAACCAAGCACATCATCATCACCATCTTCGTGATCATCATAATTGAACTGCCTGATAATCACTTATTTATATCAGTTAATGTTTTTGTATTTATTTAGTAACTAATTTTATCGTTTTCTACAGGTGGCAACTTTAAACTACAATGTGTCTGTCAAAGATCACACATCAATCGGAGCCTGATTGGGGTTTGTCTAAATCAAACACAATAGTAAAGAGCCGTCTATATTAGATTCTATTCCAACTTTCTGCCTTGGACATTACTCAGGATACTATTGGAGGAAGTCACACCACTCTACTGAATATCACTCGACCCTACATCGATCTATTCAATATCACCATACGCAATATTGATGTATTCAATATCACTCTACGCTATATCAATCTACTTAATATTGCTCTACCAAATATGAATCTATTTAATATCAGTCTACTCAATAGCACTCTACCCAACTTCACTTTACCAATAACACTCTACTCAATATCACTCTACTGATATTCGTAGCAAAGCATCCCGATCTCGGCATATATGGTTAAGTGTCTGGAAATTCTACAACTAAATTTCCCTCTTTTATCATTAACTGGCTATATAATCTCTCTCTCTCTCTCTCTCTCTCTCTCTCTATATATATATATATATATATATATATATATATTTTAATATTATTTTCATTAATCATGCGATCCTGTTTCCGCCCAATGTGATTATTGTCTTTATTAAGCAGGCCAAGATTTATTATCAATTTGTTATTAATATAGTCTTAATTGTGCCAGACAGTCATTACCAGCATTATTGGTGTTAATTTTGTATTTGTCTCGAAAAAGCTAACAAAATTATGATGATTGATGTTTTACGGCCACTTTTGTGCCCAAGGTAGGCTAAATAGGCTGAGCGACCTCCAAATGTAATGAGGCGAAGTGAAAGACGAAACAACCTTCAGATATGCCCACGCCGATATTCGAACACGGGTGGTAGTGATCTGTGGTCCAGCACGCTACCGCCTCACGAAAAAGCTAACAAAGAATAGCCATAATGTACTAGTTAGTTACAGAGATTAAGGGATTCAAATGTAAAGAAGCAATGAATCACCGAAATACAGCGCTTCAGGGCTTTTATCGCCGATTTATATTACTTCTTCAATGTCCCTGATGATCTGTTAGAAGGTTATGCGATATGACAAATAACGAGCCTAGATTATTAGATACAAAGTGTTATATTCATATGTAATCATATATTTTAATCGAATTATTAGAGCACGAGTGTGTAGATGGCGGTAAATAGGAATTGCCAGTTTTGATTTATTTTTCTGGTCCTCGCATTCAAACACGACTTTTCTTTATTCTTAAGGATGACACTTATAGACGTGTTTAGCCGTATTGATATGCCAATAGATAAACATGTATATCTTGACGTCAAGCACATCACTCACCAGAAAAAAATCAAGATAGAACAATCACAACAAAGACAGGTTTTGGAAAATAAATACTTTAATTTGCATCGCTGCTGATTTCTCTTTTTGTACAATAACCCTGTACTTTGCATAGGGTTTGCGCTTTGTAAACATATCCTGTGTGCACGCATCCCAAAACAGTCACACTCTTACCAGTAATATAGAAGCAAAGCATCGCTCGTACAGACACGTAATGCAGCGCACACTGAGTAATCCTTTCGTTGTTCGCCAGAAGTCCGGACTGTTGAAAAATATACGAAGTCGCGTTACGGACAGTAAAAGCGGCATAGTGAAGCGTCTTCCATCACAGATATCAGCGTTTGACTAAAGTTGATAGCAAACATAGAAACATAAAATATACACCGTCATATCAGCGTGGTCACGTGGTACTGCTATAGTCACGTGATACAGTTGTAGCGGTATAGATTGACCGTCTTAAGTTTGATGAAGTGGTGAAGTTAAACTCCTGGTGATTTTCAGGTGAAGCTAATGACCACAAAAGCTTGGTACGTGGTATCCCTGAGTCTGTACGCCGTCACACGATGTGGTACTGTGTGGCTGTACTATCTATTCGGCATTATCTGGCAATGGCACTTTATCGTAGGAGCTAGATATCAAAGTACCGGGTGGTGCAAAAGAAGACCTTGCCGCATTTCTGAAACATAAATAATGGTATGATAGTGAACACACTGTGATTGTTCGTATGCGCACGCATGCGTGTGTGCGTAAATAATATCTTTATGCCAACTCTTAGAAAGCTATATAACGCACCTCGTGACCTGTTCCTTGTAATAATGGCAACAATAGTATTGTTTACGGTGATAATGATGATGATGATGGTGGTGGTCGTGGTGATGACGAGTATCGGTCCTAGCCGCTACTGGGTTAATATTGTACGGTTCAAGATAACCATTATTTGGAATGAATAAATTATCAAGTGAAATTACATGTCATTTGTATTGCCGTGTGTTTTATTTTATAGGAGATGGCAATTAATGGCCTCCCCAAAACTGATTTGTGTCGCTCTAATCGGTTGCTTCTTGTTATAGATCTACTCCGAATATGCCTCATCCCTTCCTTTCCTTTACGTTTCGATGAAAAACCCGAGTTCGCTACGACGGCCTAATCCGATGGGAAATTCCCAGCATGCAAGCCGGATACAGTAAAAATAGAGTGGTGATGAATTGTTGATTTCATGCCCGGTAGTAGATAATTAGTTATCAGTTATGCTACGCCACGCCATCTTCCGAGATATTATCTCCCTGGGAAGGTGTCTAGGGCACATTAAGACGTTTCATAGGTTTCTGCTCAATACCCGCCTAGTCATAAAAAAGGGGATTTAAAATAAAAAGTGCTAACCCTTATGAGGAAAATTGTGATGGTGAAGATCATGGCATTACTAACAATGGGCATCATCATCATCATCATCATCATCATTATTACCATCATAAACATAATCAGAACTCGAACAAATGGATGCTACCGGTTCCAATGTAAGTTTTCCCATTTGCCAAAATAATAATACCATTCAGTAAATAATCTTAGCTACAGACGGAGATATTTGATAGAAGAATCACCGAGCCGTGCTCTAGGAGGCAGCAGCCCATATAATCAATGTGACAATATAGCGATCAGACTGGGATGAGTTCGCTCTGTCCCGTCTCTCTGATCATCATTCATTAGCACATTCTACACGTGTATTCCAGCCGCGCGTAACGCGATCTACATCAGAATCGGTGTCATGACCGATATTACGATCGGTACAACAGTATGGATCATGATCTGTGCCCGATTGTCCTTGGCACATCGACTGCGTTTTACTCAGCTTGTGATTTGTATTACTACACGCATTACTAACTACATCATGATCTACATCATGATTTCCACCGGAGTCCATGCTTCGCCTGCAATCATGGTCGCTTTCATAAGCGGAATCAGATTACGGAATAAAATCTATTTTCGAGATCCATATCGGTGAATGGATCCATAATTCGGGTAATAATGTGTATTACAATCTATATGTTCCACAATCAACATGTTTAGGCTCCATCGCACGGACACCGTAATCTCTGTCGGAGATTTTATCACGAATCCCGTGTATCACAATCATCATCATTACGGATTATTAGGCTAATGTTCTACTGTTTTAGTATCGGTAAATAGTCTGGATCAGTGTCTGCATCATAATCTGGATCAGTGTCTGCATCATAATCTGGATCAGTTTCTGTGTCAGTATCTAGATCAGTGGCTGTCTCATTATGCGGATCAGTATCTGTATAATATTCTGGATCAGTGTCTGTGTCATAATTTGTAGCATGTTCTACACCATAGACTGCGTATGAGTGTGTTGTGTGTGTTTGTGTGTGTGTGTGTGTGTGTCGGGGAGGGGGTGGGTTGAGCATGAGCGAGATAGATAGATAGACAGATAGATAGATAGATAGATAGATAGATAGATAGAGAGAGAGAGACGGGTGAAGAAAGAGAGATACTAATCGGTATCTTGTTATACACAGCGATGCGTCATGATAACAGGTGATTGTAGAATGTCAGAGATAATTACGAGAGATGGCTTGATGTAGACAGATTCCGATCGTCCGCCGATAACCAACATCCCGGAGTAACATCCCAAATCGGTGGATCCGATGTCAGGAGCCCGAATAAAGTATTATCAATGCTAACATTTCAGAGCCGCCGAGCAAATAGTCGATGCATACTGATGTGAACATCGGCTCATTTGAATCAATGGTACAGCGGAAAAACCTCGATGAATATCCGGGCATCGGAATAGATGCGACTTGACGGCATCGAAAGGAGGGAAAGGCGGGTGAGGAATGGATGGACGCCTCGGCGTTGTCGTTCTCTGCCAATAGCGTCGTCTAGGCGATCGTGGCCGATCTTCGGGGCAGGCATTCATTATTAAGCTTACTGGTCAGCTCAGTAACGAATCGGGGCAGCCCACTGTAAGGACAGCAGTTAGTCAGCCAATGATGATTAATCGTGAATCTCACTGCTCAAGCCATTAATAAATTACCCCCCCCCCCATCGGATATCGAGTCGCATTTAATCCGAGCAGCCATTAATCCAGTCACCCACTAGTTAAGGGCCCGAGAAGTGAGAGCACCCACCAGTGAGACGTTAAGATGCTCACCACATAAGTAACGTCATAATTAGGAAGTGTACTCGTTTAGGCATACTTTAGTCAGAATCATATAAGGTGCACCGATCCGGATCGAAAACCCATTTTCCGGGCTACCCCATGCCAGAGCGTCTCCTACCCGCAGTACGTCCTAACCGGGTCACCTACTAACCGCGTTACCCCTCGGGCGTTCTGTCAATTGCGTCGGGCACCGTGCCTGGCGTTGGTACGTTTCCTGTGGGCAAGTTCCATTCCAACTGGCTAAACAGATCTCGAACAGCGGCCCAATCTATCTATCTCCTCTTTAATGTCGTTGCTACATCTGGCTTACAATTGCTGTAGAAGGACTAGTGGCGGACACACCAGAACATCGCTCACACACAGAACTATGACTCTATAATCCGCTGGTTGGCTGAGCACAATAATTATAAACTCTCACGGAACGGTTCTACAGTCACAACGTTACGGAGTTGGGCTCATTCTCTCGGCGTCCTGCTACCTCTTAGTGTGCAACAGAGTGAATATGATAATACTATTATGTTCTCAATGGCACTTAAATATAATAACATTCATCCGGCTTTTGACGACTACACATTAAGTATTGGGCGGTGGGGGGGGGGGGAATGTTAATTAGAGGTAGAACATAGCTACCCAGGGAGGATTTTGGCAGATCTTAAACGAATTCGGACGATTTTAATTCCGGAAATTCTCACTTCATCTGCCTCATCTGTTCGTGTGTTAACAAATTATAATAACAATGATGATCACAACAACAAAGCTTACGATGATATTTATCAGGATGATGATGTTGCTGATGATGATGATAATGATCGTGATGATGATAGTGATGATGGTTATGGTGAGATGATTATAATACTAATGATGATGATGATGATGAAAATTACGATGATTGTGCCACTAAGTGTCAAAATGGGAAGTTTTAATTTAATTTGTTTCTGATGCATCAAAGAAGAAAAATATATTTAAAAATATTGTTTTCTTCGCATATACCGTTGATTAGCATAGAACTAAACCTTAATGACAAATTATTATATATATATATATATATATATATATATATATATATATATATATATAAGCAAGATTTAAACGGTATCCAGGTTAATTATTTTGTAATTGATAGTCTGAACAAAACGTTCACTTTAAATCACTACATAATTTTGTTTACGAAAATTACATTTAGTCACAATTCTTATTATAATAATATTGGTGGAATTATGTACGAAGGTGCGATATTATGAAAAATATGTGCATGCGTTTATTTTGGTCTGCACATTACAACAACAACAAAGAACAATGACCTCTGACCTCCTGATCCTGTCTCGGAATGCTTGCAAAGCACGCTGCACAAGTAACACGCCATCCGTCCCGAAACCAATGACCTTAAAATGACCTTCACATCGCCATCGTCTTCCACCACAGCATGCCATTAACCGGGAGTCGCATTAATGATGATCCCGCACTGACGTGGAACCCGATGACCTTGACCGGCGGTCAGACAACCATCTTGTAGACGCGTTGTTCCACGAATTGACAGAGACACGGATAGTCTCGGACGTGACGCTGTCTTCGCGGGTGACAAAGTCGCTTGGTAATAAGCATAGTGATGTACTCTCCGCTGTGCTGCAGAATTAAATCCTCGGCCTGGGTCTGTCCAAGAGTAAAATGGAGACGTTAGTGTACATTCCTGATATGCCATCTTAGGTGAGAGACTCGCTCGAAGTCAGTGAACATTTACCAATCTCAATATATGTCTCTCTTTCTATGAGTATGCATGATATAAGTGTTTGCTTTATATATATATATATATATATATATATATATATATATATATATATATATATATATATATATATATATAACAATACAAAGTGTATAAACAAAAACTAAATTGAACAAAGGAATTTCAAAACGAAATATGGTAAACGAAGAAGGAATTATTCGAATATGATCTGTCGGTGACAATTGAGACGGGTAGACATGCCATACTGAATAAACCATACATTCATTCATTATCCAGTTAATTAATTGCTTCATTCATTCATTCATTCATTCATTCAGTGAATAACGAGAAATATTACACTACGGTAAGAAGACAGTTTAAAGAAATGCTGGGATTGATTGTCATGTTTACGCAAAACAGATAAAATAAACATTGATCAAGTATGAAAGGATTACTAGGTATGTCTGTTAAAAATTATATAAAGAAAACTTTATAACTGCCAAAAGTAGTCCATAATTCAAACACATACTATGAATATATGTGGGACATGGATGTTAAGTAAGGTAAATTTAACAAAATAAAATATGGGATAAAAGTATGTAGGAAGTTTTGTATAATGATATTGTATAGATAATCGTTCATTATGACTGGTGAGGTTGTTGTTGTGATATTTCGCATATTATTATGGTCAGACAGATAAATAGAGAAATAGCTAATGTACAAATGTAATTATGTAGCTATTAGGTTTTATTGACTGAAGGGAAATAGTTCACAAAAATAACTCGAAGTAAAATAACATGAGATAAAAGGTGTTTCAGACGTTTGTTTGAGGATCATTGAAAGTACGGGAGGTATCTTTTCCAAACACAAAATAGGGGATAGAAAATGTTGTCTGTGAACAGACAGGCAGAGAGACAGACAAGCACAAACAAACAAAAATAAATGGACAGACAAACAAACAAACAGAAGACATATAGACAAAAACACTGGCAGACAGACAGACAGACAGACAGACAGACAGTCAGACAGAGAGACAGACACACACACACACACACACACACACACACACACACACGAGCATGCACATACACAAACACAAACACACACACATATATATATATATATATATATATATATATATATACATATGCACACGCACATACACACACACCCACAGACACAAGCATACACACATCCATACACATCATCATCATCATCATATGATACCCTTCATCATCCACACCATCACCTCATCGTCACTTAATCATCATCATCATCTTCATCATCATCACCACCACCTACAACAGCATCAAGTTGACACCTAATCATCTACCTGTATAGAAGTGTTCGTCATTCCTGTATTATTCAGAACACGGGAAGCATCATTACCGCCCATAATCGACTCGTCACAGGCCATGTCTATGGTGACGTCACCAGTCTCAGCGGTCTGGTTGCGGAAGCACGTCGAGTATTCCTCAATATTGAGCATCAGTTCCTGGAGATAGGCGAGACATGGGCCAATCTCAAAGTAGAAAAAATGCAGCTATCGCTGTCGTCAAGGAACATAACACGGGAACGCCGAAGGGAGGGAGGGAGGAGATATGTGTCTGTACATAGTTATGTATGTCTGTGCGTCTGTCTCAGGGTCTACCTCTCTCTCTTGTGTTCATATTTCGGTCTCTCTCTCTCTCTTCTCTCTCTCTCTGTGAGTATATGTTTTTGTGTGTGTATCTGTGTGTATGTGTGTGGGTGTGTGTCCGTGAGTGTGTGTGTGTGTGATAAATCAAATCCGTAGTTGTATATTTATCTATTTCTACCCATCATTGGATAATTTCGCCATCTTTTCTCCCTATTTGTTTAATTTCCCTATTTAATTCTCTACATTTTCATCTATGTGTCTATCGGTATGCCGATTATTCTCTCGATACGCTTGTCTATTCAGCTATATTTCTTTATCTACCGATCCAGGTATTTATTTGGATCTACCTGTTTATACCCGTGTCTCTCCGAATCCCATTAGCCATATATATCCCTGTCTCTATAATCCATACAGTAATAAATCCGTATCAAATGTACCTGACGTCATAAAGACAGGGTGTCAAAATAACACACACACTATAAACAGCAGCATATATATTATGTATTAAATTGAACATACGGAGTATAGGCTGCATACAGGAAGACATGATTATAAAAATGGACTACACTCTTTGACCTCCTAGAATGTGTTACCTTTTCAAAAAAGAAAATAATTTTTAGGTAATGAAAGTGGTGTGAGCAAAACTGTGTCTGTCTATCAACAACACTGAACATTTCAATTTAAAACAGGTATTTCCATGCACTATACCAATTTACTTGTGTCTAATATTTGTTAACCGAATGTGCACTAAGGATGTGCACTAAGAAACGTACCACGGTTTTTGACTGTGTATAAACATCATCGGATAGCCCCTTTAAAAGGATACATAGTATTTATTACAGTCGGCAAGGCCAAGGTTCTCCACGCCAGCTAATAAGTTGTACTTGATCAATATTGTGTTGACAAAGGCCAGCCTCTTGTATGTGTTACCCTTCATCTAAAATAAATAGCACCCGTTATCAGTGATGGATAATAGATTAGTGATGATGATGATGATGATGATGATGATGATGACATAAGTAATATGAAGGAGATAATGTTCCTATTGTTCTTTTAGTCTTATCTCATGATGCTTCGCTGTAATATGCTTTATATCTAGAATGATTGACTGTTTTGATATGATTTTATACAAAACAAGGCGGTTGTCTTTTGACTTTCTAGCCTTGTTTACCAGTACGATGTCTTGATGGATTGTTCACTTCACAAAGCGATCATCTTTCATCACTCGGTCAAAATGTGACGCTTGTATAATTTCAAGACAAATTATTACTTGATTTTCACTTCTTGGTGCTGAACATATGATTTATATGATCAGCAATGATTTATGAAAATTGATACGGATTATTTGCAACATAAACACAGAATAGCAACCCATTTAATAACTGGAAGAAAAATTATGATAAAATCTGTGATATTTCTCTTAACAAAATAAATCATATCCAACAAAATTGAATTTATTTTATGAATACGATATTTGAGAAGTTTTAGCACTAAGACTGCATTTCGTTTAGTGCATTGTCGGTTTCAAAAAGGTATGGGCTCTTCATGGATAGCAATCCTTTAAATATTATATTCTTTCTCAAACGTTAAGCCATTCAGAAACTGCGCTATGGTTTTTGTAATTTTCTTTTCTTATGAAATAAACAAGGATCACTTTCTTTCTTCTTTTTCGCATAATATCGCAGTAAAAGACCATTTAATGTTCCCATCCAGCCAGAACGACGTCAGCCACGAAACTCATCTTTAAGTCATTCGGAAAGATTTTGAATTTAGAACCTTGGTGACTTGACCGAAAAACCTAGATATTTATCTCTGAGCCATAATAGCTCATTTATCACCTTATAGTAAAATTATTATGTGATATTGATCCCGTTACGACCTTATTACGTTCATGTAACGTGTAGAACACATTGATATTTCAATGGCTTCAAGGGATGATGATGATGTTAATATTTCTGTATTCACAAGTGATGATAACCTCTATGGCTTATGATATTACATCGGAATGACAAAATGACGGCTTTAATGCGCCACGGCTTTACGGCCTTATGCGGGAATGATGGGTTCATGACGGTATAGCCAACAAAGGTCGTACCGCTCTACACCGCCGCAATGAATCATGTATATTGACGGCAAACGGATCGCCAATACACGACAATGGATGGGGAGAAACCGGATTACGCTCGTTTCTCCCGGACTTAAAGAACTCGTTTTCTTCCAATTAGCCACCTAGACGTCGGATACGAACCTTGCGTTTCGAGATCTGCATCACCGCCATGTAGAGTGTGAGCACGCAGAGCCACACGACGCCGGCGTGGACGAACTCCAGGCCGGTCTCCGAGCCGTCGAAGATCAGTTTAGCTTCGATGAATGGAATGATGGCTAGACAAAGGGCAAGCAGCACGGTGAAGAACACTATAGCTGCTGGAACGTTGTAGCACCAAACGTGGCATCGAAATTTATTGTCGCTCATCAGATGCAGGATCGCCTCTTTGTATTCATCTGGCGGGATCTGTCGGGGGAGGAGGAGACGAAAACGGCAGATTAGAAGGGATTGGCCGAGTGAGCCAGTGCCGTGTCACTGGTGCCATCTGGTGGTATTAATATTAATAACCGAGCCACCCAGAATCTCGTTGGAGGCCCCACCCTAGCATGAAGGTGTATTAAAAGCCATTTATCAAAATGCCTCATAATACGGGATAGAGAATGGGCTGCTGATAAAGCGTTACCACAATGTATTATGCGCTATCAGATGAGGAAGAAATTAGTGGACCAGCTCATCCACAAACTTATACACAAACATTTATGTAAGCAGCCATACGCGCTCATACACACACACCACACACACCACACACACACACACACACACACACACACACACACACACACCACACACACACACACAATATATATATATATATATATATATATACGCCGCGCGCGCGCGCGCACACACACACACAAACACACATGTCAATGACATGATGGCTACCTGTACTCCATGGGCAATCAGTTCTTCTGGAATTTCACCTGGATCAACCACTTCCTTACCACAACAGACACATCTGGACTTGGCACTATGTAATAAATTACCACTCTGTAGATCTGTAGGTAATAACAAACAAGGACAACTGTACCAAGCTTGTGTGAAAAGTAAACAATAACTGATTGATATTGTACATGAAGAAACTGTCTGTGAGTCGGTCTGTCGGACTCTCTCTCTCTCTCTCTCTCTCTCTCTCTCTCTCTCTCTCTCTCTTGATATTTATTAATTATTATTCCAAACTATAAATCATACAATAAACTGATATTTATATGCCGTCATTTCTTACTTGGATTGAGTCCACCCAATGATGATGATAACGATAGGGCTGTCTCTTCTGTAACAGGGGTGTCTTCTAATAACATACAAGATAATAGACAAATACAAATATATGTGACACACACACACACACACATACACACACACACACACACACACACACACACACACACACACACACACACACACACACACACACACACACACACACACACACACACACATACATATATATATATATATATATATATATATATATATATATATATATATATATATATATATATATATTGTGTGTGTGTGTGTGTGTGTGTAAAATACTCACATATAAACACAACACACACACACATTCATACACACACAAACCCACATTCAATAGAGTACACTCAAGCACAATGCATATATAATTACATACACACATACATAAACATCCGTTATAGAAATAGCATAGAATGCAGATGTTACTCAATGAGAGACCACTAACATATTACAACAGGAAGCTCATTACTAAAGGACATAATTATATATATATATATATATATATATATATATATAAAATATATATATATATATATATATCACCAAAAGATTGATAGAGCTCACAATAGAGATACAGTTAACAGGATGACACGTAAAGGATATTGTTAACCGACAACAGGATTACTGAATCACCTGGGAGACGAAGGTAGAGTAAGATAGATGGATGGAAGTTGTCTAGCTGAAGGCAGCATTGAGAGAAAGTTAGAAGAGAAAAATAGACTGGTGGTAATCAGATCAGAGGTGGATGACGAAGAAGAGAGGGGAAAAGAGGGAGAGGACGGAGAGGAGATAGAGAGGGGGGGGACTAGAGATAGAAGGATATATATATATATATATATATATATATATATATATATATATATATATATGACAAGTATATATATATATATATATATATATATATATATATATATATATATATATATATAGATAGATAGATAGATAGATAGATAGAGGGGGAGTAGATAGAGGAGATAAGAGAGATGAGATGAGAGAGAGAGAGAGAGAGAGAGAGAGAGAGAGAGAGAGAGAGAGAGAGAGAGAGAGAGAGAGAGAGAGAGAGAGAGAGATATATTTTAACTGGTAGTAATCATGATTCAGAGAGAACATGCGACGGAGAGAAAGAGAGGGCGAGGGAAAGAGAGATGGTGGAGAGTAGAGAGAGTAGAGAGAGAGAGAGAGAGGGGGGGGGGGTGCACATACAGGAGGGGGTCAGGAGGAAGGGGGATCATTTAAGCTCTGACATTATTTAAATAAAAACAGGTGACACTGTGGCACCTGCTCCGTAGAAACATTAACCATTAATGGATGGAATGAGATTAGAGGGGTATTATCTTCTCACATATTTATATTAACTAACTGACAAAAAGCATTAATGCCCTCCACAACAGATAAATCCGACACACATAAACTCTACCTAAAGTAAAGAGTGTGATGTTTTAATGTAATCACTAACGTTATAGTGACTTAATTAATATTGATGATTTGGAACAGACGAAAATCATAAAAACGAAATTGGAAACAAATATTCTGATTAACGGCTTTCTTCACGGATAAATACCTATGACCTTGTGTCTTTTTTATACTGGCAATACATGATAAAAATATACTTCGGAAGGAAAAAAAGAAAGAAATCCAGGGAAGATCAATGTCATTTTTTATTTTACATATTTAATAATATAAATCCACTTTATTTCAGGAGGTTTACGTCGTGTGAACACGGATAAGACATGGTACAAATAGTCCGTTAGTGTAATTATTATTATCTTTATTATTATTATTAATATTATTAAGTGGAACGAAATGCTACTTACAGAGAGACATCAAACATGACTGTTAACATAAAACAATATATGTGACAGACAGACAGACAGACAGACAGACAGACAGACAGACAGACAGACAGACAGACAGACAGACAGACAGACAGACAGACAGACAGACAGACAGACGGAAAAAACACACCAATGCACTCACAAACGCACGTACCTCCTCCCCCCCACACACATACAATGTTCATAGGACGTTCACAGAACTTAATCAATTTCAAATAAGACCTTCAAATTGGCCCATAAGACAAGAACATCGCGTCTGAGAGATGACCCATTGATTCATTACTTTCAGGTTTGTTGCACAATGCCCTAAACACTGCATTATCGCAGCGTCAATGTGCATCTAGTTATAACAACGCGATAATGACTCCACGTTGGTCTTATGCACTTAAGCAGAAGATAAACAAGGACGCAAGTGGTTCTGTAATCGGAAGTTCAAGTGGTGAAAGGGGGTGGGGGCGCCTCTATGGCCTAAGCTGTAGAGCGGTTGGCCACGGATATGTAGCACCCAGGTTCAAATCCCGGCCAGGCTATGTCAAAACGTTGATTCATCTTTCACTTCGCCTCATTACCTTGGAGGAGGTCGCTCGGCCAATTTAATCTACCCTGTGCACAAAAGTGGCCGTAAAACAGCAATATTCGCATTTACAGTTCAAGGCGTGAAACAGGATTCCTGATTGAATAAAGCACACTGTTGTTAAAGGTATTCCGGGACATCGGGTCTACAACAATAACAATGCCTATGGACTGAAATAATACGACGGCCAAGATGGACTCTCGCGTCAATAACGTAGACGTTAGCTGGCGTCCCCTAAATGTGCTAAACAAAACAACTTATACGTCTATTACGTGGTACGTTAAGAGCCAGATAAATGGCCAGAACAGTTTCGGCTCAGCACTCTCCGATGTTGAACTCTCACCACGCGACCGATGCATCGATCTTTGCGTATTACAGATGTCAGCGGCCCGGCTCCGGCATTCGGAGCATCGACGTTTCGGATGGTCGAAGTACGCCGATCCCGAACGGCATCGAGCTAGACACCCGGATACACCAGGCTGGAGGCTGCGCGGAGTACCGCTTCGAAAATGCGCATTGTAGATTTATAAGTAGAATAGGTTAGAAACTATAATATAAAACAGTCAGAATCCGCGCAATAAAACCGTGTTAATCCTGAACAATTATGCACACATGTAAGTATACAATATGAAATGGAGCCTTGAAGTCGTAAAACACCATTTTATCATTCTCCTGCTATTTAAGTAATAAGACTCACCACTCCAGTCTTTTACTAAAACAAATTCAACAAAACGCCGTAAGGAGACCAATCTATAAGATGTTGGGCGTGTAAATTCCACATGGAATATAAAACACTCATTCGGGACACAAACGATACATGAGTATGTACCTCATTAAGTTATATTTTTCAAAACGCCATGGAGTACAATGGCCAGTGCCAACATTGGCTACGTGTGTAGTTTAGATTGAAATTTCTAAAACGAAATAGACTTCACAGACGGGAAATAAATCTTCACGGCGGCTTATAATGTATTAACAGCGAAAACCATAAAGTCAGAGTAATAAAACGCCCCCCCCCCCCCCCCCGAAAGCAAACACCACCGACAACATTTCGTGAAATTAGAGATACTGAACACTGGCAGTACATTTATAGGGAGATATAAATATGAAGGGTGTCAATTCACGATAAAAGGGTATCGTACGGAGTTCAAGTTTAAACTATACAACAGGCGTAAACGTAATATCACGTAATAACACGTAACATATGGAATTGGTATGCAGCAGCCAATGAAAACAAAATCAAACGAGAAACAACTGAAAAAGAACATTTAAAACATCGTACGAGCGGAAATTAAGAAAGAGCCATAAGTCAAAGCAAGGCAGATGTTAGAAGGTGAAAAGGTTACCTGAGGTAATGAGTAGTGCAAGTAATTTGCCCCACCAGTCATCCGCCGAGACATCAACACAAACGATGCCGGTCAACACACTAGGTATATCACAGTCCTGTAATATATAAATATATCATACTTCTGTAATGTAGAGTTCGGTGTGACCTCCGGAACATTTAACTACGTTAAATACGTCGGGAATATTTAATTGCTTCTTATTGCTGTAATGGGGGAATATATGGTACTGCCGTAATATAAGATTATATCAGCCTGTTGGCATTTTATCTGACTTTGGTCACATGCGTAACAAACCAAATTGTGCGTGGGAGTCATGACCATTACATATACCGTCGTTTTGTAATGAATTAGCCACACGGATAAAGAGAAATGCCCACGGTGAGGGATTTAATTGGTACCAATCAGACTCGGAAATGAGACGGCTGAGGACGAAATTATCCACTGCACTTCACATTGTTTTATAATTTGGATGTCATGTTGGGCATGTGTAACTAAACTTCTATGGTATTATAATTACCTTTATTCTACATTGCGTCTGATGACGAATAATGTACTTTAATAGCCTTATAGCTAACCTTTTTAGTCGGAATTTAAATTGCAGCCGTTAAGATTACAAATTTGCAAAAGAAAACCTTTATCTACGGCCTTCCCGAAAGAATAATGATTGGATGTCTTCTTAGATGGCAGATGGCTGGATTCTGAGCTATTATTTATTAATGCAGTTGGACTGAATAGGGTAATGATGAAACTCGTTTTAAAATAGCACATTCACCTAATAAACGCTTTACTCGTCCAAATTCAATGTTGGACGGGTCGCCGTCTCTCCGACCAAATATCGACTCTCACACCAACTTGCTCACTCGTCGACTCATACGTCGACTGGCACAAGGTTGGCTACATCCATACAATCTCCCCTGTGAATATCAATAATCGCCAACTGGGTGCCAAGTTCTAAAACCGTTTGTCAGTTGACACAATGCTGTCAATATGTGTCAACGGTTGATCAAAGGCCAATATTAATGAGAGAGTGAGAGGACTGTTTCTTCATCAGATGTAGAAATAATTAAGAAGAAACTGCAGTCAACCTGTGATTAACCATATCAGAAATAGCCATAATTTGGTTAACTAGATCATAAAAAAAGCCAGCCAAATGAGCATTAGGATCTAATGCAATTTGATCGCCGGAATAATTATCCGGATCAACCGACTTAAGCAATTTAACCGACCAGGTATCGACTTTAGCAGGATTTTTGTTTATGAAGATGGCAGATGTTTTTGCCAAATATGGAACTGATTTGACAGACGAACGCCCATTAATTTGGAGATTATTACTTTGAAAGAGAATTTGTGCATCAAATGGAATGTAAGCAATACCAAGAAAGGTTGCCTGAATCAATTTGCCGAAAATTGCAATTTTCTATTGAAAAGTATTTGCCACATTTGTGTGCATATAAAGGGGGGAGGAACGTATTTGCCCGATTTTTGAGAATTTTTATTCTAACACATCAACAACAAAAATAAATAAATAAACAATCCCATCAACAATTCCTTGTATTTTCTCATGGTAATGGAGCGAAGTCAAAGATGAAACACCCTTGAGATATGCCCACGCCGTGATTCGAACACGGGTGGTAATGATCAGTGGTCGAACACGCTACCACTAGACGACGGAGGCCCCAACAAGGAAATTGATGAGATTCAAGAGAACAAGCATATGAAGCTTCTCGTGTCGTTTACAGCCTATGGTAATCCGCCGAATGCGGCATGGTGACTCATTGATCCTTTCTGCTTCAGATCATTCCCAGATGGGCATGAAAGGTACAAAGATCATGGCGAGAATCATACAAGTGGTTGATTGATCTCGCGTTGATCTAATAACCAATGGGTACATATCAGGATCAATATTATAAGGGAATACCCACTGAAAATATTCGTATCTCTAAAGGTCAATTCTGGATTGATGGACCCGTAAAAGAGCCAGGTGTTTTAGAAGCGGATCAATATAGAAATTGGTTTATATTATTAATCAGAACCAAAATCATCGTTTGAGGCTAAGTTGATTTAATTCACCGATTCAAATAATTCCAATTGATATAAACGTATTTTTAAACAACACTGATTTCAATACAAAACGAACCCAACGAGATTTCTATCTGTATTATTATTGGTCAATAGAAAATAACAATCTATGCTGAAAACATGACACAGAACATGGATCAGGTGCTTACCTGGACCAGCAGTAAGATCAGATCCTTCTGAATCAGTAATACATCCATCTCTGAGAGCAGCTGAAGATCGGCATGACACCAGACGTCAGTGATGAAATCCGGAGTGAGTACCATGACGGTCTTTTGTGAGTTCTTCATGCCCAGGTGAGTACTGCTGTGAAGCGATCCGTTTAGATCCAGATCTCTGTCGTGGCAATAACAGTGGAAGCCAAGGGGCGGAGCCTGTAGCTTATCTATCACATTAAGCGTCCAATTATGATCACTGTGGTGACATAGGAAGAACACGTGGTACTGGAGGTTGTCATTGAGAGGGGGTGCCAGAGGCTGTAACGAGAAAATATTTAATATCATCAGAATAATTATTACAACTTCTATAGCGCCAATATCCTCGAAAAGAATCGAGCTCAGTGGTGCACATATTACAGAGGTTGGGCAAACTCATAGTCCAGGTACAATTTCGTATCCAAATTTGAAAGCTCCCTCCCTCTCTCTGTCACTCTCTAATTGCTTGTGCATGTATATGTATATGCACGTACATAGTTAGTCACACAACTATTTGGAAATTACATATATTAGGGTAAATAGTACTAACCAATGTAAAAGTGATAAATAACAAATACCATAAACATATATGTATGTACATATGTATGTATCTGTATATGTATGAATGTAAGTATGACATGCGTGTTTATCTATGTTAAAACACAATGTTATATATATATATATATATATATATATATATATATATATATATACATATATATATATATATATATATATATATATATATATATATATATATGAATCTTGAAACAGTATCCCTATGCACTCACAAATTATATAGTGAAATAAGAGGAGGTGGAAATTTTATAGACAGATAGAAAGACGGGCAAACAAACAGACACTCGAACCGACAACTAGCTTGATGGATGGCCAAGAGGTTCATCGTACACAACCGGCCACTCATTATGGCAGCACTCTACAGCGACATAGAAATTGTGTTCTCAAGTGTAAAGCTGCGGCGAGAACGTCAAACACGGATCGTCAGATGTGAGTACTGGACATCAACAAAGGAAGAAATTCTCATCACATTAACGTGAATAAGACATGAATCTCGCCAAATCCGACCGCTTTTAGCGCCCAATGGACATAGTTAAGTGGTGTGTCCATTATTGCCGCAAGAGGCGTGAACATGCGGGATGTATTGATGGGATGTATGAGCGATGTAGGGACGGAGTGTTATTGTTATGCGTCTGTGGTATGAACAGTGTGGAAGATGTACGGCCAATAGCCGCTACCATGTGAAGGACGCATGATCAATGTGCGGTGTTTATGGTTAGGGGTCTAGGACATATTTGAAATTTCGTATGGTGTATGGCCATGTGCGTGTTTGTGTGCATGTGTGTGTGCGTGTGTGGGCGTGTGTGTGCGTGCGTGCGTGTGCTAATGTATAGGATCTGCGGCTTTTGTGTGGCTCTGTTAGCGATATACGTCATTTTGTGAGCTGCATACCTATGTGTATGATGTCTAACAACGTGTAGGATGTATTATATTACAGAGATATGTGTTATTTGTTTCAAGCATAAACACAGAGTGGATATTTATCCATGTATTGGATGTAAATAACAATGCCTCAGGTATATGTGTATGTGTCTGGAATGCGGGAC